>JAVJGI010000035.1:19712232-19737867 GCA_035590275.1 Ibycter americanus
GGATGTAACCCCATTCACCGCCGCTCTTTGGGCTCGGCCGTCCAGCCGGCTTTTTACCCAGCGAAGAGTACAACTGTTCAAGCCATGAGCAGCCAGTTTCTCCAGGAGAATGCTGTAGGAAACAGTGTCAAAGGCTTTACTGTAGTCTAGGTAGACAACATCCACAGCCTTTCCCTCACCCACTAAGTGGATCACTGTGTTGTCGAAGGAGATCCGGTTCGTCAAGCAGGACCTGCCTTTCATAACCCCGTGCTGGCTGGGCCTGATCGTCTTGTTGTCCTGTACACACTGGGTGATGGCACTCAAGACAATCCCTTCCATAACCTTCCCCAGCACCAAGGTCAGACTGACAGACCTGTAGTTCCCCAGATCCTCCTCCTGGCTCTTCTTGTAGATGGGCATCACATTTGGTAACTTCCAGTCAGCTGGGACCTCCCCAGTTAGCTGGGAGTGCTGATGAGTGATTGAGAGTGGCCTGGTGAGCACTTCCACCAGCTCCCTCAGTACCCTTGCGTGGGTCCTGTCTGGCCCCATAGACTTGCTTGCGTCTAAGTGGTGTAGCAGGTTGCTGACTATTTCCCCTCAGATTATGGGGGCTTCATTTTGCTTCCCATCCTTGTCTTCCAGCGCTGGGGGCTGGAACAACTGGTCTTACTACTAAAGCTTGAGGCAAAGAAGGCATTAAGTACCTCAGCCTTTTCCTCACTCTTTGTCACTGTGTTTCCCCCCTTCATTCAACAAAGAATGGAGATTCTCCTTAGCTCCCCTTTTGTTGTAAATGGATTTACAGAAACACTTCTTATTGTCTTTTCTGGCAGTAGGCAGATTAAGTTTTAGTTGGGTTTTGGCCCTTCTAATTTTCTCCCTGCATAACCTCAAGACTTCCTTCCAGTCCTTCTGAGTTTCCTGCACCTTCTTTCATAGGTCATAAGCTCTCCTGTTTTTTCCTGCGTTCCAGCCAAAGCTCTCTGTTCATCCAGGCTGGTTGTCTTCCTCACCAGCTCATCTTTCAGCACGTGGGGACGGCCTGCTCCTGAGCCTCTAAGATTTCCTTCTTAAAGAATGTCCAGCCTTCCTGGATTCCTTTGCCCTTCTGGACTGCCTCCCAAGGGACTCTGTCAACCACTCTTCTAGACAGGCCAAAGTCTGCCCTCTGGAAGTCCAAGGCAGCGGTTCTGCTGATCCCCCTCCTTAATTCTCTAAGAATCAAAAACTCTATCATTTCATGGTTGCTATGCTGAGCACGGTTTACAACCATCATATCACCTACAAGTTCTTCTCTGTTCACAAAAAACAGGTCCAGCATGGTGCCTTCCCTAGTAGGCTCACTGACCAGCTGTATCAGGAAGTTATCTTCCACACACTACAGGGACTTCCTAGACTGTTTCTTCTCTGCTGTATTGTATTTCCAGTAGACATCTGGTAAGTTGAAATTCCCCATGAGAACAAGGGCTAGCAAGTGACTGTGAGACTTCTCCCATCTTTGTATAGAATATTTTGACTGCTTCTTCATCCTGGTTGCATGGTCTGTAACAAACTCCACCACAATATCTGCCTTGTCGGCTTTCCCCCTGATTCTTACCCATAAACACTCAACTCTATCATCACAATCATTAAGCTCTAGACAATTAAAATACTCCCTAACTTACAGGGTACCCCACCACCTCCTTTCCTTGCTTATCCCTTCTGAAGAGTTTATAGCCATCCATTGCAGCACTCCAGTTGTGCAAGTCATCCCACCATGTTTCCATGATGGCAACTGTGTCATAGTGTTCCTGCTGCACAATGGCTTCCAGCTCTTACTGTTTATTGCCCATGCTGCGTGCATTGCTGTAAATGGAGTTTAGCTGGGCTATTGATTCCACCACCTTTTTGGGGTGTGAAGCCTTAATTCCTAGGTGACCATTCTCAGACACTTCTGTAGTTTTTAACACATTAATAATCCTTGCATCTCTGCTGCTGCATGGATCTCTGTATGGGAAATTACCCATATTTCTGTTGAGGAGGTGTTTTTATGAGCAGCAAACAGGTAGAAAACAGAGATACACAGAAAAGTTTTTTAGTAAATAGAAAGTCCAAAGAAATACAATCACACAATAGAGATTAATTTCTTAAAATAAATGCGTGCTCAGGCTGTAGACAATTCTCTTGCTGTTCCTTCACATCTAGAGATGTAAAGGTGTGCAGTTGAAGTGGCTTTTGCATAATTAACCCTAAAACAGATGGTCAGTTAATTTGTCTCACAAACGAATTTTTTTCTGTGAGGACTCATCAGAGCTTCATAGCAGTAACATGAATTGTAATTCTCAGTGTGTAAAAAGAAAATGTGGATTAATCTGTGTACTAAGCAAATTCTCCAAATAGTGACTATTGTGAACTAAAAAGTTTAAGATGTAAAAGGTGTTTTGCAACTTGGGGTATATCTGAACCCTCACTTCCCCCTCCTCAACAGTGGTTCACATAGTGTGTTTGTTTTGTACCTCTATGGTCTTGAAAGAGAGGGGGAAATACGACTGTGTAGGAGATGATGTCAGCCTCTCTGTTATCAAAAGATACATTGAGTATGTGTGTGTGTGTTTGGAAAAAAGGAAAAGATACTGGCTTTGAACCCAAGTAAGACAGCTGTGTCTGCCATGCCATTACTGTTGCTGGATCAGTAATGAGAGAGCAAAAAAAAAATAATCTTTTGGACCCTCTGCTTCTGCAGCTGTCAGACAAAGCTCTGAGCTTCCTGCAAACACTGTGAAGACGTCGTCTCTCAAAGGGTCTAGGGAAGCTTTATAAAAGCAGAGAGATGGAGGGAAAACCTCTCCCTTTCTCCCTCCCATCTACAGGCCACTTGTCCACTGGTGTGCCAGAAATGAAGTGATTTTCTGTCTGCTCTGCCTATACAGCCTCATTTCCTGTGTATGCTTGGGTCCAAATTCTCAGCTAGTTTGGCACAGCTCTTCCCAAGTCAATGGAGCTGCCCCACTCAGGAGCTAGCAGCTGAGGATACAGCCTTCAGTGTTATCTTAGTCTCTCTGGCATGCTGAATGCAGAGAGGAGCATCGTGCTGGTCTATGCACACTTGACTAGGTGAGCTGATCTTACAGCTATGAAGCCGAGTAGATATGAGTTTGGAGAGGGGATGCACTGTTTTCTGGGAACTGAGTCCTAGCTGTTCTGTATTTACTTCAAGGGTGGAAGTCTAGACTGCTGGGTCAGAGTTAAATCCTTTGGGAAAGCGCAGTTTTCATGAGCCTGCTAGTCTGAATTTATGCAGTCTGATTTTTTTTAACCCTTTCTTTTCTCTCCTGACAGAAACTAATCCCAAATCTGGATTTTTTTTTTTTCCATTTTTATATTTTGCTCCTGAATTTCTGCCAGATTACACCCAGGGGGAACTTGAGCCTTTAGCCACATAATGGGTGAGTGAGTTTAAGAAAGTATATGCTTTCTGCACCTTAATCATTCTAAGGACCACAAAACTACATCTAATGCATTTGTAAACCGGTCACATGGGAAAGAAGGTCTGGAAGTACTGGGCAAACTGAAATCACTTGCTCAGTGTTTTGAGAAATTCTTCCACTTTTTAGGTGGAATGTGGCAACTGTTAAACATGGCAACCACAAAGACATTCTGGGACAGGATGGGAGACAGGAATACAATATTCTTGTGTGAACTGGGGGAGAAATACAGAGAGGCAGACTGCTGTGCAACACAGTCCAGGACCTGTTTGTGCAGAGGAATGCACAATTGGAGGGGTAGGGGGTGGAAAGAAAGAGAGGAATAAGAAAAATAGACTTCCTCTCCATGAAATGGATATTATTTAAAGCAATAGCAGAGAATTTCTCAAGTTACCAAAAAATATGATGTTGAAGAATACAGAGGCAAATATACAACTGAAAAGGGAGAAAGAGAGAGCAAGAGAAATCTCAATGTCATCTGGACAGTGCTGGTAATTTCAAGATTACAGAAGGAATACTTGTTCTAATCTGTGAGCCTTCTTGATACTAATTAAAAAGTACATGGAAGAGAATTTAACCAAAATTTTTATCATGGAACATAAAAACATGGGGATTTCCAAGTGGGGACTTCCCAAGCTGAGGTTTTTTTTACTTCTCTTTTTAAGGCTGTTGCTTTGTACTTGCAGTTATTTTCAAGGGAAAATGCTGATACTGAGCCACAACCACATAACTAAAAGGCAGTTTTCAAAAGAATTTTGCTCCCACTTTTATCCTAGAATATGTGACAAGTTTTCAAAATCTTTTAGTGTACCTTTTACAAAAGATAGAACCTTTAGTGTCTGGCTGTAAGCTTTTGAGTACTGAACACTCAAAAATCTGAGCCTTCTTTAGCTGCCTAATTAGGTACCACTTGTGAGTGATGGAGCATGTGAAAAAGTGCTTTTTGCCCCAGATGTGAAAAAAGATGCCACTCAGCCTCTCGTGCACTCTCCAGGTTCCACTTTGTCTGAGACTGTACATCACAGCTGCGGTTCGTTGCTGTTTAATCTTCAGGTTTGCTAGGTTCCCGAGGGTTTGACCTGTGAGTTTCTGGGTACTGCTGCTGAAATCCTTTTAGTTTAGCTGGAGAGTACTCCACAGTTCACCAGCCCATTTCTGACGGTGTTATCCTGTCATGTGCTTATCCTTCTTTTGGAAGTGCTGGAGTATTTATTTTTTCTTTTTCCTGGAGTGAATTTAAAGTGTGATTTGACTCAAGATTTTTGCAACTGCTTTTGTTATTGATGCTAGAAGGTGGTGTATGTAGCATAAGTAAACCTGCTGTATTTGAAGAATCTCGATCTGTATGGCTGAAATTCTGAGCCTCTGTCAACTTCAGTGAGCACAGAAATCTGTTTGTGCAGCTCAGACCCTAATTTCACAACCAGGACTGTTTCGTTTTTCCATAATACAGCATGTCAGCAGAAACATGAAGGGTAGAGCCAAGTGATCCTGGCTCCCAGGCTCCTACTCTTTCTCTGGACAATTGTTTTCCCTTAGAAACCAATAAGTTATGAACTCAGGACTGCTCCATTTAAAACTATCTTGGGCATTATGGCTAAAAGGATTTAATAAAATAAAGAGTGATTACTGAAGTATTTTACTGCTGAGGGGGGTGAGGATAGTTAAAACTTATGAAAAGGCTTTGCTTGCAGCAGAAAAGCACAGTAACCACTCAAAAATATCTTTGCTAACATTTTTATTTTAAAAATGGAAAAAGTGAGTCAGCACTGAAGGCTCTGTATTCACTGCTATGTCCAAACTCAGCTGCTCTGGAGACTCTCCCCCATTCCCTCCCTCCATCTATGCTATTGGTACAAGTGAATATAGCTACTCCTAAATTAGCAGCATGCAGTTGCTACCTTTACATGGGCTCTATTAATGATCTTGAGAGGTTTTGTGCTGTCAGCATTTCTCTTCCAAGGTTGTAACCAATGGTGGCCTCTGGAAAATATGCAGGAACTGTTTTCAGGTGAGAAGTGTGTTCTGTCTCCAGACTGCTGGAAGAAGAAAGTGATGCTGGTGGAGCATAGCTCCAGTAGCAAGAAACCAAATAGATTTTCATATACTGTTATCCTTATTTATACTTGGTCTAGAGGCTGATTCACTGTGGCGATAGCTCTGGGCATACAGAAATAAATCTTTCCAAATGCTAGGAGGTTTTGTAACTGTGCTCTGGGCTTGATCAGCTCTGATTCTATACTGTATTTTGCATTGTGGTAAAAGGCAAACCATTTTTTATTAGAGGGTGTCTAGCAGTTTTTGGCTCGTAGGAAATAAATGAAGGTGGACTGCTTCCTATTATAAAAGGTAGATACTATGGTGGTGTCACAGAGGTATGTATGCAAATCCGGAACACACCATCTTCTGTCTCTTGGCATGGAGATTTTTTTCCTAAGCAAAAGCTATAGTTCATGTTTTTTGCTTCAGTATCTCCTGTGGGTCCCAGTCTGACAGGGTTTTCAATGCACCCTGCAAGCCTAAGCGAAACACACACCACACTGTGAAAGAGATACATTACATAAGAGGTCTCTGAGGCTTACACAGTGCTGGACTGCAGTATAAACTGTCTCCGGGACGGATAAAAACCATCTCGCAACCTAGGATTAACACTGATTCTTGTCAGGGGCTCTTGATTTGAGAGAAGAGAAGGAAATTTGTGTGTGCTGTTTTAGTGAGTTTTAGCAGCTATATAAACCACAGTTTGAAAGTCTGATGTGTATCTAACCATCAGCATGCCTGAATTGTGTTTGATAAAAGGGGCAATGAGCTCCAGTTATGCAGCCCTTACTCCTGCTGCTTCTCCTCTGCAACTGGAGAACAACCAGGGCTATTTGCATATAAATCCTGAGCATTTGGCAACTTTTGCTGCAGCATGAGAGAAAGGGAAAGAAATGCAGATTCCCTATAAGTTAGTTTGTGTTTCAGCCACACTACGGAAGATTTAACTTATCCACTGCTTGGCAAGCAATTCCAGCAAGACAGCTGGAGGTCTGTCTGCCTGTCTGCAGCTTCTCTACAATGGCCAGAGCCCACTATCTGGACGACTGTCTGAAGTTCTGGGGTGACAACTAGGGTTGCAGTTCAACCCCTCAGATACTGTGAGTTTCACTTTGTGGAGGGTGAAACAGAGCCTTCCTGGAGATCACTCCAAAGCTCTTCAATAGACATCCACAGGGACTGCTTGCTGTGACACTTACTTCCAGTCTCATTGGCAGATAAGCCGTTTCCACTTTGAGTTCTCTAACAGCCCAACAACCTGCCTCCTAGCAGCACATACAGGCTGAGTGATGTCCTCCCAGACCTCCAGGCAGGGCATTCGAATACATGCACCTTTTTTATTTCAGGGGAGAGAACCAAAGTTGTATGCTACCCAAATTTCCTACTGACCTACTGGTAGCCATTCAAATTGCATGGTAGAAGATGAATATTTTAAATACCTGTGTTAAAAAAGATCAAAAATAGCTGTATACCAGAAACAAATCCCTTTAGTTAGTGACCCATTATCCTAAATATGAATCTGCATGGGAGAGATGGGGGAAAAGTTGTATTGTGGTAATTACTGAACACCTTAAGTCATGCCCGCTACAATACCAAATATTTCACTGAAAATATTCAGCACCTTACAGGGTTATACGAATGCTACAAGTTCAGTTTCAAAGTGCAAAGGTGAATTAACGAATGGATTTACAAGGGGGATGATAAACTTATTAATTTTGCGCACTATCACCATCCCATATTTTTTCTTCAAATTTCTTACCAAAGAGCTGCAGAAAGCTGTTTCGTGGAAACTGTTACATGAAGCTGTTAGGGATACATAAATGTCTAGAAGCAAACTATAAAGTGCTGCAAGGTGTTGCCTACTGCAGATCACAGCCTTATCTATTGAATTTATTGGGTACTTTTAGACTGCTGGTTTTTATACATACGTATGTCTTGGGTAAAAAGTTTTTAAATGGTGTCTTCTTTTTGTTCTTAATTTATCAAGGGTAATTCTTGGTATCTTCCAAAGGACTGCCACTTTGCTGTTCTGTATATTTAGCAAACAGTGGCTTGCTTAGAGTTGCAGATTAATTTGCTACACTTTTATCAGCCAAATCATCTTCAAAACATGTTTGCTTTCCAGGAGAAAGGCCTTTTATGGCATTGTGCATTTATATCTTTAGCCTGTGCTGTAAATGAATGGATCACTCCACAACACACAGTACAGAGGCATTTGATAAGCATGCTCAGCAGTGTTTGAGGCCACCGGGTGGGAAGGCAAAGGTGTAATGAACCTGCTTCGTTTTCCATTCTTGCACAAGGGAAAGAAGGGAAAGACTTATCTGAGTTTGGGAATGACTGAGTGTGTCACCGCAGGGCTGACTTTCCCTGAACTGCTGAAGAGCCAAAGCTCTGCCCCTGACCCCTGAGTCTTTCAGAGCTCTCCACAGAGAAGTGGAGGACAAAGGCAGGACAAAGGCTGAGCCATGGCTGTGGCATCTGGTCAGTCAAAGCTTTCCAGAAGGTGGTGGGGGCTGTGATCTGCTGGTGCTCTGAGGCAAAACATGCACAAGCCTCACTGGAGCTCCACCAACCAGCAAGATCGCTGTCTGCAGTTCCCACTAGTATTAGAAATAGCTTGCATCCAGAATGGTTTGGGTGTCAGTGCATATATCCTGCCTTTGTCATCCAGTGATATGACAATATATTTTGCACCCTTCAATGCCTGCCCAGCAGACTGCTCACAGTGGTGTCCCTTGGGGCTCTTTCTAACAGTGCAAACTGGGTACGGCCTTCAGCAGCAGCCATTTTTTTCTGAATCTGTCTGCTTTACTAAATTCCCGTGCCTGGAGGAACATCTGGACCAGTAGTAGAAATAAGGCTGTTATCTTATAAAACTGAAGTATTAGAAAAGATAGTATATTTTACCAGTGAAAAGGGAGATTGAAGTAATTGTTAATGGGAACCGTGACACAAAATATTTCAGTAAATCAAGCATACTCAAAATACTGTCCTGTATGTAAAGCTGTTATAAGAGAAATATTTAAGGTTTTCAAACATATTATATTGCTTTCCATTGGAAATGCAGTTTGACTGTAGTTGAATCTATGATAGTAATCGGTTCTGTACTGCTTTGATAATTTATTTTTTAGAACTCAAAGCATTTCTAACACTGCACGATCCTTATTTATGTGATGTGTGCAGAGTACATGGATGCTGTACGAAAGCTGGTTAGCAACTGAATGACATGCCTAAGCTATTTGGAACAAACCAGTTCAGCTCAGATCTCTTCCCCACAATCAAGTATCTGCCTTTATCTCCCATGAAAGTGTGGGCATCAAGAAGAATTTATGAGTGCATTTTAAGTAATCAGCTCCCATTATTATAGGCAGATTTTGAGAGTCTGGATCTCAGTAGTTCTGATAATAAATGTAAAATTTTCTGTAGTATCTTCCCATGTAACTGAAAATCTGGTGTGTAGAGACAGTAATTAGCTCATAGCTCCACTTCTCAGAAGCATCTTCCCCTATGAATGCTGTGTGAAAGTGACCCTGAAACTATTATTGGAGGTGATACCTGCATGCTGCGTCTGCCTTTTTATTCATCTGGCAACTTCCTCTTAATGAATATTGCAGAACAGGGGGGAGAAGCAAGATCTAGGTCCCAGTCCCTGCCACAGTGAACAGAAATCCTATCAACATAGAAACTAGAGCACAGGTTCTCTGTCTAGCAGGTGGGTGTTGCAGGAGTCAAGTTATGGAGGACTTACCTAATTTATGCTGTTTCTATAAAGCCAGGCTTTACAAATAACACTTGTGAAGTATAATTTGTCCCAGAAGAGAAGGATTCCAGCTCCTCTCAGGTGGATGAAAGTTTTGAACTGGTGTCTCTTGGGAATGCAAATGAGAGCAAAAAGGCAAAAGCTTGAAAAGAAAATGTGCTGAAGAACCTGTGCAACATGGGGCCTAAAGATGTCTAGACCTGGAATGAAATTAGAGATTTCTGTTTTATTTTTCCAATACTTTAGCAAATATTGGCAAATCAAACTGTCCAAATTATCTCAACCCATTAAACTGCCATCTATGCTGAGGATAACACTATTCTAATGTCTCTCAAAAGAATATTATCATCGCTGTGAAATCAAGCACCTTTTTTTAAAAATAGATGCCAGAATAATGATTTTCTTATAAGAGCCACAAGAAAGCATGCACTTCTAGATAAGGCAGTTTGGTTACTTTGCAAATGCAGGCAGATTTGCAGGCTCTTGTTGTTAGGGGGCATAAATGACGCAAACTGCAAGTCATAAATGTCTGTTGCCGTGAAAGAGTGGGTGCAGTTTTGGGTGAGCTGTGGTGTGATATTTCCATCTGATACCTAGAGCCAGCCAATAGCAGCAGGTGACGAGAGGCTGAAGAGCACAACATGTTCCAGTAGCACCTGAGGTTTGATCTCTGTGGCACACTTGCTGCACGCTGCACAGTAAGCCTGTCATTGCTTCATTGCTGTCTCTGAATTTGGTGCGCACAAACCAAAAGTACATTTATTTTGTTCAGATGTTCAGTAAGTAGTGACCATTTCCTTGGAGGTATGATCCACTGAACCATGAAATAGTTCTCAGATGTCCTGGTGCAGGCATTGATGATTCTCTAACACATATGTATTTACAGCTTTTCTTTCTGGTTTGCATTCCATTCAGGAGTTGTGCCTTCTGCAGGGTTTCACTCCCTACTGTCTGCAGTACTTACAAATGATGGGGGTTTAAATACTTAGGCAATTTATGGTTTTTCTCTGTACAATTTAGAAAATCATAACCTCCATGATCAGACAATAGGTAATATGTTTTGTACTATGTGGAATCAGAAGTGGGATGGTTGTTTTTGTTGCCTTTGTGGAAAAAGAGAAGGTGTGAACAGTGTTATCTCAGGAATTGTAGATGTGCCTACCCATGCTCTTTTACTGCTTTTAGCAGGATGTTCTCTGGAGTGAATGCACTGTGCTGGGAATGTGTTTAGGTGTTGGTTTAGGAATGAGACTCGGCTACTACAAATGAATGGACTGTACCTAAAAGTCCAGTTTTGCTCTGGGTTCCTCATCTGTGAAATGTACATCTTTGGCAAATTGGAACAAACAGTCTTAACAAAGGTAATGTTATAATTCAGCCTCGGGGTACATGCGACTGTGCTGTGATGCTCACTTCACACAGTCCCCAGAGGCAGAAGATCACAGAGCTCATTTTGTACATGTGGCTGTAAATCCAGAGGGAACGTTTTGTGACAGCTTTCTGTAGATGGAGCAGTCTGGAAAAGGGTCACCTTCCACTGAATCCAAGCAGAGGTAGTTTAGGGTGTTTAAGTGGTGAAAACTGCATTATAAGTAAGAGTTTTGACCAGAACTGTCCTGCTTACTTACTCCTGCACTTGCTGGGTTTTGCACATTATTTTTTGAATATACATATATAGGTAGGATTTGCCTCTCTTTTCTTGGCTGGTTTGGTTTCTTTTTGTCTTCCTCTCAAAAAATGCAATTGTGCTTTCACGTTCCTAAGGAATCCCAGAACCTCTAAGTGGGAAGAACCACAAAAAAAAGTGGCCCTTCAGGGTTGTGCCAGTTTTGCAGAACCAAAGAAATGAATGAGTCTGGTTGGGATCTGTACTTTCATTTATTTCAGGATGCTGCCCAGGACTGGTTACTGCCATACTGAACCTGCTGATGAACTGTGCTCCCAGAAGACCTCAGCTGCATGAAGTTGTATTGGTCTAGGCAGTAGACACAAGTTGCAGAGAGGGGGAACTGTTTCTTCAGTACTTTCTTCTCATATCTTCTAATGCTGGCTGTAACATCCTCTGGATGTTATGGGTTTCAATCTTGTTTCAGTTTTGGTGGTTATGTTGGTTTGTTGCAGAGCTCTTTTCCTAGTGAGGCTGAATTAATTTGCAAACTGTGAGTGATAGGAGAATCTAATATCTGTGTTTAATTTGTACTCCCTAAATCTGTGTGGCCATATGTGCCTTTTAAATCTCAAATGTATAATAGAATGACAGTGAAAAAAGCTAATTGCAACTTTATGATCTTCTGACACATTGGAAAAATGTTTTTACGTTTGACACAAAAGGAATCTAGCCACATTTCTGCAGAATCCCCAGTTCTGGACTCCAAGTTAGATCCATTTTGTACCCCAAATACCCAGATGTAGGTGTTACTATAAATAAGATATCACTTGATAACTTTTCTTTTCAGTGAAAGTTCTTTGTTTTCCTTTGCATTTCATCATGTACTAGCACAATTTCGATCTACACATTGATTGCACAACGCAAACAAATGACAAGTCGTTAAAGACAGTCTTTTGAAATTAATATAGAGAAGCAAAGTATATATAAGTAGATTTTTAAAGTGTTTTCTCCAGATGGAATTTTGTGACTGTCAAAGAGAAAATGAAAATTGGTTATAGGTGAAAAAGTAATTTGATATACTTCGAATGTATGAAATCTTTCAGCTTGTACCAGGAGAAGGGAGTGTAGCTGGCTTATACTTAGTGGGAAGGTGCAAAGCTGAAGTGAGGTTTACATTTTAACTTACACATACTTCTATGACATTATCAGTTGTTTTCCCTACCACATTTGTCTCTTCTGTTTTTTTGGCATATTACTGCATTCTGTACAGAGGACCCCAACTAAAGAAAACAGGTAAGATTTTAAGTCAGGCTGAGGCGAGACTGTGCCTGATTAAGGGCAGAATGGAGTTATGTTTTGTGGTTGTTATATCCCTTTCTTGAAATGCTCTACATGTATTGAAGAGCTACATATACATGACATCTTTTCCACAGGGTGTCTGAACTGCTCTTTGAGATGGTGCCAGTGCCTCCACACCCTTCGGGAGAAGATCTGTTCCTTTAGTTTCAGAAGAAGAAAGGCCCAGGGCCTGTACATAAATGGCACTGGGCACTGGAAAGCACTGTAATTCCTGCTAATCTGGTAACGCTGTGAAACCACATAAAGGCCAGTCATTGCCTTGTCCTGAACTGCTGTAACAGTGTGCTATGACCAGTTTACGCCAAACTCCAGTGTCATGAGGCATCCAGCTTTCATATTGCTCTATAAGCCAACTTTCTCGCTTTACCCCTGTAACCCTTAGCACAGAGGTAGATGTGAAAGCACATTTGCTTAGGAATTTAAGACCACAGAGGCACCTTGCCAAAGGCAGTTTTCTGCAGTCCTTCGGTACATACGGTTTGTTTATGATAATGCTGCAGGAGTAACTTGATTATGAGTTATGTGTCTTCACAGGTCATATCATCATTGGATTCATAAAAGACATTTTCTCTCCTTTCTTCTTCTGGTGGAATTCTGGTGAAAATAGAGTTGTATGGTGTCATTGTTAATAGACAGCACTTGTCTTACCTGAACAACACCACTCTTAATGATCTTGGTCAGATACTAATTTGTGAGTTCATTATAGCTGTGCACTAAAGATGTTAAGCACTCCAGTTTTGAAGAGATTTGTGTTGTGATTGACTGTATGGCAAAGATTTCCTCAACCTCCTCTGTAGTGGTGGAGCCATGCTAACAGCCTGCTGCTAAACATGGAGGTAACAAAGCTGCTGGCATCTTGATTATGTCTAAGGAAAAACTGCCCCAGCTGTCAAAAAAACCCTATTGCCTCCTAAGTTACAACTTTTCATATTGCTTTGTGAACTATTCTATTGGCTGGCCTAAATGAAAGTGCTTCCTATAGCAATATAACACAGTGCATTTAAGTGAGTATGCATATCCTTCACCTACTCTAAGGTGATGAGAATTCCCATTACACAATAGTTTCAGTGGAAATTCACTGTCCTTGTCATGTTACAACACTATGTCAATAAATTAAGAGCTTTGGGGGCTACTCTGCTTTATAGTTTTTGAAGTCTCCTACACATCTATAGCACTGTGTAAATAATAATTTTTAGTCTAGCAATATTACCTTGTAATAAAAATAAATACATACTGGAAAGCCAGCCTCAATAGAGAGGAATATCTTTAAAAGAGTTTTTCTTACACCATGAGGAAGACCCACATTCATTCTTAATCAAAAGAGAGAGACTGCCTGTGAACTTTCAAGTAGTTCCCTCATTTCAAATTTAATTAAAGTTTGTAATCGCTTGTTGGGCTGACAGAATATTTCTGCTGTTAAAATAGAAAGCCCTACATTAATAATTGTAGTAAATGCAGATGATATTATCCAGCCATGTCAAAACCCAGTGCTGTACCCAACGTTCCAGCATTAAGACCATGGCAGTGAAAGAGGCAGTAGCAAAGCATGCTGGCTGCAGCTCAGTTGGTCCTGGTTCCCCATGCCCAGTCCAGGGCCAGTCTGACCACACCACAGCTCTCACCATACACCTCCCTTCTGAGGACAACCAGGTAGGAAGTGTAGGATGGGTGAGGGAAGCAGTGTTGGGGCTGGTCCTACCTGAGGACAAGGGCAGGATGTGGTGAAAGGGCATGCCCCCCTCTGGGAACTGTGGTGCCCTCCTGTGTCTTGCTGTCTAGCTACAGTTTTTGAACTTGCTTTTCTGAAAACTGAGGAATATGGACTCTAAAGGACTGGAATAGCAGAAGGTAAATTACATTTTAAATAATTTTGTTTAGTTACTGCCAAAAGCAAGAGAACCTGTACATTTACAATGTGCAACATATTTACTAGTGCCTTAGAAACTGGACTGATAAATTCTTCTCCCTCTGAGAGATAATACAGTGTATATTCTACTTTTAAACTCGGTTGTGGTTTGACCCTGTCCAGTGACTAAGCCCCATATAGCCGCTCATTCAATCCCTGCCCCCTACAGTGGGATGGAGGAGAGGATCAGAAGAGTACAAGTGAGAAAACTCGTGGGTTGAGATAAAGACAGTTTAATAGGTAAAGCAAAAGCTGCGCATGCAAGCAAAGCAAAACAAGGAATTCGTTCACTACTTTCCATTGGCAGGCAGGTGTTCAGCCATCTCCAGGAAAGCAGGGCTCCATCACGTGTAAGTTACTTGGGAAGACAAATGCCATAATGCCTAATGTCCCACCCTCCTTGTTTTTCCCCCCAGCTTATATACTCAGCATGATGTCATATGGTATGGAATATCCCTTTGGCTAGTTCAGGTCAGCTGTCCTGGCTGTGTCCCCTCCCAATTTCCTGTGCCCCTCCAGCCCTCTCCCTGGCAGGGCTTGAGAAACTGAAAAGTTCTTGACTTAGCATAAACATTACCTAGGAACAACTGAAAACATCAGTGTGCTATCAACATTGTTCTTATACCAAATCCAAAACACATCACTGCACCAGCTACTAAGACAAAAATTAACTATATCCCAGCTGAAACCAGGACAAAGTCCTTTGAGTGAATGGTTCATTATGTAGCTTTACTTCTACATGGTAGTGTATATCACAGAGCGGATAGATTAGCTCAAGTCCTAGAAAGGGAATCACGATTTGGTGTGGTTCTGCAACAGAAGTACAGAAACTGAGCTTTGGCAAACCTTACTGTGGGTATTTAGGAAGCTACAGCATAGTGACCCCAAACTTTGCACTGAAATTCCAGTGCATATTCCTGTCTGGTAGTAATTTTGTATTGGGATGGTAACACTTGTGCTGAGGAGAGCTGGCTGACTTTGGTGTGGAACTGTGCAGATACTGCATCTTGCCCCTCAGCTGTTGTTTGGAGCCACATGGGGCATATCCCTGGCATACCTCATAGCACATTGGTCATACACACACTTTGTGCCTCATAGTCATATCTAGTTCTTCCCTGAGGTAGCAGGTTTTGGTCCTCTTTCACCACTAGCTTGTTGAGACTCGTACAGCTTTCCTGCAGAGTTTGTGGCTGAGTCTGGAATTAAACCAGCATCTTTGTGTCCCAGTCTATTGTCCTATTCACTCTCTGTTCTTTGGGGTCTGACTCAGCTCTCCACAAACATCCCAATTTCCATTTTTCCATTTTTCCAATTTTGTGTTCTTCCCCCCCAGTAAACCTTCGCCTTCACTTCTATTTTCCTTTATTGCCACTTTTCATTATTCAATCTTTAAATATTCAGAAAACTCAATGAATGGCAATATAACATTGTGGAAAACACTGTTACAGTTGGATGGTGCTACATAATCCCGTTGCTTATTTTGTTAGAGATGATTTATTCTGCTTTATCAGTTTGTGAATAGGTTACCCTTTTCCAAATACTAGGATGTCTTTTTTTTTTTAGCTCACAATTGATCCTGTAAATTCAATGCTATTTATTTTCATTTATTAAAATTAAGCTCCTTTTCAGGGGGAAAGAAAAGGATACTGAGTTCTCTCTGGGTAAATTTATAGATTTTGCCAGTGTGCAGACTCTTCAAGTTTGGACTGGAAAAAATGTGGAAATGATAAAATGTCATCCAAGATAGAGAAGAAATAGAGGGATTCCTATTAAGCGTGGTCATAAGAAACAAAAATAATCTTTGAAGATCTTCTACCCCTTCACTTTTTGGGGAGGTCATTATAACCAAAGCCAGTAAACTCCGGTTATAAACTATTGATGAGACCAACATTGAAAGGAAAGAGTTTGTTTTGGAGGATGATTTCAGGCTCAAAGGCATTACTTTCAAAGCACACAATGTTACTAGTAAGAGGAAATATTACACCTCACTTGACATCATTGCATTGTTTCATGAACTGTGCTTTTGTTTCATCTCCATGCTGGTCTGGGAACATCTCTTCTTTACAGGTTAAAATTATGATGTGTTGGCATTTAGCTGGCATCCTTTTGTTTTCTTTGTTTAAAAACCGTGGTCAGAGCAACTTGCTTTGGAGAAATAGTTTGATTTAATGATACTGGCACTAATATTCTACATAAATATATTAGCAACTTTTATGCTGTGTAGGTGCATTTTAGTTTGGTGAGAATTGGCCCAGCTCATTTGTCCGTTCGATCCTATTGAAATATCCCTACAGAGTCATCAATGGTGCTGTGCATACATTATCGATAGGAGAGGGAAGGATAGTCTTAACCTCTGTTTTCTGTAGTCTGGTTTATGGACAACATACTGGATTTATTACAGTGATATCAGTGTTCTATTTTTTCCCTTTCTTTTACCCCCTTTTTATCTTTGTGGAAGTTGGATGTAGGAAACAGACTTTTTTGTTTGTCATTTTTCTAGTAATTTTTCCCATCTTTGATGGGAAGGTGCAATATTATGGCTTGCCAGCAATAGTAAAATCTTAATGAGGTATTTGAGAAGTCCCAGTGGAGAACCTGCCACATGTAAAGAAAATATAGAGTAAATGCAGGAAATATGTAGGCCAGTGCTTTGCTTTATGGATTTTGCTGTCACACATAACACAGAACTGTTCATTTAGTCATTTGTATGACTGTTCTTGAGAAATATTTTTCATATAATTATAGTTTTCCTAGCAATTCCTCACAGGAGACTAGGTAGCTGGTTTCATCCAGGCACTTGATCAGAGCAGCCCTGCCCTCAGGTCTGTTTTGGAGATTTCACACCTACTTCTAACCTTAACGGATCATGGATTAACATTTGTTTCAACAGTTTTGCAGAAACCTTTTCTTGCTAAAGACTCCATGTTTGGAGTTTGTTGCTGAAGGTGAGGGCAGTGAAGGGTAAGAAGCTGAAACCCCTCTCTACCCATCTTTTTTGTTGAGATGCTTTTCTTACTGCTAATTTCTGGGCTTTGACAATGACTGAGCATTCAGCAAATCAGTGCATGTTAGCACCCTCAAACCAAGAAAACCAAAGCTAACTTGTGCAGCTGTAGTGCTTTAAACAGTCTGAAGAGTGACTTACTTTCTATATCAGGGTTATGCTCACACTGCTGTCTGGCAAACTGTAAAGGTGAACGCCCAAAGAGGGGAAGGCAGTGGCCGTGGGGTGAGCTGTAAATACAGTCGTCTGTGAATCAAACCACTCTCTCTCTCCCACCCTTTCTAGAAATCTATCAAGCTGGCAGGCTGCCCTGCTTGAAATAAATGTGGAAAATATTATGTAACTTTGCCCTGTGCTCTGCGCTGACAGCGTAGGCACTAGGCAGGTTTTAGTTACACTATCTGCTGTGGCTATTTTTGGTGACCAAAGCCTTCTCTCTTTAAATTTATGTCTCTACTTCCTTTCCCCCCTCCCTCTCATTTATTTTTTTTTCCATCGACAACAGAATGCAACTCAACATCTGCAAACAGGAAAACAACATCAGAGAAGCTGTTTAAGGGCAGGCAATTCCCTTTTTTATAAAAAAACCCAAAACACAGACAAACAAAAACAAACCAAAAAACTGCTGGAGGAGGGATACATTCCCTCCAACTGTAGCCAAGCATTGAAAGTCTGTCTCAGATCCCCTCCCCTAGAGTTATATGCTGTGTCAATACCTCCCTCTGCTGAAAGCTCTACATTCTTCCTCTCTTGCTTAAATATTTTTTTTCCTGTGACAAGACTTGCATAGATCAGGAGCAATCTGTGATATATAATAGAGCAGCCTGCTTACAGCAATGCAGCTGCCCTACCAAGATTATACGCTCTGGGGAGTGCATAAACTTAAACTATTCGTCCTTCTGCAGCCTGACTGCTTGTAGGCTAGAATCTGAGATTAGGAAAAGATGATATACAGTCAGATGACTTTTAAAAATACTCTTTAAGGAACCCCTGTGCTGGAATTCAGCCATTGCCAAGGGACATTCTGTTTAAAGACAAATCTATGTGCGTGTGCCTTACAACTTCAATTTATTTCCTTCAGTTTTAGTCACTTAATTAGGTTTTGTTCTGGAAATAGTAAAATTACAGCATGGTTTGCGATCCATTGTGCTGCATAAACTACCATGTAAGACTTTAAGTGTTGTGTTACTCAAACAGATTGAATTATCTTAATGGTTGGAAAATCTATGAATCATTTCAACTGCAGCTGGTGTGGTTATTAGGGAGCGCAAAGTCAAGACTTCAGTTTTTTGGAGGCTGCAGGATTAGGGAACCAAGCCGGTAATTTCTCATCTCAGGTCATTCTAAAATAAAGATTTTAATGGGGCCAGCAGATTTTATTTTTCTCTGTTTCAGGTACCCCAAACTGACACACCAAAAAGGGTAGGGATTTTTTTTTTAAAGTGAATTATTTAACTTAGTGGAGAACTGAGCAACTTCAAGATATCTCAAGCTAAGCCCCTAATTTTAGTAGGGGCCTAGAAGCAAAGCACCCTAGTTCATAAAGAGTATTTTTCTTTATGTCTGCACACCCCTTCAGAAATTCTGCCAGCGTTGCAGGGAAAGCTAATGCACTGCAAAGCAATAGCTAAGCTGCAGCAGTTCAAAGCTTTTTTAAATTAATAATCCTTAATATTTCCTCATTCTTTTCAGCTGTTTCAGAGGCAGTTGAGTTTTCCCTCTATTTGATGGCAGATGTCAACAACCACTTTACATCAACCTTGTTTTGGAAGAAGTACAAATCAGGTCATTCCTGTCAACTTTTTCAACAGCACTTTTTAATGTCTTCAGGGACTTCAGTAATGTTAGAGGTGAGAGGAGGAATAACCCACACAAGCGAATAAATATCTAAGGAAAAAGAATAAATTCTGTGTATGGGCAAATTCTCCTGATTGGGTGGGGCTCAAAGAAAAACAACACACAAGGCAGGGAAAAATAGAAGGCAGACAAAAGGGTGCAAGAAGGAACACAGCTGTAGGGAATAAAAACACTCAGCCGAAGGTCATATAAAGAGGAGAAGAAATCACCCTCACCTGGGTTAAGTTTTCAGGAAGGTGCCCTGTGAGGAGTATGGAGACCTGACTGTATAAAGGAGGAAATAAAGAATTACTTGCTACAAAAATGATGGTAGGAATTAAGCTTTGGAGGAAGAGAGGTGTGTTGGACTGGAAGTATGCTGTGAGGTTGAGGTTTTATGGCTCCTCTTAGGAGGAGAATGCTTGGCCAAGGAAGCATAACTTGAGTAATGGCACCCTGTAGATGAAAAGAGGTGACAAATATACCTGTGTGATTCATTAAACATCAGGTGGTTTTTATGGATGTTTTCTCATTCTTAATTACTGTGCAGAATGCTGTATCTTTTTTGCCTCGTATCTTGAATATTTATAACTGGTGGAAAAATATTTGCAAAATTGCTAGGTATATGGAATGAAAATCCTGGCATGTGTTTATACTTGATGCTTCAAAATGATATATGATGTTTAGAGTTTATTTGGATATTAAGTCACCCATACACTGATTCTATAAGATACTGGATGTGGATGTGATCTCCTGAGCTGAACCTGAGAAGAAGAGGGGCAAAATTACTTAAACTGATGTGGAAAAAGGGATCCTTACTGATTTTTCGGGGCTTCAGGGGTTTTGGGATATGCTAAGATTTCTAGCATTACATTGGATGTTATTGCTAAAGTAAGATGCATATTTTTGCCTCTGACTTTTTTTTTATTTCCTCAGACTGTGGTACACAAGGGTGATTTAGAGAGAGACATGTAGCTTTGACTGAATTGTTCATTAATTAATACGTAGGCATTGCTGAATTTTTAGGTAGTGCTCTGTGAGAGATTTAGATGGATGCCGTTGAGACAAGGTCCCATTCTGTGCTTTGGAGTCTACTTAGATACTGTGAGTGCTCAGCTGAGTGTCTCTTCTAATCAGAGTTAGATTTAGATGGTGGGAGGCAGGCTACAAAATGTGCATCCTAGGTGTAACAGGACAGTCAGAAATGCATCTGTAACACTGTGGGTATGTAGTTGTTTGCAGTCAGCTGAGTGACAAAAGTCTAAAGTGGTGACTCAATGGGAATCTGCTGCTGGCGTTGGGTGTCCAGAGCTAAGTTCAATTCTGTGAGCTCTGGAAAGTTTCCTCATGCTCCACAAGACTCTTCAGGGATGAAAGTCCTTTATAGAAGACAGATAAAATAAGGATGTGAAAGGCTCTGCGCTCATAGTGATAAAAATTAATTGAGTGCAGTTATGCTGTTTCAGACAACAAGGTATATATTTCTGTAGGCTTTTTTTTCTCAACACAGTGGCTGTAAGCTAAGATGCCTCCTAATGAAGCTATGTTTTAAGTATCAAAAATCTCTGAACTAACTGGGCTTACAATGCATGAAACATGAATGTGCAAGATACTAAGAACAACTTGCTAGGGGCACACTTCTCTTGCAAAAGCAGTGTCACATGTTTATGTTGCCCAGCCATTAGAACGTAAACCAAAAGACTCGAGGGAATAGAACGTATATGAGAAGGGATCGCCATCAGTTATGCTAAATGCCTAGCGAAACATGAGACCAGGCAAATCTCAACTGGTTTCAAGTTTTCTTACAGTTGAAACTCAGATCAGGTTCCTTGAGAGCTCAAGAATTTCTGAGCAAACCTAGACCTGCTGAATACTTAGAACTCAAATAACAGCTTTACAATACATGTTCAAAGCACTTGCTATAAACATTAATAAATCCCCACAGCACCCATGTGATTTAGATAAGTTTGATTAGCCTCCTTTTGCAATTCAGTCTATAGGCAAACGAAGAAGCAGATTTGTTAAGGGTTTAAGTATGTAATGATGCAAGTTGAATATCTCATTGGATGACTAACCTCCATAGGCAGGCCCTCTAGGTTCCTATCTGGTTTTTAAGGACCTACAAACCCTTAAAAGTGTTGTACTGAGCCAGTTATCTTGGTGAAGTCTGGTTGCGATGAGAGCTAGATGAGCTATCTGCAATGAATGCTTTAAGACAAGAGTATAGGTCCTATTTTTGGTTTGTAAATTGATTTTTATTTTAGTATACCTGACCATTATGCAGACAGGTGAGACATTAAATGGAGCATTTGTGGATGGATCAAGATTTGTTCTGTAAACACTATGATTTGAATCCTCACGCTATTCTCACTATCTCTCAATCCAATGGGTCCAAAGCCCAGTGAGAAGTGCAGTGTTTTGATGTGAATATTTGGGTGGAACACACACCAATGGACATCTTCTGCTAATTGTTTATTTTTGGCAGGGGTCCTATAGAAAAATGGTCTGCATTATCGCATAGAGTAGTTCACTCGGATGTGTATAGGTGTGTGTATGCACGCACATCTCCTCTCCCCTTGGTCCCCAAAGGAATTATACAATGTACATGTGCAGTAGAGACAGGATGGCCTCTTCATTATGTCACTGAGAGGAAACCAGGAGAGTTAACTCCTGTTCCTGACTCTGTGAAACTTTCTGCCTGAAAATCTGGGAAATCCACTTAGGAAAACTGAGGCACATGAAATCGGTCAGTAAAACAGGAGACTGAAGTAATTTCACTGTTTTATCTGGCATGGAAAAAACCCCATGGAAGTGTCTTAAAAATACTATTAAAACTGACCTTGAAATCTTGAAACACATGTGCCTAAGTACAGAAAATACTTTAAAGATATGCTTCAGGAATGTAGATAAATATTGGCCCCCAAAAATGTTGCTTTGACTGCTTTTCAATATCAAAAGCAAATTTGGCAATATCAAAAGACAGATCTGTATTTATTCTGTTAATTACTCTTGAAATATTTGTAGAACTCTCTATCAAAACTTACTATTTTTGCTTGAAATTTTTCTTTTTGATATGGGACAAATGAAAAATGTTGCTTGTGCTCTAGCTTTTTTAATGATGCCTCAATTTGTGTTGTCTTAGCATTCTGCTAACACAAAATAAGTCTTCTTTTCAAAAGCCATCAGACAACAGAAACTTCTTTTGTCCTTTGTTCTGATTAGTTATATGGACGTGTTTTTACCACCTGTAAGTGCTTTGGATACTCTATTTTGGTTTTAGTATCAGCAATTTACCATGTTTCTGCTTGTTTCATTAAGGGGGATTATATTCAAACATGTAATCCTAAAAGTGCTAGGAGTAGTGAAGCATGATGCCCTAAAGTTTTTGTGCACTGTGTGTTCACAAAGTTTATCTCCTTTCTGTGCAGATTCCTGGGTGTCTTACGATGCGTGAGCTCACTGTTGCTTTTCCATTAAAATGTCTACCAGGAAGAGTCCCTGTTTTCTTAAGGAAATGTCCCATGTATACAAGAAAAAAACCTAATGCTAAATCACTTCTCCAGGTTAATTGCCTAAAAAAAAAAAAAGGGGGGGGGAGGGGGGGAGGGATGTTTAACCTGCCTCTTTGCTCTACCTAGCTGTCTACTTTACCTCTTTAAATATAAAATTTGGAATCACCTAGGCCAGTTAATGCCATGGGAAACCTGCCTTAAAACAGATTAAGTCAATAAAGAGCTGTTAGATCTCTGGACTTTTTTTCTTCTTCTGAAGCTGTAAAGACAATATACTTTGAATTCTGTATAAATTCTTGAGCAATATTTCAGGAATACAATTTCTTTTTCTAAAGGAGAAATTAAGGTAGACGTTTAATGGATGACATCTCTTACTAGCTACAGCATTTGAATTCTAATTGCAACTTGATCCACTTCTCTAGATCTTCCTCCAGTTGTACAAAATGTCATCTTGCTGGTCCTTTAGCAGCTAGGACTTCAGGCACCTATTTTTGTGCATCTGTTCCTCTGTCAAACCAGAGTTCCAGCTCCGGACTGGCCAGCATCAGGTGCTAGGGGGTGAAGCAATCAGCACCTGCCTTTCCAAACACCAGGGCATCCATTCTGTCTGTCTGGCACGAAGATGCTGGGCTGGCTTTGTGTTTGTAAACCTTGATTGATAACTGCACCTGTGCAGCTGCCAAGGTCAGGCTGTCTTTGGGAGAATGTTTTATCACCATGGGCACCTGGCTTGGCGTAAGATTTAGGGACATGGCCTGTCTTTGATGACATGGTTCTGGCAGTCTGAAAAGACTTTGTTGCAAGGCACTGGCTTGCGAAGTCTAGCCAGGTGACAGCTTTGCTTTTTGACAGCTATCAGGAACTTTGAACAAGGAAGAAAGTCTAAACCCCACCTAGTGCATCAATAACTGATGTTAATACCTAATAAAAGATAATGACTTTTTTCCACTGATGAATATGCTGCTTTTGAGGGCTTGAGGTTAAAGATGTTAAAGATTCCTTGCACTGTTCTTGTTTTGTAAAGCAACTACAAGTACGACTTTCACAGATCAGTATATTTTGACTTGGGGAGGAGGGATGGTTGGGAAGTCAGATGAGGTTGCTCAGGGCTTTACCCAGACAGATGTTCAAACCCCTCTGTTGATAGAGACTGCACAGACATTTTGGGCAACCCACTTCACTGTCCACATGGGATGGAGAGTTTCTCCTTGCACCCATTATGAACTTTTCTTGTTTTTATTTATGCACATTGTCTCTCATCATCCCAACACACATCACTGTGCATCACCTTGCTCCATTCCCTCAGCAATCTCCTCACAGGCACTGAGGAACTGCTGTTGGTCTCCCCCAAAGTAAGCTCTTCTCCAGACTGAGAAAGTGTGGGTTCTTCAGCCATGGTGGCCCTCACACTTCTATCAGCAGAGAACTGAAGAACAGATATCTTGAGGGGGAAAAAGGGAAAGGGATATTGCAAGGAAGACCAGGGTGGATGGAAAGAAAAGACAGTCTTTGAAAGTAAGAGGTTATTCTTTCAAGGGTGAGAGTGAGGATATACTAGAAGAAGTGGAGAGATTATTTGTAAGGAGGAACTGAGACAGCCAGAGGTAGAAGCTTAATGTGTTGATTGCAGGTGACACAGCAAGGAGCTGGAGCTGCAGAAGATAGTGCAGCTGGGAAAATATGCATGACACTTCTGCTTGGCAAGATGAAAAGAAAGGTGGGGAAAGCTATGGGCTGGCACTATTGTCATTCTTCAAAACTTTGAGCTGAGACTGAGTTGGTCATAGTGATTATTTTCTAGAACTGGTATTGTTTTTAAGCAGATATTTAAGTATGCTATGGTTCTTTGGGCTGTGTTTAGCATCCTCAGCTGTCACTGAGACTAAAGCTGCATAAATCTACATGCTTTCTCTTGTGTTACTAGGTACTGAACTCCCAAATATATGCTAGCCTTTCTCATATTCTTGCAAGCTGGACTTTCAAAGCACTGACATAAATCTAAAATAAGAGACTGCTAAGTGCTTCCTGAGGCTGCCTCTCAACTCTCCCAGAGCCTCGACACATCTCCGCTATGACAGTGTTATGTCATTACAGATGTTATGCTTTTTTTCCCCCCTCATACTGTGGTAGTAGTTAGAATGCTCTGCTCTGCAGCGGCTGGAAGTAAAACAAGTCAATGGGATGCTTAAATGCTATGTTGCATTAATCTGTCTTGCAGTATTTTCAGTTGTACTTACACTACGGCAACCATTTCAGAACAGAACATTTTGCTGTAAGATCTGGCTAATGTAGGGGTTACATATGTCAGGTTACGTGATATGTTTGAATTTTTTGTGGTGGTTTATGGTCCCTTGATATCCATAAAATCACTGCTTGTACTTGTGACAGGATTGCTAACATACGTAAATAATGTGTGCTCCTTTTTTTCCACTTCCTGATGGGTTATGGGTGTATTGCCCAAAAGTCCAGCTTCAGCAGAAGCAGTACACTGGAAAATATAAGTCTTCCTAGAGATTTGGGTAATAAAAATGTCAATCAGGCTTAGGCAATGATGCTGAAGCTTTACTATAGGAGCGTGTGTCACAGGATAAATATGAGTGTGGCTTTTAACCCACACTATTTCAAAGAGTTCCTTCGGTTGGATCAGAGGAATAGCAAGCTATATTTGGTCTCCATGTATGGATTTGGGCAGGAAAATGTTGCTGAGACACATTTATTCCATAGATTTATAGATTGTGTATTTGAAGGGGAAAGGCACAAAAATGTAGCCATTCTAAAGAACAGGGGAAAGGTCTATGTTTCAGGCACTGTTAGAAGATGAAGATCTTTGGTAACCTATTATTATAAAGACTAGCTTAACATGAGGACAAAGCAAACATCCTTTTGGCGTACCCGAGAGCAAATACAAAATGTACTGCTGTGTCTAGAATTTTCATCTATATTATCTATATCACTAGCACTTGTTCTTGTGAGGGACTTCAGCTTACCAGATGTCTGCTGGAAATCCTCTCCAGCAGAGAGAAAACAGTCTAGGATGTTACCAGAGTGTGTGGAAGATGACTTCCTGATACAGCTGGTATTGAGGGCAGGAGGCTCTGCAGAGGGGGCTGGGCAGGCTGGGCCGATGGGCCCAGGCCAGTCGTACGAGGCTCAACAA
>JAVJGI010000035.1:19738583-19798997 GCA_035590275.1 Ibycter americanus
TGCTAGCAAGAGCAGGAAGAAGGCAAGAGGAAATATAAATACTGGACCACGTTGTCCAAATAAGTTACACCTTGTGACAGGACATTTTCAACCTGAACTATTTTATGATTCTATTCAGAACCAGACATAGTTGGGACTGAATTTAATTTTACCCCACCTGTTTTTCTTCAGACTGTGCAATCTGCTTTGTCCCCTGCTGTTTTGTCTCCCATTTGGCTATTACTTCTCTCTGAAAAAACATGTTGGCTTTGTAAGCTTGCTTAGTCCCTTGACTGCATGCTTTTTTGTGTGTGCTCTTGCATCATGATTATTTGTGTATTAGAGCACTCGCATTTTTCATGCTTATGGAGATAGTAGAGAAAACTGCCTGGGGATTAATCCGAGGAAAATAATTCTTAGGCTTTAACAGGAAACTTCATGATATGCTGGAAGCCAAATTCTATCCAGATTGCTCATCTGAAGCACTAACTGTAAAGATTTGAAGATACTCACTGGGCTTTGGATAAGGCTTTTGAATCCGGAGTTTTAAACGTAATGTCTTTGAATTCAGTGGAGTTACTCCACCTTGTCACGCAAAATGAATAGGTGTATTGACATGACTGGTGAATTTTATTCCTTTGGTGTAAGAGTTCTGGTTCTTCACTATGTAGTTATATACTGTGCTGACTATTTATTCATTTATATAAAAACGTCAAGCATTATGTCCCCTTTTCAAATAATAATACTGGGGCATTGCAGAATGGTATGCAAAAGAATTCTCTTGATGGTCTCAGAGTCCCTGTCCAAGCAGATCTTCAGGTATGGCAGTCTGCTGTCTTCCATTTTTACATGGACAATAGCTAAGCTTGCTGGCAGGTACTTTGCAATCTATAAGCACCCAGCTGCATGATCTCTCACTGTTTTAGACAAAATGAGGATGCCTCAAAAGCTCAGCTGAAGAGAAGCTGGAACAGGAAATCAAAAATGAAACCATGTGCTCTGGTGTTTTCTTCAGTCTGTTTACATTTAATAGACCTGACCCTGTTTCCATTGAAGTCGATGGCAAAATTGTTTCACTTAATGGAATATATTTGTCTTAATCATATCCTTGTTTTAATGATATATTCTGAATCTATTATCACCTACTTCTAGAAATCCCCAAGAGGGTGAGATTTTGTTGTGCTGTTTGCTGTAAAAGAGAATAAATGAAAGCAAGTTTGTACCCTGGGTAGCTCAGAATTTCAGCACTGTCATTTCACAAGTAGAGAAGCTGGGGGAGCAGTCACTCCCAGTCTCCCACCACCCAGTTTTCTGTTTTTTCTGGGGGAAAATTTAAAAACCTGGAGCAACTGGTAGCTTTGGGTCACATGGAGTGATTCTTTGTAAAAAAAAAAAAATAAAAAAAAAAGATGTTTGCGGTAACACTGGATGAGCTACAGTTTGTTTAACTGCTAAGGCAGAGCATAAAACATGCAACTTCTAGCTTCTCATTCAGTCTTTATATATATATTATTTTTTATTTTCACCACTCTCCATTTCTTCTTCTGTTGTCTGTGTGTGAACATTACGTGAAACCTTTAGCTTTGCTATATTCTATCATTCATATCATATGGTTGCCACCAACAGGTACAGTTTTAATTTTTATTGTTTTGGTAGAGACTGTGCAAGAAGTGCTGCGCGCCTATGCAGTGTGCTCCACAGCTCCTCAAGTGTGACTGTGCCATGAGCAGCAAGGTGTAAGCACACGGCATTTTAACATCAGTCCATTACCTCAGAAGTGTGAAACCGCGTATGGAAACCAAATGGGTATGAGGTTCAGAATGTACCTTCCTGTTTTTCTACTGTTTTCTGACTTGAGCTTAGAGTGTAAACAGACCTTTGTTTTTGTTCCTTTTGCTTAGCACATGTCTTTGTGGCAGCTTTCTCCATTCAACTATCAGCAGAGAAATGAGTTTTTTTCCCTTGAGCAACACTGTAAATATGGCAGACTTCTGCCCTTGAAACCTGCAGGCCAGCCTCAAGCTCTTTGCTGAACAAAACTGACTGACCTCAAATAGGCGTTTTTTTTTTAATAAAAGGATGTACTTTTTTTATTCTAATGAATATTTAAATCATATATATTTGTTTATTGTCCTGCTCTGACACTGTAAAATGAATGTGCGCTTTCGGAAATTTTCTGAACACTCAACTTCAATATCCAAGCAATAAGGAAAAAAAGCAGGAAGTCTTATAAAAAAAATAAAAATCTTACTGTATAACTTGCATTTTTCAAGTAGTTAAAGGTAGAACCAGGCCTGTGGTGCTCACCAAAGGTCTGTTGGGTTATACATATACCACTCCTTTGGAACTGTTAATAGAAAATAAAATATTTAAAATAATGCATGGTACACACCTCACCTATACTTGTTTTCACCATCTCTGGCTTTCTATTCACTAGTATTGGTGAACTTTGGTAATAAAAAACAAGTCGGATGAGTTCATACTAAAATACTGAGTACAAAACTGTAATGAAGAAGTTCAGTTTAAAAGAAACTTATATAATGATGTAGGAGACTTGCCATCAGTTGAAATCTTGACCTCCACACTGGATGCCTTTCTGAAAAATATGCTTAGATTAGTCAGATGTTTTGGGCTTACTGGGTAAAATTCTTAGTTTATGCAGGACATCAGCCCAAGTGGTCATAGGTTTCTTTGTTTCTGATTCTTGTGTAACTGCCATTGACTTTCAGGCAGTGGAAAACTGGAGGTTGTATGTATTCAGATGCCATATATATAAACTTGCTGCCAAATAATTGAGTAAAAATAGGGGCAATGAAGATTGCAAAAGGAAGCACTCAGTGCCTGGTAAATGAGAGAATGCACATAGTATGAATTACATTCATGCATAGCCATTATGAGGGAGTTCTTAAACGTGAAATCACCATGATTTTACATACAATATTCCCATCATTTTACATACAATATTCAGTCCCTGTTCTAAAGGCAGGCTGATGCAGGGTTTCCCTACAGGAATTCTCTGTGGTGTTTGCTGTATTGCTGTGCAGGCACCAGTGTGTTATCAGCATAAACTGAAAGGGAAGAGTCATCTCTGTTCCACAGACCAGATCTGTGGTGGGTAGAGACTTCCCTGCATTTCTTAACTGTTATTTTGGTAATGTGAACATCCTTTTAGTGCAGACAATTTGGATGACTTACCAGCAGGACTTTGAAGCTACCTTGGACCAACTGGTAGTCTAACAGTCCAACAACCAGTTGTTATTTTGTCTGGACAAGTACAAGTGTGGAATGAAATCTAAACCTTGCTAGTCAGCTCCACTAATATTGATGGATATGGAAGCAAGGGGAAATGTGTTTACCTGGGGTCCTACTTCAGGCTTTGGAGGAGAATAGGTTTCATTCAGTATGCCCAAACTCTTCTGCACAGTTTACGCACAAGTTTTCTTGTCTTTAAACTAGATTTTTCTTAACTTGCTCCTAATTTCGTGTGTCAGTCCCTCCAGCCACCCTTTGGTCAGCCTGGCTCTGAGCTCCTTGTTCAACTCTCCTCTTTGTTTCTCATTCTGTCTGCTCTGAGATCACAGACCCCTTCCTGGATTAGGCGGTTTGTGTCTTCCCACTGTAAACGTGCTGCCCACCCAGATCCAGCACTGTCTGTTCCTCACTCCACTGCTCGTGTGTCCTGGACCTGTCAGTTGTAGCCCTCAGACTGTCTAATACTTATTTTCATGTTCACCTTCACTTTCTTGTTTTCCTCTGTAGGTCTTTAGATTATGCTCAGCCCCTCCCAGTCTTTACCACTGGACTCTGCTACACTGAAACCCAAAAGGCATCGTTTCTCCAGATCAGAACATCCTCCTCCTTCAGTTGTGTCCCTCTTTCTTCCTCCAAGCACTCCCCTGTTTTCAGTTCAAAGGACTATTTTTTAGACATATTGAAGCCCTTCAGGAATTCACTGGTTTAGCAAGAATAAACAGCGTCCCTGCCATCAGTTTCCCAAGCAAAGGAAACAGAAAGAGGTATTACATTAAGAAATGAAAAAATAAATCCAGATTCATCTGTTTCTTCTCAGGCTGGAATGAATTCAGATATTCTGTGGCAGTTGCAGGCAGAAGTTGTAAATGTATGGAGAGTGTTAAATTTTCCTAGTTTGAATAATATACACAGCTTGAACCGGTGAGAGATGGCAGTTTGCTAAATGAAAAGGGAGTAGGAAACGTTAACTGCTAAAATATCTCTACGTACAAGTGGAGACTTTATTTTTCATGTGCAAGAGCTTAGTGTGGCAGAATTGAGGTAAATGTACCCAGGAACCACAATGACCCATCCTTGATGCAAAGGTTTCTCTTGTAAAATGTAGTATTCCTACTTCAAGGTCTAGAAATGCTAAGGGTACTCAAAGAAAACATCAGTAGAATTTGAGCTTTGCAAAACCAGTTTACTTCTGATGCCCCTCAGCAATAGCTGAGTTTTGAGTTTTTTCTTCTTCCTCCCTTTCTTTCCCCTCCAAATTTGGTTTAGTCAAACACAGCATGGAAAAACTTCAGCCTTGTTAGTCTTACAAAATTAGAAATTTGTTTTCAATTCATTACAAAGAGAAGTCTCTGGATATAATTAAAGGTAGGACTATGTTTTCCACTCTTGCAAATACCTCTTCTGATCTTCCAAGCTAAGTAAAAGTAGAAAAAGACAGAAAATCAAAGAACAAAATCTTCTTGCATTCTGGTTTCCTGCCTTTGGTCACTGATTGGATGGATGGACATTTGTGCATGTATATATACTTAGACTGACAATTTGGCCCCATAAGCTCTTAAAAGTAGTCATCTTCTAAGCCTAGCTTTTTTCTCTTTTGTTTCCAAAAAACAATTTGAAAATTCTAGGTTTATACTTTTCAGTCTCTGCTTTGTATTCTGAAAGCCATATTAAAGTTCCTTGATTTTAGTTTTTTTTTCCTTATGAAATGCTGAGCTCCATGACTCTTTGACCTTAGGTTGGACACCCAGCAAACTAGTAGTGACTTTAAAGGTTATTCTTTTGGGTAACTTCAAGATTAAAGATAGTGGAAACTTCCTGGCAGGTCACTAAAATGTTTTGGTGATATCCATGCAATAGAATGTTGGTTTTTTTCATGCTGTGCAAGACTTATGCAGATAGCATCAGTAAACAGCAGCTGAAGTGTCAAAACTAGTTGGATTTCTCTTCCCCAAGCAGCCGTGTTGTATGTGTGAAGTCCCTGAAAGCTGTAAAGAGCTCTACTGTTGAGAGATTTAATGGCACATGGAGTTCAGCATTAAGTTTTATTGTGAAGGGCTCCTTCAGAATTGAAACAAAATGGATTATATTTCATAATCTCTGCTGTTTCAGGTTTTCTCTTTCTTGTGCTGCTTGCTTTGTTGGTGTTGATAACCTTAGCCAAATTTCTAGAAAGCTGAGGATGTATGTTCAGGAAACACTGGAGAAAATTTGGTAACAGTAACTTTACGTAAGTATAAATAACAGCTAATTGAAATATCCCTCACTATTAAATTGCCATTCTTACACTGGGTGCTTTGGAGACATTATAAAAATTGGTTGGTTGCTAGTCATGCATGACCCCTTCCCCTTATTTTGGAGCAACTAATAGCACAAGAAAAGACATTATAGCTGAAGCCTCTGGGGATGAGAGAAGACGCTATAGCTGAAGCCTTCAGGGAGTACAAGGGTTCTGTTACAGTCTCTGCTGTAATTGATTGCATTTGAGAAATGCCATGTGTTAACATCAGAATCCATAGGTTTACATTGGTGGATGCATTTTTTCCCTCCCTCTTTATCCTAGATCTAAATTTTTCAGACGTCCTTAAGGTCTGAGCTGATACTTTGCTAATTAGAATGCAGTCCATGAAACGGAAAAATGGTCTTGCTTCGGTTATGAATCCTAAGGGAAAGGGGCAATTTGATCTTGTTGAGCGGAGGGTTGAATGCTGGAGGCCCCTTGGGCAGCAACATGTTTGTTAGCGGAGGGCAGTCCTTATTGCTAGTGTTTGTACTGGTAAACACTGCTGCGTATTTTTATCAGCTCGCTTTTTGGCTTTTCCACTTACTGAGATGTCTCTGAAAACTACTACGTTCAAACGGAATAAGTTACAAGAATATTTGTAATGATTCCCTCTGAGCCTTTGCACGGCATGGGCAATAACAGCTATTTCTATTAATACAGGGGAGTTTCCCCAAGACAGCTATTCATACCTCTGCACAAATGTTTTTAGAAAGTCCTGCACAGTCCCTTTTTATATTGCAGTAAAAGTTTGTGGTTTAAACCTCTTAGAGGATGCTTATATATAACAAGAATGAAAATCCCCTTATGTGAATGCTGTTAGTGGCCAGATAGGTTCTTCATATTTTTATTGTAAAGCTGAAGAACTACAATGAGGTGCTATTTGGCAAAGATGCTAGTTAAGAAAAAGCTTTATAAAGTGTTATGTAATCCATTCAGAAGCAATGTTTCCCTAAATGTCTTCGCTACATCTAGGAATAAGTCTGTTTAAACAGCTTATGAAGCCTCATGCTACACAAGCACGATTGCTTAAGTTAAATTCATGAGCTGTTGAACCTAGGTACTACTTTATTTCAGTAGGCAATCTAGAAAAATACAACTAACCCACTGTTTGTTCTAGATTAGTCCAACTGAGTATTGCCTCTAATTGACCAAAAATAATCCTTAGGAGAGAACTTTAGAAGATTGTATGTTATCTTGTGGAATAACTCTTCAAAAGAAAAAAATTAATTAAAAAAAAAAAGCGCCTGGTTTTCCTAACACCTGCTACAAATTGATGTCTCTCTGATTTCAGCAAATTAGATCCTGAATTTTCTTTGATGCAGGAGAATCAGATTCCCTTGTAGATGGGAAAGGTTATTCTGGTAGTAGGGCAAAGTCAAAAAGGTTCATTTGGGACACAGTGTGTCCTATGAAAGTAACTGCAAAACCAAAACTGTGCAAACGTGAGTTTTAGTTGCAGCTTTGATACTGATCATCTCTGATTTTGGGTGAAAAGCTTCAACTCTTGCCCCTTTCCTGGCTTCTAACTGGCTTATAGATATTTTTTTTTTTTTTTAATATATATATTTATATATATATAACTGGCATTGCCTCTGAGATTAAAATGTACCAAAGGGAGTGAAGCAAAAGTTGCAAACTAAGTGAAAGAACACTAAATCTGTTTTAGTTTATATCCATCTGATGTCCATTTGCTTAATTTTTTTTTTTCTTTCTGTCTTCACTCATCCCCTCACTTTTTTCACCAAATATATTCACAAAAGAGTGGAAAGTTGAGATGAAGCCTAGGGGTTGCCCCTTGCATTGCTACAACTTTCCTCTGAAGAAGGAAAGTTGTCTTGAGATTTCTGCAGTTAATCTCCTGGCAATATATCATCCCGCCTTCTGAAGTAAAAACTGGATGAAATTAAAAAGATCTCAAAACCAGGAGAAGGACCACTAGGTCTGTTAGGGCCAGCAGTAATAATGTGAGCCAAAATAGCAGTCTAGTTCTGTTGCATTACGCCCTTGATCTCAGGGTGTAACACTTGCCTCTTTGGGCTGTATCTAGTTACCTTGTGTCCTGCCTCCTTATTGGAGGTGAATGGCAGATGCAGTTTGGATGACACCATCAGATCCTACTGTAATTCCAGATTATCTGAGCAACTTTGTTGTGGAAATATCTGCCTGAGAAACTAAAAGAATAGTAGCGTTATGTGTGCCAGTGGTGATTGTGTAAGTGTTCAGAGTGGATATATCTGTACTCTGGTCTCTGTGCATACCTAAGGAATAAGAGTGCCTGAGCTCTGAGAGTAGAGCTGCCTATTGACGTGTGCCAGCTAGTTGAAAATAACATTTTCACAGTATATGCTCAAGAAAATGTGATTTTTTTTTCTTTTTAGTTCTGTGAGCATATTTACAGCATATTTATCCAAAGATGATTGTTACTGTGTTTTGAAACAGCGTTATCGCTATAACCAAGTTATTTTGAGGAACGTGGCTTTTTTCTGAAGTTCCTATTCCTGTTAAAATTAACTTTTTAAAGTGGCTTAATTGGCCTTCTGTCATACTCTATTTTACTCTAGGTTTGTTCATTTGGGGTTCATTTGGACTGTCACTTGTAAAAATGAGACACAAATGAGGCCTTTGAGTCTATTCCAAACTTAATTTTTATATAACCCCCTCAAAAGCCCATAGCAGCTAACTCTCATCTCATGTTTTCTTCTCAACAAAATATTTCTAACATTATATGTACCCCCTTATCAGCCATATTGTGAAATTAGGGACAGCTTTGCTCTTTGCTAGGTAAGTAATTACAGTATGAGAATGTTAACACTGTAAGACATTTTATGGTGATAGAAATGACAGTAAAAAAATGTATATAGATTTTCATTTACAATGTCTCACTAAGGTCTTGGCAGCTTCTGTTAGCTTCTCATAGCAACAGCAGTGAGAGAGAGCATTTGGCTCTAACAGCGATATGATCTCATGATGTGGGACAGGAATATAGAGTGAAGAGACAAAACACTCTGTACTAATTTTAGGTTTCATTTGAATCTGTGATGTCTTTAAATTTGTCTTCACAGCATCCTCGTTTGGTTTGAATCTCTTCAATAACATCTGATTTGAATGGATCCCCGGTGAACAGCATAGCTTCTTGTGCTGCTTTGTTTCCTGTTTTGTAGCGGAAGGCTTTTACATTCATTTTGGTACTTTTCTCTTGCTGACTTTTTGCATTAGTATTGGTCAGAGCAGAGTATCATCTAAAACCTGCATGTGGGGAGCCGCATGTTCAAGCTGCCAGAGTCCAGATGACATTATGACTGGACCTAGCTCTAATGCTTTAATCCTATGTGTTTAACAAAAGAGAGTAAGTAGGAAGCCACAAGCAGTACATTCTTGAAATGCTATTGATTTAGATTAGTAATTCAATTTTTTCCTTTTTTATCATCTTAAGTCACTTCTAGACAATCAATACAAAGTCAGTGTGGTTATTCTAATTGTGTAGCATATTTGGTGTTAGTAATGGGTGGAAATTCTGGGAAACCTCAACAGCAGAGCCATACCCAAAGCTAATCTAGCACCTCTGTGCTGCTCTGATAGCTCAAAGAACTTGAAGTAGACTGATTTCCCTGGCTGGGGATTTCCCAGGCGCAGGGGAATCTGCAGCTGGTGCTCTCTCTGCATAGCTGTCTTTCTCCGTGAACACCAAGCTGCAGCTGCTTGTAGGGGAGCCTGTCGGGACCAGCCATCAGGCGTGAAAACTAGGCTAGCTTTGTGGCTGCTCTGATGCTCACCCAAGAGTTGTGCTTTTTGTTGTCTGTCTGAAGCTTAACTGTGTTAGAAATCCTGCTTTAAGAAAAAAGGGGGGAAAAAAACCTCCACAAATTTTTTATTGCAGTGATCCACAGGTGGTTTGGATTACTTGTGTATAATCTGAACTGTTTGAGTTATATAAGAAATATCTCCCCCTCATGTTCTACGATATAAACCCAACATAAAAGCTTAGATTTTCAGAAGGACTTAGGATGTTAGGCACATAAATCCCACCGAATTTTAATGGAATTTAGGGTATTATTTGGTCTCTCTTGAAAAATTAATTCTAAATCTGTGCAGGATTAGAGGAAACTCCCACTGTGAACAAAACTTTTTCCAATAACGCACACCTTTTCCTGAAGCTTCTAGCCACTGTTACAGTGTTCAAAATATCACTTCATGCCTGAGGAGTCTGGCAGAAATCTTTTAAAGTTTCTCTCAGTTCAGTAGGCTGCACACTGGTCTAATTTACAGCAGCAATTTCTACTGCCCCATGAAACTTTGGACTTGCCTTTCATTTAAGTTAATAGAATAAGAATTTATATAACTATATTAACAGTTGCTTGAGGCAAAGAATATATTAGATAAAGGCTACAACAGTGGGTTTTCCTCTTTTATTTTTTTGAAATGGTAAATGAGGTGGTTTCTGGTGGTGTTTTAATTGACATTGCTGTAAGATGTATGCTTTTCTTAAAAAGTGACCATCCTCCTTCTTCATGACAACATCTCAGGCTTTCAAAATCCTAGGGGTTACAATAGCTGTCTTAAGCAATATTGCCAATATTTCTTCATCCTAAGGCTCTGTTACCTCACTCAAACAACTGTCAGATGTTCTGCACTACAGAGCCAGCCTCTGTTTGGGCGCCTGCAACTGTGTATGGTCTCCCCTATAGTTTCCTTCCAAGACAGGGCAGTTCACAGGTAGTGTTAAGTATTGTACGAGTCAGTTGCCAGATATCTCTCAGCTGCAGACAAGAGCTCTGTTCCAGATACTTCTTCAGTTTTATATTGCTATTAGCTATTGCTATCAGCTTGCAGCTCTTCCCCTGTTCCTCTCCTCACTGAGCTAGCTGCATTCCTGTCTCTGAGAAGAGGAATCTCCTGGTGCTGTTTGGCTTCTAAACTATTTACACTGAAACATCCTTGTAGAAATGGAAAGAAGCAAAGGTCACATTAACAGCCTCATGTTAAAGGTCAGCAATACCATGGTAACAGTAGAAATCCACCCAGCTGCCTGCAGAAAAGTTGAACCCCTTACGAATAGGAAATAACCCAAATAAACAGAGAGGTAGATAAAAAGCAATATCTTAGTTCTGAGCCACGCGTCAAGTGGAAACGTAACATTTGAGAGCTTGTTGAGTATTTCCTACGCCTAACTTTGAACTACGCTGCTCCAAATACAAAACTGTAGCAAATATTCAGAAAAATAACTGCCTTGTAAATGTTCTGACTCTCAACCTGAGGCTTTTTTTTTTTTTTACTGCAAGCACGTAATGCAGCCAAGTGTTGTTTAGTATCCTTCCTGTGCCTTAAAGTGTGACTTTTATGGGTGACGTTATGTTTATGGGTCTTTGTTCATCCTCGGCCTCATGTACCCCACTGCTGCTTCCTCTGAGGGTTTGCCGCCACACCGCAGGGTGTTAATTTCCTGTTTTGAGTCTGTCACAGACAAATTCAGAGCCTCGATTAAAACACAACACATAGATACATGCTGCTGACAAAGGCACTAATAAAACTCTAAAGTTTAAAGGTGGCCCTGGTGTTTCCTCACTGAGCAGCATGGGGACCTTTCACCTCTTGGAGACATGCTGTTTGCAAAGGTTTCTTTTCTTTTTAATTAGGACTCGCCTGAATGAGTCTTAGCAAGCTGCTCTAGCATTTGGTGTGTTTGGTTTATGGGCGTATTGACTATAAAACATGCACAGCTCACTTGAGTTTGTGTTGTGTTTTTTTCTAAAAATTCTTATGAAACTTACAGGAACTGCAAAGGAAAAAAAAAGGCTTAAACAGAAAACGTGTTGGTTATGATGATGGGTCTGGTACGTATGGTCTCTGCAAGACACATGTATGGGTATCCAGATTTTCTGACCTCTTGGACATTGAGCTGAAGGGGAAGGAAAAAGCCAACTTCTTCTTGCTTTTGTGAAAATCCTTCCTTCTGCACTCACATCTAGTAGAGGAAGACTTGCAAAAGTCATCCCTTGGACATGAATTTCTGCAGGTTTTTTCCCCACTTGTTCCTCTAGCACAGTTTGAAGTGTCTTAGCATGCTTATTTTAGACCATCCTGTAAAGTCACAGATCTAACAAGCAAAGCCCCTTTCCTATCAATTAGCAAGTTTTTTCTCTTCAATTTCTTGTGTTATTCCTAGCATTGCTGTGAAAACCTTTACCCCCTATATAAATACTCTACAAGTGTTTCACAAGAGTGCATTTTAAACTTGGTTTTGTTCTAATGGAGGTCTTGGTATTTTCATGTGATGTTGGGAGCTTTCTTTTTTTCTGTTCCAAATAACTGCTCCTCATTTCTGTATACTAATAAATTTTAGCATTATGAAGTATATGTGAAAACTTTACATTTTTTACCTAGTCATTCTGATGTATGACTACTAGCTTGCAGGTCTGCTACAGCTACTCAGAAAGCCAAATACCTCATCATAGAGTTCCCTCATAATCCAGAGCGAAGCTCTTGAGTTTCTGCACTGATCTATCTTGCAGATCTCTCTTGCAATATACCTGAAGTTTAACTAAACTTAGGCTAATTATATATGGAGAAAAAAAATTTGTAGCCTGATCTCTTGCAAATGCAGCTGTGCCCCCCTCCCTTATATCAAAGAAAATACCAGCCATGTGGTCTTTATAGCCTTCAGATAGAAAAAAAGGTCTTTAAAGTCCTGTATTATCTGCTTCTGTCCACCCCTGACTGGCTATCTTTAAGCCTGCCATGTCTTCTTTCTCCCTTGCTCTCCAATGTTTGGACCTATGTGAACGACTTCCTTCTTGCCTCTCCTGTGTACCTCCACTTCAGTGGTGCCTTGCAAGCCCTGTCCTCGCACCCAACTTTCCTTAGCCTCAAAACCAAGTCCTAGTGTGGCTGTGAGGATAACTTCAGGCCTGTGGCATGGAGAGGGCATCATGCTGGGCAGCATGAGAGTTCATGTGCTGCAGATGCTGCACATCACCTTGTGCACATTACTTTCTGGTACAGGAGGAAGTTAGCTTCAAACTGCAAATTTCCTCTGCCTTTCTGCTGTAATATTTCCTACAGCTCAGGTTCATAGACTTGTGTTGTGCCTGATGGTTTCCTGGACTGTCAGTATATGCTGTCTTGCAGTAGAAGAAACTACAGGTGTGACTTACTACTCCCTATTATCTGCCCAGTCAGGCCATAATACTTAGCTGGGGGGAGCAGGAAAGGTGGTCTGGGTCACGCCCTCAGTGGCTGAGTAAGTGACATCTGGTACCTCTAAAGATAGCCACCTCGTCAGGCCCTGTGAAGCAAGGCCAAATACCATTTTTAAATTTTTTTTTTTTGAAGCGCTGTCCTGTGCAGGGTAGACTGCTGCAGGTTTTTCTCTGAATCTGACTGAATCTTAATCTTATCTTTTTGAGCTGCTTTACTTGTTGTTCTTCTCCCTTCAGTTTTCTATCAGCTGTGCTTTGTCCCGAGATTTTCGCTTAATCTCTGTCCAGTTTGCTTTTCTCTTTGGTGTATGTTTCCATCTCTCTCCATTGAGCTTATCCCATTCCATCTAAATCCTCACCCAGAAGGGAGAAAAAACCAAACCAAAACACTGCTAAGAGCTGTTGCGTTTTCTGTAGTTGTGGTGGTTTTTTTTTTCTGCAGACTGTTGCTGTCCTAGACTGCCTCTGTCTCTTGTCTATTTATATGACAGTGTGGACAATCCATGGATAGGAAACCACTCTTGCAAAAGTTGAGTACGCTAGACTTCCTCAGAACCGGTAGATTTTTGGAGCCACAAATGTGATTGTTAATTTCATGTAAGGAGCTGGTATATTAGTACAGACTATGCTCTGCGTGTTCAACAAAACTGGAGCAAAGAATGCAATACTACTTCTACGTGGCTCCAGGCTTAGCTGTTGAAGCAAGCTCTGAATTCAAGCTCTGAAATTCAAATTCCAACCAAGAAAATTTTGGCTTACAAGTAAGCCTAATGTTTTGCTTAAGTGCAGACAGGCCTTTGGTGCTGTTAGCTCTCCATAAAACAGTGCAAAAGATGGCATAATCAGATACGTAGGTATTCCCTCTGTGTAGGGAGTATATCAAAGATGAAATGAGATGTAAAGACTCTGTGCTCCTCAAGCTGTAACTGGAAGAAGTAGGGAGTGAAATGCTACTACAAAACTTAGGGCTAAGTTAGAGCATTCCTAAGACATTCTTAACTCTCCCCAAGGGTGAGTTCAGTGTGTTTTAAAACTGTCTCATGTCTTGTCTTTACAGAAACCCATTTCTGCTTTCAGAATGTGTCATTATTACTTGCTATGGCTGAGTTGACCTAAGGATTGGTAGGAGAATTAAGCTGTAAGTTTTCTGAGGCAGCAATTCTTTGACTCTGCACCATATAAATATAAATATGGGTGGCAGCCCATAAATGAGATCTAGGCATGCCTGCTATATGTATGATGCAAGTGCTAGATGAGTGTTCTGCATTGTTCAGTCTTTTCTGTTCTGAAATGGTACATTCTTCATTGGTCATGCTTTCAAGTTTTTCATCTATGGGGAACAGTACGTCATAGTGATAAGCGTTTTTTGGTGTTTGGTTTTTTTTTTTAAGCTGGATGTTAGCAGTGTGATAGTAGCCACTACATAGCTGGGATGAGCTGTGCAAAATGAGAAACATGAATCATGTTTTAAATGAATTAAATATGATGAATTCCATATGCAGGATGTATATGCTTCTCTCTGCATTATGAGTAAGACACAGATCTCATGCAAGTCATGGATTCTATGCTTTTTGCAAAACATCTGTGGCTTCTGACCTTTCCAGGGTTGTGTGGATATGAGTGAGAGCACTGGTGTGCTCACAAACTGGAATAAACTTCACTGAGAATAACAGAGTAAATCTTGGAATGCATGAGGAAGGAGGCCAGTGGCAACACTGGGTGACAAGAAGATCAATTTTCCAAGGCATTGAGGAGTTTTAGCTAGACCAACTGAAATGTCGGCATTGTCAGGGTTTTTCAGTTTTCCAAGTTATGCAGCTGGTGTTCCTAAAGTTATTCAAGTGCAAGAATTATATGAAAGTGATGCACTGGGGTTGTCCCAAGCTATTTTATGTTAAAATCACACCCAGCACAACCTGTGTCTGCAGTGCATGTGCTGTTGGCTAATCTGTGAAACAGACCTGTGAGTATTGGCTGTCAGATCTGTCAGTGTGAGTGACACAGAATGAAGCAGCATAATTCAAATCCTCTAATTTCACTCCCAATAGTGGGGCATTAACAAATTCCATAAGTGTCAAAGGTGTTTCTCTGTTCTGAACTAATTTTAACTGCTCTTTGCTCTTGGATCCTTGCCTTGCTTGTCTCCTGGTTACACAGAGCTGCGCTTTTCCTCTCCCTGTCCAAAAGTGCATTCTTTCTCTCCAAGTTCCTTCCCTGTCTTACTACTTTTTCTTTGTTAGAACTCTCTCTAATTTTGTTCACGTCTGTTTCTGCTCTTCCCTCACTTCTTTGTAACCAAGCCCAATCACCCCTTTCACAGCTAGCCTTCATACTTCTATTTGTGGCACTCTACCTGACCCTGTGTGTGGTGGTCATGCTTTCCTACTAAATTCTTTCCTGATGTTGTCTTTTCTTTTTTTCTTCCTTTTTGCCAGGAGCCTCCAGTATGGGCCTGCTGAGGTGAAACCACTACCACTCTCTCAGTTTGAAAAAAACAAATAGAGAAAAATGATACTAAACAAACTAAATGTCTTGAGATGGCATCTCCCTTAGATCACCTCTGCAGAGGGGTCTGCACTAAACTCCCTGGAAAAAGAAAGTGTCTTCTGCGGTGTATAGAAAAAAGCACTGATTTCTAAATGCTTCAGAGTTGATCACAGCTTTGCCACAAATGCATGAGGAAAGACACAGTCTTGACTTGCTGTATCTGTGACAGATTAGAGGACAGATTGAGATTCTTGTGTCATTCTGAGGAGAATGTCTTGCAGCATGTCTTCATCAAAGCTTGCCTGGCTGATGTGTTGGAGATGTAGCACAGCTGTAAGGTATTTCTGCTTGCATGCTACAAGAATGCTGGTGGATATCTTATGTTCTTTCAATCCATTTGTGCCTTGCAAGCTGAATTTAACAAAAATGTAATCGTTGTTTTGTAGCAGTCTAAGCAAGCAGTGCAACATAACAGCCTAGTGCCAGGAAAAATCACTGAACTTACAGAATAAATCTATTGAGCTATAGGTTTCCAAGGGTCATCAGTTTCATCATGGGCAGGCTGAAGAAGGGTTGTAGCTTCTCTTCCAGAAGCCAGAGGCAAAGACAGACCCTAAAATGATTTGATTTTTTAATGAATAGTCCTTTTTATAATAAGCTATGATATGGAAAATGTTGCAACCCTCAAACTTACATACTATGGCCCTCAGATTGAAGAAAGCCTTATAGCTGCTGAGAATACTTGATATTGCCCAATCAAAATCCTGCCAATATTGCTATGGCAGGAGTCACTAGATGGCAACATTACCTGTACTCTTACAAATCTGTATGTGTGGGTATTGTCCAGCCTTTGGAAGAAGCCTGCCTTATTCTGTGGAGATCTTTCTTCTTTTGTGGGAGCTCAGGCCAGCAATGGGGATGAAGCCATCTTTCTTTCCAACCCTTTTCTGAACAGGGAGATTACTTGAATGTTGATAACTGCACACTGAGTGTCATATAAGTCAGTCTGATGGTATATCCACCAATTTCTGTGTACATTACCGTGCCAGAAGTAAGCAGTAACCTATGAGTGTTTGTGTATCCTATTCAGCTGTGCCTACTGTCAGTGGGGATGTTGTAGTGGAGGATGAATGGGAGGCAGCAGTCCATTGGGGGTGTTTTTGTAGCCCACTCACCTAAATCTGACAGCAAATGTGAATTAAGACCCCTTTTAGTGCTTTGAATGGAGGCTGCACTGCCAGGGCTTCACATCTGCTGCCTCTCAGAAGCTGAGAGTGTTCCTCTTCATTCTGGGCTCGGCAGGTTTTGCATGTGCCTCCGATTTGCGTGAGGTTGATTTTAGGTATGTGCCATAGGTGTTATGCTAATCTACAAAAAAAAAAAACCCACCACAACCAAAAAACCCGTTCATAGGATTTGAATTTAGGATTTCAATACTCCTATGAGAAGTGTGGTTAAGAATAATGCTTGAGATTTAGCTGTTTATGGTTCATTGAGAAATTGGCTAGATAAAGTATTTGGTGTTAATAAATGTGAGTGCTGGACTTAGCTCATTTTGCCTAAGTTTTGGTTGTTAGAACTCTGCAGCAATATTTTAACAAATTTTTTTTGTAAATTAAAATTTTCATTGAAAAAGTTATGACTGGTTCACACAGGTTATCTGGAAATCACAGAGCTGAAGTATGCAAAAAGTGTTGCCTTCTCTCTGTCCTTTTCGCTGCAGGTGTTTTTATTATTAAGTTTTTTGATGAAAAATCTTACTGAAAAAATATTAGGGGGACCCCAATTCAGAAAAGTCCTGATGCAGTTAATTATATCCTCTTAATTTACACCTGAATGCAAAATAAATACAGTTCTGAGAGTAAATGCAAAATCAACCAAAATTTCCTCTAACGAACTTTTATTAAAATATCACAATTGGGGGATATTTATTTTAAATAGTGAAACCTCTTATAACTATAAAGAGTATTATTTGGAATAGATTAGTTGTTTTCCTTCTTTCCATGTTCGAAGTTTCCCACTGCAACGAGCACATTGTACTTTTTGTTCTTGCAGCTACATATCCTAACAGGAAAGCCCATGCCAGGCTTACATGTGGGACAGTCTTTTCTCAACTCCATAGTCAGCAGAGTAAGTCTGAGAAACATTAGTTTTCCCTCACCTGCATCATGTTTTTTGTTTGTGAACTGATTCTTCTTGAAGAAAATTCAAAGGTCTATTGTAAGTGACATACTCTTGAAGTGGGAAGTGTTAGGCACAGATTCATCTTGTAAATAAACAATAGAAGTGCAGATTATTTTTTTTTTTTTTTTTCCCCACTAAGGAGAAAAAATCCCACACAACCCCTTTGGAGGTCATTGCATTTTATCCTATTATCCTGAAACAAAAGGAAACTGTTGTGCAATGTAAGCTATAGAGTAATATAGATTGGTAGCCACACAGCTGTGCTCCTCTCCCCCTCCAGTCCAATAACCTCCTGTTCTGGTCTTCAACTCCACAGGTTCCACACACAGACATTTAGGAATAGCATCTTAAAGGATTCAAAATAATTTTTTGCTGGTAAAGATGCATCAAAGCAGGGCAACAACTGATGGAGGTGCTATGCCTATGAATTGGCATGCTTTCTTCAGCAAGTAGTAATAGAAAAAGAGGGGAAAACTGATTTTGTAATTTTTTTTTTTCCTCTAAAGTGCTGAACACTGACTTTTTTGGGGAGGTGATCTCTCCATAAAGATAGCAGCTGATACTAAAATATTAAAACAATATTCAATAGCAACAGCACCTCTATGAGCTACTTGCCCTATAGTTAGTGAGCTGCAGGGTGCTAGGTCCAAGTGGCATTACCAAAAGCCTGTGCTGAGGACTGATGGGCCAGCTTGCTTTGCAGAGCTCCAGGATTTTTCCTGACTCTTATTTGCACTTGGCGAGGGCCCCTGGTGAGCACTAGTGCTGCTGCTCCTCATATTGAGTGAGGAAATTGAAATGTACTCGAATTAGAAACAGATGACTGGAATTTAGAGATGAGTTAAAACTGCTCTAAGCAAAGGGCAAGAGTGATATAATTAGTCTGGCTTGTGACTTGTTTGCTTATGGTATGTATTAGAGCCCTTTTTTATAGCTTTAAAAAGTAACAAAAGAAAAACAAAATTAGTGTAGATACAAACATAACTCTTGGATTTTAGCTTTACAGTTCACTCTTAGATCTAAAATGTCCCAAAGGAAATGCCAGAGCCTGATTCTCTGCTTGTCCAGGTCGTGAACAGGTATGATTTCACTGGAACCAGTAAGATTGTTTCAAACTGAGATGAGCATTAAAGGACCACAGTGAAATTGCTTCCTCTCTGCGTGCTGAAAATTTGGTTAGCCTCCTTGCTTTAAGAATGAGAAAATTAAAATACATAACAGAATCTGCCCTCCTTAATTTTGTAGAAGCTTGAGTCACTATTTAAGCTGTAGGTCTTGGATCCATCTGTTTTAAAAGCTTGAATTTAATGATGGACTTCTTTGTTTCTGCAGTGACCTCTTAGCTTTATTACCAGCACCCTTAAAGAATATTAAAATGGAAACCTTCTGAGGAGGAAAGTGGTCCCCACTGCCTTTTGGATGCTTTGTCTAGTGCTGGCTGTGCTCCAGGAGCATGGTGATGCCGACATCCTCTGCACTGTGTTGGCTGATGGAACACTGCTGCATGACTCTAAGAGCCTTGGTTTTCAGAAGGCATATCACAACTGAAAACAAGAAAGTGAAACAAATCCAGTAACAGATTAGTTCAAATGCTAAAGACAAACAGACCTTTTGTACCTATTTCTTGGTTCTCACCTTGTCCCTCAGAGTCATTAGCTGTTAGCTGAGACTCACTGTGTGTTTAAAGCGCATCAGTATGAATAGGTACACTAAGGCCTCTGATGAAATGAACACAAACCTGCAGATAATTCCTGTTACAGCTGCAGGAGTTCAAGTATAATTTGTGCCAAAGTATAGCAGAAGGACAGAGCAGTTTTATTGCTGCAAATGGCAAAATGTTCAGCAAGTTCAGGTTCCTTGTTTCAGAGAAGCATAGGTGAAAGGAGCAATGGGAGCCAAACCATCCACTTTAGTGCCACAGACTCATCTTGTTTGGCCATGATCAGTTTAAGTTAACGGACAGAACTCTGACCTCAGAAGTGACTATGATGGAAGAGATGCAGGTTACCATTTAGTGTATATTGCTTGTTTTAATGCATGGATGCTGTAGCCAGGAAAATTGTCCTGAAGTGGTCAAGTAGTTGTGGATGTAAAATGTGAGATTATCAGAGAGGATTTTGGCAAAATTTGGGTGGAAACTTGAGAGTGTAGTTTCAGGGCCAACACATTTTTTGCTGTACAGTGATCTTCACAGAAGACCTTCATCTGGAGCTACTAGATGTTATTGTGTAACAGATTATTGGAGCTAGTAAGGAAAAGTTATTTATTTGAAGTATTTCTATTTTCAGAAATGCGGGTTTTGTTGAATTTGTGGTATTTCATAGGAACATAAAGGTTGTAAGCATTTCTTCTTTACACTGGGGAAAAAGTGATCCTTTCCATCCTTTGAAATGTCTGAAATTAGACTTTGTTTTTAAAATGCTAGAGAATGTTTTTAATGCCTTGCTGTTTTAATGTACAATACACACATCTAGTACTGTGTTATTTTTTTATGGCTATAAATTAAGTTTATTTGGACCTTTCTAGAAACCATAAAAACTTTAGCCTATCACTTGGAATCTCTTTTGTTTCTGCCTTTGCAAAACAAATTCTGATTTCTGATTGGCTTTCCATATAGTAAGGGAGTGTAGGGCATCTGGTCTGAGGTGTTTCTCTGCTCTAAGAAGGGGTGTGTGTCTACATGGGGGAAAAATAGTTGCTTTTCTCATTAAAGGTATAGGGTGTTTTTGGTAACAAGTTGAAGCTTGCTGCTGCCAATGCGGAGTGCACAGTCACACTATTAACCTGCCCAGAGAGAAGGCATTCGGCTGGGTGTATTGCAGCAGTGCTCATTTGGTTTGCTTGTATTTCGCTCTGCCTTTCTGCCTGTTTTCTACCCCATTCAGTCACAGAAGCTGCCAGGTTGTCTGACCCTAGTACAGCTCAGACTCCTTGATGGTGAAGGAGAGTCACTCTATATCTCCTTTATTTTGCTCCATGCCTGGACTGATGTGCCAGGCAGCTGGTGTGGCCTGACACAGCTGAACTTGTACTGCCTGCCCTCTGTTAAGGAAATGCTTGAGGCATTGTCAGCTTTAGGACAGATTTAAGTGTCTGTTGTGCTAATTAAGTTGTGCAAAGGAGCCTTAATGCTGAAGATCTGTGTGTCTGGCTGTTATGACTTTTCCAAGTAATTACTAATGTTTGACATTCAGGAACTGCCAGTTTTTGAACTGCTATTTTGTTATTGTAAAATTATAGTAAGAAATTACTTTGTCTTCATAACATTCTCTCAAATTGAAAGTATAATTAACAAAAAAATCAAATTTTCCAGTTAGATGCAGTGAAGCATCTGCAAAAATACTCTAGAGGACATGATGATAACCACAATCTGCAGCTGTTGTGTTATTGAGAGCTGATCTCAGATCTGTGGTCAATGCTGATTTCAATTTTGTACTTCCTGTAGGGATTCAACTTTTATTTATATAGTCTTATCCTAAAATGTTGCATCCACTCTTTGAAAATGGGATGAATTTGAGAGTCTAGAAATAAGCTGTTATAAATTAGGTCATTTACTAAACAGTTCTTAATTGGAAAGTTCATCACTGTGCACTGCTCTTGCACACAGGATCTCCAAAACAGAATAGCAGTTAAAACAGTACTTCACCATGGATAAATTTAATATGAAACTTGGGGGCAGGCTATGTTTGAAGAGACCTTTTTAGAAGCAAGGATGACTTGTTACCATTACTTATCAGACTGGAACATGGCGACAGGGTGCTTTCCACCTGAGAAATTGCCCTCTTCAGAGTTTCATGAGGTTTTTTTGTAATGATGGAGTTCGGACTTAATGATCCTGGAACAAAGACAGCTTTAACTCAAGCTTGTACAATTAGGGGTCTGGATTTGTAGCATTACTAATGATGATTACAGTGTTACAATTTATCATGGAAAGGCACCCAATGATCATTTGGCTTCTTTTGAGAATCTCAGTCCTCATGCATAGCTTTCCACTAGGAAACATCTGTTCCTGAGTGGTCTGACTTTGAACGTCAACTTCCTATCACATCCAATGCAAAGATGTCGCCTGCTGGTGCTTATTAAAGAAAAAAAAAAAAAAAGAGAGAAAAGTATGCTTGGTTAATAATGCCATGCTTTGGGAATTTCACTTGTCATCTATAGGGTCATGAAAGAAAAACTTCCCCATGATAAGTTATAATTCGGTGTGTTTTTTAGGTTTTCTGGTCTTTCTCTTCTGAAGCACAGGAGACTAACCACAGTAAAAGAAGGGATTTAGGCAGGGTACATTTTTTAAGTAGCATACATTTTCAGGGATCTGGTTCATGTTTTCTTGTAGACATGTTTGGGTCTAAGACTGCCAGATTTTGGGTCAGATTCCTTTTGATTGTCAGGGTCTATTTAATATTTTTGTTTTACTCTTCTGTGCAGATGCACTGGACTGTTAATTCCTTGAATAGGCAGAAAGCTGGTCCCGTTCAAACTGAGACAAATTCTATGTCTCTGCGATTCAAATACGAAAACTTAATTCATAGCTTCTAATCTAATCTGATGTTGCAAACTAATAGGACACTTTGCTACAATGTATGTATACTGGAATCTTGTAAGTCTGATGGGTTCTTGTGTTTTCTGCAAAAATGTCACGTAAGCCTCCCTGCCACTTCTAATCTGACTGGCAACCAAATGTGATGTTGCTTCAAGCCTCTCCCTTCACATGTGCTGAAAGGTCCAAAAGTTGCATGTAAACTGTGATTAAAATCTTTTATTACACCTAAAGAAAAACATTTCCCGAAAGAAATGACGTTATGATTTTATGGAACTGTCAGCTACAACATAATAGATTTTCTGAGATTTGATCCTATAGATAAGGAAACACATAAAATTCTACTGCAGAGGTGATACTGTAGCACAGTTTAGAGGAACTGACAGAAAGCAAAAAAATAGACTTAACGCTTTGATGAGTCTTTGTATACTTCTGTTCTTCTATAAGAAAGCTTTCCTGTTGGAAGTCCAATGAACTTTGTTATACTTTTTTAGGCTATACTTACGTGTCAGACCAACACATTTGAGTTAAGACTTCTGAGTTGGAAGGTGTCTTCAGTATAAAATCTAAAAGTTGTCGAGATTTAGCCTTGGTTAAATGGGAACTAAAATGAAGTTTGTACCTAAAGTCTATTCACAGTCACTGTAGCGCATCAGCAGTTAAGTGCCTTTTTAGAGAGAACTGATTTATTACTGCTGTATTTGTATGGGGATACTTGAAAGGGATTTTGAAAAATGCAAGAGAAATAACTGCATAGAAGTGCAGTTAAATTTGTAGCATGGATGCTAATGCATAAAATTTGAAGATTAGAGGCAAAAATGGATTCTTTGAACCCTGTGCTTAAAGTGGAGTCCTTAGTGTTTTCTGTTTAATACAAGCAGTAAAGAACAGCTGCTGTTTCAATAAATCAGAGCTCCATCAAGATTTGAGGAGGTGAATATACTGTGCTTGAGAAATGCAGGACAAGAAAACAACAAGAATGGGAATTGTTTGCCTTTTACTCAGAACCACAATCATGGTGGGAATGGAGCGGAATAAAGGAGGAGTGGAGCAGAAAAAGCCCAGAGAAGAAAGACTCTGAAACTGGAGTGCAAAGCCTTTATGATATCCAACGTAGATGGACTGCAGAAAAACAAAACCTGCAGAGGTAGTCTTTCTTCTGTCTTTTTCCTGAGTGATGGATGCCAGTGCCTTTTTTTTTTTTTTCTTTCTTCCAGTTTCTGTGCTATGTTCATACCTAGGGGTATATGTGCTTCTGCTACCTGCAAACAAAAGTAGCTGATAAGGGCTGTATGAGAATGTGTACATTGCGTGCAGCTGGGCCAGATCCCCTTGGTCCATTATATTCATTCAAAGCTCAGTGTCAGAATTTCCCTCTGGTGTAATTGTTACTGGATTTCCCAATTAATTTTTTTTTTTTTTGGGGGGGTGGGGTGGAGTGGGCAGGTGGTGGTGCAGAGAAGACGGCAAAAACCAGATTAAGTTACTCATACTGCCACCCTGTTCTCTCGGCATGTTTAACCAGGGCATCTTTCAGGTATCTGAAATGAGCAGTGATCAGGTTTACTGCACTGAATGCAATTGCTAATATCCAGTTTCTTAACACTTTGCTGGAGTTCTTCAGAGATTAATGGCTAAACACAAACCTACTCATGCTTGTACAAGAATATATGTTCTCTAAATTCTATATAATATCACCCTAGGAAGACAGAAGGAATGAAAATTGCTATCTAATTTTCAAGTCAGTAATAGTATTTTTGAATTATTTCTCTATAGGCTTTATAATCAGTCTTTGAATACTACTTTATTACAGCTCATTCTAGATTTTCAGTGGCTCCTAATGTCCTGGCCACACTATGCCCCATACAGGTCTATGATCTGCAGGCAATTGTCTATCGAACAGAGTTTGGCTCTGTAGTTTTACAGTCTAGAAGCTTCTCTGTAACTACTTACACAAGAAATGGTACTGTCCCTTGTTTTCTAAGCATAATAAAAGAATGAGTGACTAATGAATTGCTTTTTTTTCTGGAGATGTGAAGAATCAAAATTTGTCTTTGTAATTAGGAGGTTGGATTCTATTGTAGTTGTAGCACTGACTCAGGTTCTTTCTGAAGTCTGTAAAACACTTGCTGTGATTTGAAAACCGTCATTCATGTTTCATGTCCCTTTAGTACAAATCTGTTTCTGCTATCAGTATGTCATCTTTGTTCCTGTAATATCTCATGGATTATTATCAATGCTTGAGGAGTCTGTCAGCTAGGAGTATAATAAATCTATTGCAAAATGGTGGATTTTGAATTTTGCTGGAAAGTTTTTATCTACCCCTAGATAAAAGTTTATTTTGGAAGTCACTATTCTCATCCCTCTGACATCCAGATTGGTGAATAACCTGTTATAATTGTTACAGAGAAAATAATAACTGTAATACAGGAGGTATGAGACATAGCAGACTGGACGATGGTAAACACCAGAGTTACTGGTCAACATATGTTTAAGTCGACTGTCAGCTACGTGACATAGTAGGTTTAAAAGATTTTTCTCTAAGATATGATCGTGGACGTATGTACTGTTTTCCTCCTAGTGTAGTTCTCTGCTTTGCTTTGTGCTCAAAGCTGTGCCGCAGCAGTTTGCTTGAGACCTTATGGCAAAATAGGGAAAGATAAAGGTTGTGTTTAACTTCTTTGTTGGCCATGTTAGTCTCAAATGGCTAAACCTTTTTGTCTTAGTCATGGAGGATCAAATCCTGAAGCAGCCCTCACTTAAGGAAAATAAGTAATCTTAAGTCATTGGGTTGAACCCTGAATTTTGTGAGAGCGAACTCTTGTTTTGGTTTGTAGGACCGCGCTGGAATCGAAAAGACTCTTGGCACAATACAGGGCTGAATAACAGCTTTGAGATTTGGCCCCTAGGAATTTCCTGTTTAAAGAATGCTGGGCTTGGCCATGAACTTCGTATATGCGGTGCACACGACACCAGATGCATGTACTCTTTTGCAAAGCTGAGGGAACTGAAGGCACTCCTGGATTTTAGTAGGATCTGCAGAAGCTCTGACAGCTGATAGATACTAATGTATCTATAGCTTATGAGTTGCCATAATAACATACACAGTACTGCATAGCAATCAAGTATAATCTGTAGCTTTACTTAGGATAGCTGGAGTTTAAATATAACTCTTAGTACAAAACATATTTTTTTCTGCTTTTTTGATTTATTTGCTATGTACGTAATTTTGAAGATATGGAGCAGCAAAGCATGATTTAAAATTTGGAAATAAGTGTGTCAGTTTTCTGTGGTTTTTTGAACTAAAGTAAGAAGAGTACCTGATCGCAGGATAATATTTACCCCCCTTAAACTTGTTGATCCTAAGACATTGCAGCAGCTGCTTTAGGATCATCACCTGAGTATCTATTCTTAAAAAAAAGCTTTCACCTGATTACAAACAATTTCCCAGACATTTAAAAGCACCTCTGATATAGCACTGAATCCAGTAAATGTTTAAGCAGAATTTACAAAAAAGCCCAACAAAACCACCAGGAGAAACTCACCTGGCTGGGACAGGAGGAGCTAATGACCAAAGGCTCAGCACAGAGGGATTTGGGCAGGACTTCAGAGTGCTTCTCTTTTGTGCTTCTTGCAAATGTCCAAGTGTAGAACTTCACAACCTTTCCACTCAACATGGAGGTATCAGATGTATAAGATTTCCTCAAAATATATGGCAGATGTGCTTTGCACCTGCACAGTATGTTCTAGGGTAGTGCAACTGTTTCTGTTGAATTATTCCAGGTTCATTGGTTGGGGGTGGGGATAAGGGTTAGGTCTTGGGCTGAGCAGCTTTTCTGTAGTTTGGTCTGGTTCACATTTCTAGTACTAGTTGCTTTTTTTCCCAGCCAGCTTTGTGTGTCTCATAATTATTTCCCTAATCTGTTCATTAGAATATTAACGGGCTCAAGTGAGACCTCAGAAAAAACAGTGTTGTGTATGTGTACATGCAAGGTACATGCATGCATTACCTTCTTATGCATATATCTCATTACTTAGTCATCAGAAAAAATTAATGTTACTTCATTTCTTCTTGGAAAACTTGTGCCAACTTTTCTTACTGCATTGTGCTCTTCAGGCTTGTGGTACCTGCTGGTGTTTGGTGCAACAGTTTCTCAGTGGTCCACAGCTGACCTCCTGCCTGAATAAGTGAAAATAAAACATTTGGAAATGGTCTGACATGTATGATTATGTTACTTCGAGGGCTCCTGGTGGCCTTTTCAGTTCAAAACTTGGGAAATGACCCTTGTAGACCTGCTTACAAATTCCTTCATTGCCTGTACGATACACAGATAGATACTAACAGGTCATAGTTCCTGGTGTCCTCCAGTGCTGTTACTTTTATGCTCGCTGGCTCTTCTCCCACTTTTTCTCACTTTCAGGCTTTGCAGATTTGTTCTCTTTTGTGCTTTTGGAGACATTTGGAATTGCTGAAGCTTTCTAAAGGAAACTCAGTCAGTCCCTACTGGCTAAAATTAAACTTGTTTAAATATTTTTAAGGTGTTCTGGTTGATGTTCCTTCTCCCCTTAAGTATAGTAACAGGTTTAAGCATGTTTTCACTGTTAACCCTTTGCGGTAGGAGGAGGAAAGCTCCATCTCTGTTGGGCTGTAGTAATAGTGGGATCAGCTGTAGTATGTGATAAAAGCAGGTGTGGTTTCCTACTGGCTGGACATGTTTCAGGGCTGTGAATCCCCTTTAGAGATGATCATCTTGCTCAGCACCACCTCCTTTTCAGCATTTCCTCTTGGCTAACTTGGGTCACTTCTTGCCTCACACTTTTTGTCTGAATTGCCATCTTTGACACTACTTTCTTCTGATGTGCTCTACAGAGAGTGTTGGGTCCTAATTGAGGATTTTGGATTTCAGTAGACACCACTCTATTTTTAAGCATGGGGCTGAGCATAAGCTCACTTACTGTTGAGTCAGGCAGCCTTGAAAACTGTATTACCATTGGATGAAAAGTTGTTTGCACTGTGTGTGTACTTGAACTGGCAAAACCTCATGAGTACTTAAAAAAAAAAAAAATTTACTCTTACCCAACTGCAGGATGATAAAGCATTCTAATTATTTAACAAATAATCTCTTTGGGCTAAGCTGAGTTTGCTTTTCCTGACAGTATCTCCTCTCAGAGTTTTACTGATGCCTTGTCCGTGCTTACAAACTTTGCCAACGCTGACTGAAAGGTTTAAAAATATAAGAAGCAACAATTAAAAAAAATATATCCTGGAATTATGCTTAGGTTAAGTGATGGTGGCTGAGAAGTCCTTTTGCCACTACTCCTTCGTTCAGGCAGTGATATATGTACAGAAAAGGACCATTTAGTAGGTGTCAGCTTTACCTCCACTTAAAAGATTTGACAGTGGAGAGATAGTAGCTCTGCTTAAACTGTCTGCACATGAAAGTTAGATTATACATGGTTTCCAAATGGGTCTACTAACTTGGTTGAGAAGGATTTCTTCCACCCATGGGTGCATATTCAGGGTTTATGAATAACAAAATGACTGAACTGCACTGGACATAATGCACCACAGGGTATGCTCATACATTCCACAAGCAAAAACAACTGAAAGCAGGAGCATAGTAAAAGAGGAAAAGAAGCAAAAGTCAGTTCCTTGACTTTTATTGCACCTTCAGGTGATTTTTGTAGGTGGATAATAATATTGGCACCAGGTTTCCTTGTTCCTATGCTTGTCATCAAATATATAGAGATGTACTGAAAGCATGAGAGAGGCTTTTTAAACTGGGTCTATTTTTTCAACCCTATTGAAATGTGAGAAGTAAAATAAATAAAGGAGGACTAAAGAATTAAAGAAAGGAAACAAGGTACAAATGGAAAACTGCAGAGAACCTGAAGGATAAATGACAATGGAAATGGAATAATATTAAAGATGGATAAAATGAATGGCTGAGAAGGTCCACATCAGTATTTTATATATCCTTTACAGTGAATGCAGAGATTCATTGAGTACTGCACCCTTCTCCAGGGGTATGTGCTAGTTAAGTATTATAATTGTCTCCTGGTTTTCTCCCCCTTTGCCTCATAGGAGAAAAGCAGTGAAATACAGTTTTCTGGCAAAATCTTTAGTATGACTCTGAATAAAATATTTGCTTTTGTTCTTTTTTCCTGTCCAAATTTTAGCGACGTGAGACCTTTCTGCTGGGAATGTCAGACATGGGTAGCTGAGTCATACTGAATAAAAGGGAAGTACAGTTGACCTGCCATTGTTAAAGTGCCCTCATCACAGCTGTTTTTGTTACCCATGTGAGAGATTTTCTTCTTTGCACTACTATTCCTGTCTAGGTCTGCCCACTTAATTGTGTTGAAAACTGGTCCCTTTCTGTAAACCATCTAAACATTCATGTACAGAAAACTACAAGTGGACTAAAAGCTTAGTTGCAAATCCTAAAAGGTACTAAATGTTCAACTTCTGCTTTCATAAATTTCACTGAGGATCAGAGCCCTACTGTGAACTAGAGAAGCAACATCAGTGAATGCTGAATTGGTGTCATCCTACACCTGAATAAAGCTGAGAGGCTGAGGGCAGTGATAAGTGGGTTCTACTTTCCTGCCTCCTTGCACAGTCCCAGGTCTTGGGGACCCGTGACTGTCACAGTGGGATCCAAAGAGGAAAGGAGTGTACTTCAGAGGCAGATGCTTCCCTATATTGCCCACATTTCCCACAAGTCCCACAGTGAGTTCCTCTTGTCATTAATGCCGGAGGGACATGTCCATGCTTATAGGTGTCTGTCCCTAAGAAATTACTGTTAATGGTAAAGAGTATGAACTATGGTGAACTATCCAGATATGTTGTATGTGCAGCACTGAAGAAACAAATTTGCTTTTTCATGTGATGCCAGTATGTGGTATTTATGTACATCTGGCTGGGAGGAGTTGAGGAAGACCACAGGTAGGCAATATAAACCCAAATGTTGCTTTCTTGTGTGCAGTTCACCATGTAACAGTGTCTGTAAAATATTGCACAGACAGAAAAAATGCCCCCCCAAAAGAAACAGAGGATGACAGAACAAGATGGGTCATGTTATTGCTAGACAATACTATCCAGTTTGTATTTCTTCCCGCTAACAAGTAGCAATTTGTTTCAAAATTCAAAAAGTGCTGTGAGAGATTAACATGAGATGTTATACAGGAAAAGAATTATTAGAATATTTTCAAGTTAGAAGTTTTAGCTTTTGGGGTGCAACATTGCAGGTGTTTTGCAACAAAAGGGTAATGAATATAAACTGTTGACTTAATTTTTAGAAACTTTTTTTTTGCTTTGTTCATGCTTTGTAAACCATTTAATTCCATCCCTCTTACCTGCCTTTTCTAAATACTTCATGGGTGCAATGGTGTAAAATTAGCTGCTGAATCTTTGGAAGGAAGCTCCAGGAAACAGATGATATGCTTCCAGACTAGACTTTCAAAACACTTCCCCAGCAGATCAGATTTATTCTGTATTGGATATTCAAAAGGGAAGTAGTAAATTATGTTGCTGTGTCCCTTGGCTGAGGAACAAACCAATTTGAATTGAATGCATTATGCTGGAGAAGGGAATGCAGTGTTTCTCCGGGGTGGGCTGTGGATGAAGTTGTTCACTTTGTCCTAGATTCTGGAGTGAGTGTCTAGAGAGATGATTTCACGTAACACTACAATGAATGACATTTGGAAGAAGCTCCTTCAGGAATGCTAAAAATATCTTGCTCTATTTAGCCTTATTTCCTATTCTAAACAGGTCAGATGGCTTGACAAGGAAGAATTTTGGGAAAAAAAAAACCAAAACCCACAACAAACTGGGGGGTGTATCCTTGCATGTGTATGAGGGATGTAGGAAATTGTTGCCATGACGAATTCCTAGACCTTCAGCTGTAATGGCATCTTCAGCTCTGTACTTACAGTAGTCTTTACTCCTTCCTCAAGCAGGCATACTAAGGACAAGGTTTATCCCTGTCTCATGTTTTTCCATGCATTAGTAACATCCATACTCATTCACAATGTGTTTTTATTCCATATAACATGACAGCGTGTGGTTATACTGAATCATTGCATCATTATCAGAAAAGGATGGGGATTCAAGGCACATTATTTCTGACCTTACACCTCCCAATACAAAGGGCTTCTCTAACTACAGGTTCTGGTCAGATTTCAGAGATCATATGGGAAGAAAGTATTTATTCCTCCTTTGAAATAACAGATGGTACCTGAACACAGGCATACAGATCATAGTGGACCCTCTTAGTACCTGCACAAGAGGTCAGGCTGTAAGTGAACATTAAGTTCACTGAAAGGGACAGGTACAAGTGGGGGTATACTGGCATAAGGGGTTGGGTAACCTGGTTTAAAATAAAGGTAACCAAGAGGATTATCTGAAAAAGTTGGAGGCCTATACATCTACCTTCTCACTGTGTAAACTTATCTCCACTGTCTAATTTTGTTTGCGTGTGGGTTCTTTTTTATTAAAATCTCAGTTGTATGATATTTACCATTTTTCTGCATGTGCTTTGACTTAGAAATGTGCAAACCGGTTTTTCTTTGATAAGAATCCTCAAGACTATTTGTATGCGACTCTGTTTCTTGATTTTTTTTATGCTGTGTCTGGAAGCAGATTCATAGGTTTTTGAAGATGGAGGGGACTGCTGGGATCACCTAATCAGATCTCTTATGTAAGACTTCCTTGAATTATTTCTGTCTGGAACTAGAGGAAGTCTTTCAAAAATAATAAAGGCAAAAATCTTCCAGTCTTGACTTTAAATAGAGATTTCCTTTATTAAAAATGAAAAAGAAAAAAAAAAAAAAGCTTTGATTTGTTGAGTTTCAGAGAGTCATTCAATCCATAGCATTTTAAGGTGGTTTAGATTGTTAATCATTTTTAATTATAACCTTGCTAACAAATTTGACTCATGAGCAATAGGGTTAGGAGAGCCAGTATTTGCTATGGATACATAACCTTTCAACACCTATTGCTCTTTCCTCCTCCTTATGTATTCCTAGATACCCTAACTCAGCAAGAGACTACTATGTCGCGCTAATTAAGAAGGGTGTATATGTTGACTACCCAGATGTCAAGTGGACTTGCCACTGATGGTTTCTGCCTGCTTTTCCTCAAGTGGAAAGCACTAAATAAAACCTCTTAGTCACAGATTTTTACAAAATTTGATCTTTGAGATTTCTATCCAGCTTCTAAACTTGAAATTGCCCAGCCAATTCAAAGCTGACTAGGGACAGGTACAGGCAGGAGGGGATCAGCCAGATTGTTGATGGTCATGTCTAAGCCCCATTCCCTTCTATGTCTAACTGACACCTGGTAAAACATTAAAAGCTGGAAGTGTGAAAAATTTAATAGTTTTAATTATGGCTTTGAATTGAGCCCACAGATTCAGATGTTCGCTAACTTTATCTTTCATGGGAGGTGTAAACTTTGCAGCTGGCTCCAGTTCATGGAGGATGTGAGCATTATTATCTTTGGGAGGTCTGAAGTTGGACTACGTATATTGGGCTCTTTCTAATCATATTGTTCACGTCTTTGCCAGTACAGTATGATTTTCTCTCTGGGCTTTTCCATGGCAAATGGAGTATCCCGTCTTCCAAATTTGTTTCCAAAAGCCAAATGTGTTGTATCATTTCATTTAGCAAATCTAACATAAATTGAGAATTCAGTACCACATTGTCATGGTAGACATAGAATTTCACAGACATTAAGATGTTTTACGGCTTTTGGATTTGCTGAGAACTATAATTTTAAGAGGCACCAGACATTAATGAGCATGGAAACTAAACTGCTGCTATACTGCGCAAGGAGAAATTATTCCTCCAGGTCATGGGTGAAGTGATGAAGCAAGAAACTGAAAGGAGTCGACAGCACACTGCCCACTGGCAATTATTTTTGGACTGTGCCTATAATGATTTTCCATATGTTACTAAAAAGACCTTCCATCCTTATTACAGACAGAACTGGCAATAATAATAAGAATTCATCCCATTACTGAAGGTAGAGTCTATTTGGGCAGTTATCAACATTCATTTAAACTCCTCTGCTGGAGATTTAAACTGGCACAGGCAACTATTACTGAGGTTGTAAGTGAGCTGCATTTCTCTTGTCCTAAGATGGCTAGCCAGTCTGTTGCACTGCATGTGTACACGCTGTTTTTACAGTACTGTCTATTGTTGCCAGCGTTGATGATCCAGAGCACTCCTGCCCAAAGGCAACAGGCTCTAGGAATGTAAATTATTTCATGAGTCTTTGCCTTTTCACACACAGAAATAAAAGTAATAATAGCCTTGGCTGGCTTATGCAGGGGACCATTAAAATAATCAAATAGAGAACATTGAACTCACATGTTGGAAGCTCAATTATGAATGGAAACTTGATTAAAAAATAGTTGCTGTCATGTCCAAAATAGCAGAAGGCAAATGAATATTTCTGCCACTGCGGTTAGATCTTTAAACATGCTTTTGCATCTACAATTTAATCCACTGACAGGGAGACAGCCACATTAACAAGAAACAAGTGCTGTCATCCCCTTTCTGGCATTGACTTTAAATTCAATTGTGTGAGTTGTCCCATGGTTTGAAAGGGAACGTGCTCATGCTGAGCATGTGTGACGATGCCGTTCTGGATTGGGTCTTATGTACATACAGGTAAGCTAGGCTACATGAGCAATAAGATGTGGAAGGATGTGTTATGTTCTGAAGCATATATGACAAATTTAATTTGCAGAGATCCAACATATGTTATCCTAAGGAGGAGCTGTCTGTGCTTTGTGAATTTTGGATTCCAGCTTTCTTTTGAGGTGAAAGTAATATATGAAGCTGCTATTTTGGTTTGAGATCAGGTACACAAGAATTACTATGGCTGTAAACAGGTTGACCACTTTTTGATCTAGGGTTTAGCTATGTTGGCTGAAGGCACTAACACCCCTAATGCTTCAGCATGGCCCACCAGTTGCAACTTGCAGTGTGCATAGTTCTTCACGGGCACATATAAAGAAACTGAATTTGCTTGCAGCTTTACTTTTGTGAGTCTTAAGTCAGTATTTGCGAGCACACAGATAGAGATGAGCACCACAAGATGCTTATGTTTTCAGCTTGCCTGGCTCTTGACAAAATTAATGCTTTTGTACAGCTTAAGCAACTGGATTTCTCTTTGAAATCTGTAACTGAGCTAGAACGCTAGAAAATTAGTTTCAGGTTGGTATGAAAATAATGAATTTAAGAATTATTTTTTTTTCAGCAGGAACCATAATGCTGCCTTTTCCCTGTGCTTGCATGGGTGTTTGGGTGGTTTGGTTTTCAGATCCTGTTTGTCACACACAAGTGTAATGCACGCAGTTAGATCTAAGCAGTATGAAGGTGTGAATGAGCAGCCAAGAGCATCTTAAGCATGGCTTAAGATGACTTGTGCAGTATTGTTGCTGAGCGTGACCAGAAGCTCATGTTCATGCTGCTTCTGGTAACAAGTCCTGTTTCAGAGGCTCTGGTTTCTCCTTGGATGGTGGCTGTGGGAGGGAAGGCTAAAAATAGCTAAAAGGTGTTGTATAACTTGAAAGACTTTATACCTTGAATTTGCTGGAGTTATGACCCTGGTTTACATGACACCCTCATAAGGAAGTCAGGGAAACAGAAGACGAGATTCAGACAGTGACAAACTAATTGGAAGGAGGACATTATCAATGATCCTTTGTCATAACAGTGTGCCCCTGAGCAGGGGTCTGTGGAGGTCTCTCTGGAGCTTGGTTTTGTTGAAAAATTACACAATCCGGACGATGCCATTTAAGTTTGCAGATAGCACCTGAACCAAAACTGCTGAAGAATGACTAAAATTTGAAGAGAAATTGAAGAAACAGTCTGAAGAAATGGGATGTAGCTCAATAGGAGTAAGTGCAGAGGAGAGATGACTTGAACAGGCAGCAGCACAAATGCAGGACAGAATAATGTAGGTAGCTGTTTAGTAGAAGAGTCTGGTGCTATCATGGCTATGCAGCTGAACAGGGATGAACAGTGTCATGTGATTGCAAGAAGGAAAAAGCAGGTGCTAGAAGGGTGTAAAAAGACACAGTCTTGCAAGCTGTATAAAATGAGCCTTCTGATCTCACATGACCCTCCTGGATTTAAGTTTTGGGTGCAGGTATAGATCAGCTGGGGAGAAGAACAAAAACAGAGTTTTAAGGGATTAAAAAAAGATCTGCATGGAGTACTGAAATCAGTCTTTCTTAACCTACATGAGAGAAGAATGAGAGGAAATCCTAGTTTTGAAGTATGTACCAGGCAGCTGCGAAGAGGAAGGGATCAGTTTGATAACCATGTCCCTGATAGTTAGGAGAGGAAGTTAATGGACATAAACTAGCACAAAAAGGCTCAAGTCAGTTTTTCAACTGGTAAAGACAGGCAGATGGTAAAGCAGTGGTAAAAATTGGGGAAGCTGTAAATGACCTCCAGTGATAGAAATCCCAATAGGTTTGGGATAACCTCAATAACCATGAGGCAGGAAAGACATAGGTAGAGTTTATCTTGCTTTGGGGCAGCGGAGTAACCTGAATGACCTTTTGAAGACTTTTGCAGGCTAATTTTTCTATTATTCTATAACCTGTTGCCCATACTTTTGGAGTAGTAGATTTATTGGACAACCAGACTCCAGAAAAAATACTGCTTCATGTGCATTTTGGGCCAGACATAAGCTGTTATCTTGCACAAGTTACAGCTGATGCCCCCCATGTGTGCTGACTCACTGGCAATGTCCAGAAGCTGTGCCCATTGGCACCATATTTTCAGTTGGGAAAATCAATTACATACAGGGAAAGATACAAGGAAACTGTTAATAAAATGCTTTCTTTCAGGACAAAATGGATCAAAAATGGGTTTGTTACTTTTCAAATTGCCTATTAAAAATGTCATTTGGCTTTAGGAGTTAACCTGGGAAAAATATCTGTATCCAGAAATACTTGGTTACTCTGACATTTATGTGTTGACATTTTATAAAACTAATAACATGTCAAGCCAATTGTAATCCTGTTTAAATTTGAGTTGAAGGGTGTTAAATAGACTAAGAATTGTCACAAATATTTGATTCTTGACCTGGGCCAAACACTTAACTTGAAGGGTTGTATGACTACTGTTCTTTCATTGTATATACATTATACTTTTGCTAAGCACGTCTTTGTGACAGCCATCTAGGATAACCTCTGTGTGGGGGCCTGATGATGATCTGAATAACAATGGGATGCAATCTGACATGCAGTATTTATTATTGAACCTAGAACTTAATTGATGTCAAAGCCGGTGTTCCCTGCAGTATTGTTTCCAGAAGAATGTGGGGGGATGATAGAATGCTTAGGCACAGAAGAAAACAGCGCATATGTGCTGGTTCTGTCTTAAAATGAAGAGTCATAAAATATCAAGATGGAAAGAACTGGAGAATGCTGTTGTATGATGCATTCAAATGGACTCCAAGTAGAACATTTGAATCTTACACAAACCAAGCCATGTCTCTTGAGCTTCTGCCATATTCCCCACATTTTCAATCTATGCAGAACAAAGCTGCCAAGTTATAGTGCCTGCAGCAAATTTCTGTCACTTATTTCAACAAAGCTTTGTATTCAGGTTAAAGGTAGATTTGCCATACCAAATCATGAGTATGATTGCCTGTGGTATACCAACTCATGAAGGCATTGAGTGCTGGAAGGAAAAGGGTTTGTACTGAAAGCTGGTGTTTGAGGTGGTGTATGTGGTGTGAGAGACAGTTTGCTGGAATACAGTTGCTCCTTCACGGACTCTCCCATATTGTTTTTAGGGACAGTGACCTTCTCATCTCTTGATCTCTTTTAAATATTTGCAGATTTATAGGAAGTATGAAGGATATTTTGCTCTTTTCAGATACATTGTGTCTTTTCTCCCCTATGTCTGAGGTCCTTATATTTAAAGACAAAACTGTATAGGCTGATCAGAGAATAGTTCATAGCTCAGTATGTGTATCCTTAGCTTGCAAGCTGCATGTCACTTGATCACCCTCATCTTACACTAGAAACCAGTGCCTTTTTCAGAATACAGGCAGATTTGTGCTAACCTAATGCTCATTTATCTTGTGGCTGCCTAATAATTGCAGTGTATTTTCTATGGCAATGCCAACATTTAGCTAGTTTAATGAGTCTGAATGAGCAAACAAATCCATCTTTTAGAGCTAGTAGAACAGGACTGCATGGAAAATTGTTTGTGCTGATGCTGTTGAAATAGCAAAGATGCCTGATATGCCTGGTGCAAGAGTCTGAAAATGTTACATGAGAAAGCTGCTATCACTAGACCTCAAAAGAAAAAGATAGTTACCATACTGACTTTACGAGGCGAGTCCATTCTTGCAATGACAGCTGCAGGAAACCATGGTGAGGCTTTCCTCGTCTCTTCAGATAGTCTCCTGACCCCTGAGTTGGAATCTGTTTGCTCAGGTCTATTGCAAATTAGGGAAAAGAAATTTTTGTAGCAGGAAACTATGGTTTAGAGTGCACTGGGTGGTGTAGGAAGAGCTACAAAACAGGCTGTGCACTTAACACAGTCTGAAGCCACGTTCTGCCTCCTGCCTTGCACTGAGCAAAAAGCCATGTGGTGTGTAATACTGGTGATGAGAAACGATACTTGCAAATAGTCACAAACTAGCACTGCACCTTCCTCCTCCCAAAGCCACTAGAGCTGATGACTTTCTTCTAGAGGACAGTAATGGTGACTTTCTTCTAGAGGACAGTAATGGCCAAAGGACCAGACCTTTAACCATCATAAGCAATTGTAAAGCTCTAAGCACAAGAAGAATTAGGCCTTGTAATAAGGTATCTTTTTCTGCAATAGATATCACAAGATTTCCTATTGAACAAAATTCCCATGCAGAACAGTAAGAGACTCTGCCTCAGGGGTGACCCGTCTGCCTGACCCTGTGAGCAGTGTATTTCTTTATATGATGAAAGACACAGGACTCGTACCATCATTAGGAAATCAGGAGCATTTGAAAAGTGGGAGACAACAGGGCCCAAAACTTCTGCAGAGTGTGCTCAGGTGTACTGGAGTCCTAGCATGCCTGGAGGAGCGGTGGCTCTGGTACTTCTAAAGCTGGGGATTGAGGTTGTACTGCAGCTTCTGCATCAGGAAGGTGTTATCTCCCTACACAGAGTTCCTGCTTGGGCTGCTTGAAAATCATAGGCTGTGGCTGCCTCCGTCATGATTTGCTGAAGCGTTAGCAAGCAGCCTTTTCCACTGACCTCAGATTGGTGTATGTCTCCACCCTTTCTGTTCTTTCTCTGCTTATTGCGTTCATCATGTAAGAAATCTTATTTTTGCTTCTCATGCATGTGGATGAAATGTCTGGGGATGAGACTTGGACACCTGTCTTCAAACAGAGCAGTGTTTTTTGATGGTTCTTTTTTTTTTAGATACTCCTGAAATGAGTGAAACAGCTTATGGCTGTTGAGCCTGAGTAAGGGTTTGCAAGTCTGCTTTTCAAAGGTTTGTCATCCAGTTTATTTTCATCTTCAGTCCTAGCGCAATTGCCAAGAGGGCTTGAAATTCAGGGGAAGTTCCCTGTGGTTTTTATGCTATTGTCATTCTCCAGTATCAGACTTACTGCCTTCTGAATTTTGGTTACTTGATGGACAGCATGAGTAGACCTATGTGGGCATCTTGTTTCATTATGAAACACACAAAGAGTATCTAGTAATTTAATAATAAAAAATGCAGCTGAGCAAGATTTTAAATGCACAGCACACATGTTCTGCTTTAGAGATTTGTGTTGCTCCGAGCCTTTGGCTGATGCACCAGAAACTATTGCAAGTCTGTGTACCCCGCTGCGATATGGGGAAATAAACTGGGAACATACTTCTAGTGATACCAGTGCAGTAGTGTATAGCTGATATGTACATCTAATACTGAACTGAAAAACAGTTTGTAACTTGTTCAGTAGGTACTTGATGCAAAGCACTCATGAAATCTAAATGGAGATCAGCAGATTTTGAGATGTACCTGACCATATTGCAAATTGCTTACGCAAAATGTGGTTTTTAAAAGCTGTTACCAAGCTGCAGATTAGAGTTGGTGAGTCTTGTTTATTCTGCATGTGGCTTTTCCGGCAAAGTGAGGAATTGGACTTGTATCTAAAGCCTCTTTAATAAAGCATGGTTATATTACTTTATTACTTCATTACTTTTATTATTTAATCATCAGCAGATGCCAATAGTCAGGAACAATTAATAACTATTTGGAAAAAACAAATCCAAGTCATGGATACATTTTAACCTCCAGCTGAGGGCCCTGGATGCTCAGTAGAACAAAAGAAAAAGTGTCTCCTTGCATACACACTATCCCTCTTCCCTTTGACCTCCCACACCTCCCTTTCCCCCAGAAAAGGAAAGAATCAAGGATATTTTCTGTGAAAAATGAAATATTTCCTTCAAGACTTTGTGAGACTTCTAGTTGATCAATGTGAAGACAAATGAACATGCATGTGGCACCATTCCTGCTAAATGATGCATTTGGGTAGTTCCATTGATCTCTATGGGACTATTCCTGTGCTGTATTTTTGGTCCAGTACTTACTAGCTTGTTCACTTGTCGTTTGGAAAGCTATTATAATTGCTACAGGAGAATCAGAAGGGCAGAGGCAGTATGTGAAACTAAGAAACAGGCCAACAAAAATTCTTAAAAAGTCTTTTCAGAATAAATGTAGAAGGCTGGAGCACCTGTGACTGTGCATCTGCAGTGGTGAAGGATTTAACTGGTGTTTTTCAAGCTTTTTAAGTTTCAGTAATAGCAGTGGTTGTAAGTGGATGTTGCTGTGGAGTGACACAGGACACAGCCAGTACTAAAGCTACCCCTGCTCTCACTGTAGTGCAGGGCAGCACAGCTTCAGTGTACCAGTGTTACAACTTGCACCCCAGAATTCAGCAAGCTGGAAGAGTTCTGAGGCTGCACAGTTCACAGACTGTAGGTTCAGAGTATGGAAAAAGATATTTCAGTATATGTAAAGATAAGCCAACGCAATCTGTCATCTAGGCTTTTCTGTTTATTAAAGGGAGAGTGCAAAAAATAAATACTTCTCTTGCTGGGAATAATTATCTCCAAATTTGGAGCAGCATAATGAAAAGTCTGAGCTAGACTTTCACTCTATTTAAACTTCAGTTAGTTTTGTCTGTGCTGCTGGTGTTTTATCTAAAATGCGTCACTGCTCACTGGATTCTTGTGGCTGAGAATAAAGGTGATAACTTGTAGATTAGTGATTTTATATCTGCAATAATGTATGCACGTGCACATAAACATATACAGACACCATTGAGACAAGTTTCATCCAGCCAGTTCTGCAAATAATCTGCACAGAGATTTCATTTCTCACTTTGCCACAGTTACCAGACTAGTCTGTCAAATTTGTCAGGTTGCTGTTTACTGATGAATGCTTTGTTGTGACATCTAGATTTATAGTTCTGATCCTTTCATTCTCAAATGTTGCCTACAGCCAAACTAAAGACTAAGAAACCACACAGCTGCTTAAATTCAAATGTTCTGCTGGAGTGGAAAGCCTACCTTTCCTATCCTGTCATAGGAAGATCCTGAAGCATCATAATGGTGGCACTCAGCCACTTTCATATTGCAAAAGATATGCCATGCCATGGTGTATGTTGCTAACATTTCAGTATTAAAATAATTTTGCTGAATTTCTGCTGCCTCTGTAATTGCTTCTCTGTGGAGGTGCAATTTATCAGGTTTCTCTTAGCTTCTTGTGTTACAGCTGGAGGTGCTGTGTGCCTCTGCTTTGCGGTAGATTGCAGCTACTCTGCTGCTCCAGTCAAACGTGGACTGCATTTGCTTTTACATAATATAAAATACAGTACTGTGGATTTTGTGCATCTCTCTTGAATCTCAACTCTTCAGCAGTAGTTGAGAACAAGTCCTGCCATCTGATTTGCTCTTCCTCCAATACCTGTACACTGAGAGTGCAGTGGAAAGGTAGGAGCAGGAGAGATTTTGGGATTGTGAGGGCAGAGCTATGGATATTGGATACCAAAAGAAAGGGAGCTCAGGAATAGATTTCCCCTCTGCGCCTTGGGCAAATATGAAGAATCATAGAATCATTTAGGTTGGAAAATATTTTTAAGATCATAGAGTGCAACTGTTAACTCAAAACTACCAATTCCACCACTAAACCATGTCCCTAAGTGCCACATCTACGTGTCATCTAAATACCTTCAGGGATAGAGTCTCAACCACTTCCCTGGGCAGCCTGTTCCAATACTTGACAACCTTTTGGGTGAAGAATCTAAACCTCCCCTGGTGCAGGTCTTGCAGAAATATAGTTTGCTTTTACCCATAACCTGTGGGTTATACATATGAAAACACTATGTGGAATATTTCTGAATTACATGTGCTTGGAAAAGCTGCAGAAGATCAAGGTACAATGATGCTTGTGTGGAACTTCTTTATTTGAACCTGATATCATCGAGACGTGTACAGGACTCAACGGCAGGTGGCTGAATGACCTTGACTTCTGTGAATACAAAAGGACTCAGTCCAGTTCTCACGCTTTCTGCTGGGAATCTTGATGATAGGGATTATAGCTGGAACAGGTTATGAGGCTTTCTGTAACACAGGCCCTTATCCTGTTAGGATGCTGTGGAGAGGGCTTGCTTCAGTAAGACCTTTCTAGTACTTTTGTTTCAATTCAGTTGTTGAAGGTGAGGTCACAGTCTGTTCCTCTGCGTTTTACTCATGGACATGATCAATACAATACTGAAAATTTTTGTTTCAGTGGAGTTGCTTGTGTGATTCTTTACAAGATCAGGGCTCCAAAGTTTTGGTTGCCCATTCTCCAAAACTGATTTTTTTGGTTTCAAAGTAAAATAAATGGGTAGAGCCACAGATGCAAACCTGTAAATGGATAGACATTTACAACAAAAAAGATTGGCAGGATCAAAACAACAAAAGCGTAAATTTAAATCTGCATTACTTTATTCATCAAATGGGTTTTGAGTCATTTACCAGTAGCTTTGAAATGTTGTTAGTAGGTTATTCAAAATAATACCGAACAATGATTTCTCACTAAGAGTTCATGTAAATAATAATAAAAAAACCAACCTCAGCTTTTCAGCATTTTTTCCCCCTCTTGACAGCAGCAAACCTACTATATTGCTTTCTCACCAATAACTGCATTTCCCTCTCCCCCCGCTTTATTCATCACATTGTTTCTCATTAATGATGTCTTGCTGGCTACAGTCTTCTATTTTGAGAAAACAAAGAGCCTTGAAGATAACTGTCTTATTTAATGTGTGCAAAATTGTGGTAGGTCAGCTCTCTGGTATACCACCCTTGATAGTCTCTCTTGACACTCCCCTCTGTGTTAAAAATAGAATTACTTGGTCTTGTGGTAAGGAATGAGTGAGAGGGTGAACGGAGGACCTCTTACGAGGTGAAGTCAGGGACATGTCTGCTCAACATGGCAGACAAGAGATGCTCCTTCTAGATGCTTTATATTATGGAAACAGTGGTCAAGGCTGCAAGGTGACTTAGCTGTGGCATACAGGTGACTCAGAGTCATTTCCAAAGTACCTTGAAGGCATTCCTTAAAAAAAAAGATGATGATGAATTTGGATGTTTGTTTTTTTTTTTTCTTACCTTCTTGCTGCCAAAAGTGTTATGTAGATTTTGGCTGGTGGCCTGTAGCACTCAGACTGAGAGTGCATATTATGAAGATCACACCAAGTGCATAGTTTAAGCTTGCATATTCATCTTTTTTCTTTTTTTTTTTAATGTGTCATACATCCTGTAGTTCTGGAGTCTATCAACTGCAATTACAATAATACAAAATGTCCCTCTGTATTTTATTTCTTATGATCATTTATATACATAAAACTTATGTGACTCAGGTTGATCGACAGTGCTTGTCATTTATTTATTCCCTACAAAAAAAGAGGAAAAAATGTTAGCTAGTCTCCCCCAAGAAGACTTTACTAAAGCTTTTTGAAATGTCTGGTCAGTGAGCATCTATTTAGGGGCTGGAGCTTGGCTTGGGTTTGGTGGGTGATCCCCAAATCTCCAGGATTTGCTGGTTGAACAAGTTCATTAAAATTTGGATGTACTCTCTGATTCAGGGCATTGTCTCTCTTTGGACACTTTACATTTGTCTCTGACTTATAACTCTCAGTCTGCTTGGTCTGTCTGTTCTTGAACTTGCCTTGAGAAATTCTAGGTGGCATTGCCAAGTGTCCATCATCTCAAGGAAGATTTTTTTATTTTTTATTGTCTCTGTAACATGTTGCGAATGGAGGGGAAAAAAAAAAGTGAGCAGGGTTTTTGAGATGCTTAGAACTTTAAGGAAACGCTCTGCAGATTTATTGAAACAGTTTAGAAAAGCAGCAGCTGCTGACAGTGCCCCTGTACTTGATACCACAATTGACAAAATCACGTGTCTTTAGTTCAGGGTGTGATCCAAATGGGATTACAGTAGGTCGCTCTCAAACTTTGTTTAATTTCAGAACCAGGAACTCTATTCTTAACATCCTGGTCAGTTCAGGTGTTATCCGTGAGGCTCCCCTAATATCCTGCACAGAATAAAGAAGAGGGAAGAATCGGAGCAATTCCTCATGCAAGGAAAGAAAACTATCCACTAGGTGCCAAGAGACGAGCCGTTCAGAGCACATCTACCAGCTGTTGTTGGGGTGATACAATAGAGAAGTGAATCAGGACAGGCAGTGACCCTGGCTCGAGTTTTAAATGGAATTTAGGCATCATTTAAAGTGGTGAGGCCAAATGACTCTAGGATCTGTCTGATTTTGGAGCCGATTTATACTTCTGAGTGCAATGCACATGTGTACACCATGCAAAAAGGGGTGGCAAAAAGATGTCCGAGTTAGCAGAGATGGTGCTGGAGATGGACAATGATGTAGCTGGATTAGTGTGGTGCTATAGCAGATCACGCAGGACCTGCAAAATCAGTGTACGGATGCAGCTGTGCTGGTTTGTGGTTGTAACTGTGGGACTGGGCTGTGTGGAGGCCCCACTTTGAGTTGGTGCTACCTCAGACTTTTTGAGCTGCAGTGTGTGATCGCTTTGGTTTGCCAAAATGCTTCTGAAAAATAATGTTCCTGTTGCTACATGGTTTAGACCTCAATACCACCAGAAGCAACTCATGTATTTTATAATCTGGGCCCAGTGATCTTTCCATTTGGGGAACTCAGCCTTTTAACATGTTTTTAACTTGGGGACCAAAATGAGTCAGAAAATATTTCTTAGCTGTGTAATTTGCTAAGTAGGCCTTGTCACTGGGATTTTCTAATGTTCACTTTTGAATGTAATCTTGCTGGCAGAGGCTATTCTATTCCAGGAATAAATTACTCTCAAAGGACAGTGACTGTTAATGTTTCCACCATTACTCTTCATATGGTAGAGGATAGAAGCTGTGTTTTCACCATAAAATGGGCAATTTAGTTTTGGTTTTTTTCGTCACATGAGAATGTTGATCTTGAGATAACAAGCCCACTGTAAAACTGAAGTAAAACAGAAAATCACCCGTTTCCCTCTGCCAAAAAAATCCCCTCTATTCTTCCCCTCCTCCCCAACAGTGTGACGACAGTTTATATGTCTGACTGTAATTATGCATACTGAGATAAAATAAGCCATGCTTCTTTTCTGTTACTTATCTCAATGTAAAATCGTATTTTGACATAACAGAAGATATATTTTACTGTTATTCTCTTCACTTAAGGGAGAACCTCTGGTCATGCAGGGTGTGGGAGGTTGTTTTAGTGACTCTGTATGTAAAGGGACATACTCAATACAATTTTTGGGCAGCTATGGGATTGCCAACTATTTCATAGGCCAGTCTGATTGTCCATTAGTGTTGCCATCATTAAAGGTTTCTGGCAGGCTGAATTCATCTGCAGTGATGTCAAAGCCCAGAATGACTCAATAAGGCAGAAGCAGAAGATGGATGAAAACTGCTTTAGAAAGTACTGCATGAAAACAGATGGCACCAGATGCTGATAGGAAGATGTAAGGAAATCCAAATGGGTAACTGCATGTGGAGCCTACCTGAATGATATGGCCAGAGTATGTGCAAAGTGAGACTGGTGGGACTCTGTTCGGCTTCGGAGCTAATGGACCACTTGAAGCAGGCATGTGTGTGTGTGATTGGGTTTGCATGCAGAAGTAAATCGGAGAGAGGAAAAGGGTGTTTAGGTGAGAAATTGAGTTCAGAGATAAGCTTTATTGCTCACGTGTAAACACTGTGCCTCAACTTACCACTTACAACATGGAACTAAGAGACTGCCCACCAAGTCTCAGGTGTATTGTGAGGGTGAGAATGATTTTACTCTGGCAGGGCTTGTTAAAACAAGATTAAACTTTTTTTTTTAGAAATTATTTTTATTATTTTACCAGCGTATTATCCTCAGCCTTCACTTGTGCTCATGCAATCTGCATTGTTACTGCATTTGCCTCTGAAGTTTCATTTAAAGTGTCTTCACAATTCAAAATGAAACTGTCAAATTTTTCCCTATTTCACCTAGTTTTGATGTGAAACTGCACATTTCTCATGGCTCTTTAGATCACAAAGCTCTGCTTGGGGCTGGGCCCCAGCTGACTGAATAGTTATGCAAACATTAGCACATTTTCCCTTGAGCTAAGTTTTATATTTGCAATGAAATCTAGACTTAGGCAAATTTTGTGTGGTTTTTCATTGCAAACATGTAGACATTACAAGAAAGCTGTGCATTTTGCTGCCTGCCCTCTGGAATGATCTAATTTTTCATTTTTCTCAAGTCTCCTATCTTAATGCCATAGCAGAGTTGTCGTTAATTTGCAGTTTAATATCTCCGTGTTAGCCATTAGGTAGAGTGTTTGTTGTAATTTTGCAAAGCATTTTTAGTAATTTGGGCAATTAGAGTTTGACTGATGATTTACATATTACGATTTTAGCCAACGCATGAAAAAGTCTCCTTTTTCTTCTTGGCAGAGTCTGAAAACCTAAATGTACTTTTGTTTGTTTACAAGCATGTGTCATTTGAAACAGAAGGCCAGCCGATTACTGTGAATGTCTGGTCCCCTTCTGCCAGGTTTTATATTTGGGCTGGAGTAGCGAATGGCTGTTGTTTTTGTAGATTGGCAAGAAGTGTAATTACACGGAGCCCTTCCACCCCCTTACGGCACACTTGGAGTGTTTAGTGCCACGCTTTTCAGTCCACGGAAATCTGCCCTCAGTGCAGGAGCCCTGCCAGCTCTGAGCAGTGCTAATCGAACTTCTGCCACCAGCAGTAATTATCAAGAGTTCTACCTAAAATTTCCCAGTTCAGTCAGTTAAGAAAAATTAATTGCTTATGCATATTAGCCTACGGGAAATCTTGCACCTTTCCTACCCCTCTTCCCTCCCTCCAAAAGCACAAAAAAGAGTACTTGTAAGCTAGTGCATGAGTTGGTAATCTTGATTTATTGAGCTGAGATACCTTTGCCTGTATGTGATTAGAGGCAAATTAGGAATTCTTGTTGGTGCTAGTTTGCAACCCCAGATGACACAGCTTTGAACAGAAAACAGAGCAGAAAAGTCTGCAGCCGTCCTGAAGCTGCAGAGGCTGTGGCTGTTCTTTCCCCGTGCTCTGTCAAAGGCTCTCCCCCTTCAGCAGGGTTTGAAGAAAGCAGCGTGTCCCCTTAGTGACTTCCACACATGGTCTGATCTGTTAGCTTAAATTTCCTGTGGAAGTGGTGCGTTTATGATGAAACATAGGTGTTTGCAATGAAGTGAGAGAGGTGCAGACAGTTTTCTTTTACAGGTCCAGCTGTGGTAAGGGAGTAACCTTGTGCAGAGGAACAGGCTGGGAGGCTGAGATTTGTTTCTGGCCCTTGTCAAATACTTCACTGAATTTCCTGGTGAAGTACTAGTTATCTAGCAGGACAGTCAACAGTGCATTAGTTTCTGAATTATTTTATCCCTTGCTAGCTAAGGATCTAGCATAGAAATGCAGGAGCTATGATTCTCCAAATCTGACTGTTTGCATCTTAGTACCCAAGGGACAAGGATTATTCAGTGCTTTCCAGCAAGAAAAATACTTTATGAGCGACTATTCATTGCACAATGTAATATAGAGGGTATAAATTAGACAGACTATTGAAGAGAATCAGTTTGTGTCCTGAAGCATAGTATTTAGAGACTTATTTAGGTACAAAATTGTCCTATTATTTTTATTTATAACATACGTAATGTTACTAATGCTTAACTACATTAAAGGGTTCTCATTCATTCAAGCATGTGCACAGTAACCCTCAGTGGGGATTTTGTTGGTTATCCTTAGGCTCCCAGAGGCAGAAATGGGGCTGTTTGGACTGGGAGCAAGACAAAGTCCTTTACAAACTTATGGACATTATTCTTGTTTTCCGATGCATAACAACCAAATACTCGTGTGTTGCTAGTATTGTTTTGTTAACCTCATCCCTATTTCTCCCTTGTCCTTACAGGTAAATAACCCTTCTCTGTCCCAAGTCTTTTATGTGAACATAGGTTAGTCTTTGAGATTAATGTCCATCTGATGAAAAAGAAACGGAAGGCATCACGGTGATAAAACTTCAGGTTTAAAGTTACTTTTGAGTATGCAGCAAATGCATAAAAGCACATAAATACATATATTTATGCTTATTACAGCTTGATATAGGTACATGATTTTGTACACTAGCTTCTCCTCAAACATTTTGTGCTGTACACTGGTTCATCAAACAGCAACAGCCCCCTTCTCCCCCTCCCTATATGTTTATGCAAGTGTTTAGGTGACTTAAGTGGCGTGCAATGTTAAAGTAAGGGGTAGATGTATGAAAATTCTGTAAAACATTAATGGAAAAGCTCGTTTATTTGTAGTCATGGAGAAAAGCACAGCAGGCCACAGTATGCTAGCTAAATACATGTAGAGCATGTATGTACTCGGGCTGTAGCTGTTAAATGAGAACCTGATTATGCCTTTTCATCCATCTGCCCTCCAGCTTGGCCATGCAGGCATGGGAGGAACTGTAACATGCAGTGGATGTCACTGCAAGGGCATTGTCTCTCAAACTTTCCTTCAGGTATAGAATCTTGCTCTCTTTGAAAGGCTGCAATCAGCAACAGCTAGTAATATTGGGAAAACAGGGCTCTGGTGTTTTTCAGCTTTGCTTGGTCTGTTTGCTGTTCAGGTAATATTAGCATTTTTTTGCATTTTTTTTTGTTAGTTTGGTTTTGTTTAGTTTTTTAGCAGGTCTTCCCTCCATCTTCTTTCTTTGTCTCGGAACTCTGAACCCTGTTCCTGCTGCCTCACCTCCAAAACTCACACCGTCACCATTTTTATTACAGTGGAAAAATCAGAAGAAACACACAAGTCTGTATGACTGTTGTACCATACCTGGATTGTCTGCGTGCTGTGGCAGTGTTCACTACTCCGCAACAGGGAAAGAAGCAGCCTTTTATTGCTATTACTTGTGTTTTCATGAAGAAGTTAGAAATCCAACAGCATGAGATAAAGTTCCTCTGTTAGAGTACATAATGCTTTCTTGCTTTTATTCATACTAGCTTTGCAAGTTGCTGTGAGTTCCTAAAAAGACTTGTAATTTTGAAATTTTTGTGTAGTCCCACACTTCTGTACGCAGACTTGAGCTGAGGTTCATATGCCTCCACAGAGTGACATAAGCTGCAGACAGTTGCTGTCTGCAATCTTTCTGCTATAGGTTCTTTCTCTAGCTGCTCAAATACCAGAGGAACTTCAGCGCTGAATAGTTTGTTAATGTTTAATGGAGTTCAGAGATCTCTGGTGCAAAGATGTTTGTTCGCAGTGTACAGTTTTGTTCCTGTTAGAATTACAGATGAAAGAGGTTCTAACACTTGCAGCATATTTAATGTTTCAGATTAGCATTACCAGCTCAACTTCGTAAGGCTCATCAGATCACTTGCTTTCTATGAATCTCTTTTTCTGTCTTCCTACACCCACTCTGTTTGTTCCTATGGTTTTTTTAATCTATTTTTTTTCCTTTTTGTCTGCATATATTTTTGCTATTTCTTTGCTGCTTATATCAGAATCTCCCCAGATTTAACATAGTAAACAAAACCAAGGACAACATGGAAAACATCTGAAAAGATTAATGCCAGCTGCAATCGTGTCAGCAGTGCAGTTTATATTTAGAGGGGAAGCGTGCTGGAGAGGAGGTGAAGAGTTCAGAGTGGGATTCAACCTGAGTGCTTGGATCTGAGGGAGGAAGGAGTGATCGCTGCTAGGGTTGAGCTGGCCTTCCCAGCTTACCCCAGATCTTACCCCAAAATGCATGGCTTTATTCCTACAGTTGTCTTGCCATGGAGGAAACTGTTTATGGATCCCCACGTTACAGATGTCAACATTGATGCCAATAGAGTGATCACAAAACAAAATTCCAGCAAAGCAAGAACAGAGAAAACCTTTGTTGAGTTTTGATAAAAGCATAGCTGAAATTTGACCTGTTAATAGGTTTTGAACCTATCATATCAGTAGTCTTTGTTGCAATATTTCCTCTACTTCTTGCTGATCATTTCAGGAGAAAAAAAAAATTCAAGGCTTTTTTCAAACATTACGTCTGCTTCTTGCACAAGTATAAAGAGAAAGTTTTTTAAACACAGTTAAATACATAGTCAAGCATTTATTAAAAACTTTTATTTAATGCCTTTTTAAAATAAGAAATTTGATTAGATATGTTGGTGAGGGAATGTTCTTTCCTTGGTATTGTTTCCACTAATATACTGTTGAAAGGGAAGAATAGAGGTTCCAGTTAGTGTAAAACTGGAAACCCTGAAATAATAGCTTTGTAATATTATGATTCAGACAGATAAGAAATCATAGCTGTTTGTCTTGTTGGCACTGCAGGTAGTCTAGCATCTGGAAACTGGAAAAGAAAGCCATTATCTCAAATGATGCCATTTATTAGCTGCAGGAAGTGACATTTAAAAAAAAATGACCTGGAAGTACTATAACTAAATTTTTTTTCAATTATTATTATTTCAATTATTATTTTAATTTTGCATTTGGGGAGGCAGGGATGAGCTGGTCTTATGCCCTCATATATGAGGAAAGTAGCTGTCTTAATCACATTGGTATGGTTTAATGGCAAAAGACTTTATAACCACAGTAATATCCATTACTTCTTAAATAAGACATTTAAAATTTCTAAAAACATTAAATCTGAATGGTAGCATATATATTGCTGTCAACCAGAAGAAATAGCCCTTCCTGAGGTTTCTTAGTGTTCCCTTGCTGCACCCCCTGCACCACCCTGTGTGAAGGTCCCTTTAGTGAAGGAGTTAAGAATGCAGAAGGGTGAGTCTTGTAGCTGAATTTATCTTGGTAACCAAAGATCTTCATGAATGTGGAACACTGTTACTACTGCAGCTATTCTTGTATTAGCTTCCCCACCAAGTCCTGACATGCTTTCGTCCATGCATGCTTCTTGTGTTTCACTCCAGGGGGAAGTTTGGGGGAGATCTGGTGACACACGGGCCTCAATCCCTTGCATGCTTACGGAATCACGTTGTTTATACTTTCCACACATCCTGCTTTTGTTATGCTGGAACTTTTATTTCCTTGTACTTTACTATACTCTTGTGTACTAATTAAGATTGCAAATTACTTAAGAGTTTCCATTAGAAAGCAAAAAACAAGTGTGAGCCTTGAATTTTTTAAATTTTTATAATCTAGCATTTAAACAAGCAGGTAGACAAAGGAAGGCTGTTGCTTTTACTCACAAGAGTACAGTGGATTGACACATTTAGTCATGGACTCCTTGCAGATGGCAAGTACAGATCTGCATTGTTGGAGGGTCATGATGGAAGGCTGAGCTTTTTCCCTATATTTGGCAAGTCCTGGCCATCCTGATGATCTTCCAAGGGACAATGATTGCTTCTATGAAGACAGTAATTTCTGATCTTTATCATGTGAAAAAATATGAATTTGTTCTATTTACTGTGAATACTGGCTCATAGCAAAACCTGATTCAGAAGTTGGTGTGGACTTGGGAGAAATTTAAATTACATTTCTGCAAACTATCTCCCTATCCTGTTCATTTTCTTGCTAAAATTTTCCTATAGATTGGGCTAAATTCTAGATCCAGTTATGTCCACCAAAACAGTGTTAAACTTCTGTATCCAGCTGGTCTGGCATGGGATATAGCTCTGCCTTCTCATGGTGCTAGGAGATATGCATTTTAATATCACTCTTACAGTGAATATTACATATGGGAATGTTGCATTGCATTTGCTTAACAGAGTATTGTATTCAAATGCAACTCAACTAATGTCTGGAAGCAGTGTCTTTATGAGCCAAGTGAGTTACATTGCATATGCTCAGGCTGATTTTCAGCTCTTCTTCCAAGCCCTGAATTTCAGGAAGCAGCCAAACGGGAGCAATCTGTATCGAAACAATAAGATGAAAAGTTGGGTTTATAGATTGAGCTGATACTTATCATTTGTGGGATTGGGATTGTAGCAGTGCTGTTGCTACTCTGATATAGGAAGCAGAATTTTGATAAATCATTTGAAATCTCCTCTTGTAAGGGAAGTTTGAGCTAGACTTTCATTAGATGAAACTCCTTTTATCCAAAATAAGAACCAGAATGAAATTGTTATGCTGTATTTGCTCTTAAGTGTCAGAAATAAATTTGTTAGCGAGAACAATCTTTGGGATTGGCTGAGGTGGGGGGAGCAATGGAGGTAGGTACCATTGTCCTTGGTCCTTCTCCTAAAAAAAATGTGTGTGCACAAGTATGTGTGTTTGTGGATTGTCTTGCTTCTTTTGGGTGATCTTTCTTTTTATACTTCTTGCCAAATATTCAATTTTACAGAGTGATAATTGGTTTCCATCTTATCTGTGCAAACCAGTACATGTGTATCACCAGACATGAATAAATAGTTTGGGGTAACATTTTGGTTTATACCTAAATAAAAAACTTGTGGCTAAATTATCTTTCAATTTAGCTGGAGGACTTTGAGTTAATCTGAAAAGGATGTGAGTGTAAATATTTTCAAACTATACTTTAATACCTAAAAAGAAGTACTGAAATTCAGAGGTGTTGAATATCTGTCTTTGAAAATGGATAATGGAATTTTTCTGTCTCTGGAAAAGCAAACAATAAGCTTACAGGTCTAACTCTCTAGGCTTCCAATTTTGAAAATAATGCTAGATACTTCCTCATCTCTAAAACTGATTATCTCTTCAGACGGAAAGTTGTGAATTTGCATATGCTCTCATTCTGAGAAGTGCTTTGAGATTGGTGGCTATGAAATGTTGGAAAGCCATAGCATAGACTTGTCCCAAATGAGAAGAACATTTTTTTGAGCCGGAGACAATATTTTTAACCTGCTCCTCCAAAGCTGGAATGGTATTTGCTCAAATGCTAACATTATTGTGGTGAAAGATACAGATAACATAAAAAGGAAAAGCGAGTGCCTTGATGAGCTCCGTAGTAAATACATCCTATGATGTCCGTATGATGAGAAGACTTCCTTTTTTTGGAAAAAAAAAAAAGTTCTACTCAGCACAACATCAGCAGAAGTTCCTTTCCTTCCCTTCCCAATTCTGTGCGAGAAGAAACTTCACAGTTTACAAGGCTGTGGTCTTTTCAGTAAACTGATACAAGCAATACTGACTGCATGCCTTGCCCAGTAGTATGTGCTCAAGTGTGTATTAATAAAGAAGAAAACTTTTAGTGGTTTGGCCCAAATTCTTTTGGCTCTATAGGCACTCCTGTGCTGCATGTGGGAACCGGAACTGAAATACTCTGAAATCATACTACAGCAGAGTGCAGTTTTAGACTACTATGAAAGGAAGCTCTCGCTCTGAAGACGGACATTTTTACTGATTTCTCAGCAACTTGATGCTGCTTGAGATCTCCTGCCAGTATTAGTGTCCTTCTTGGGGTAAAATTTGGATGATTGTTTTGAAAAAGATCCAGCAAAGGATGGCAGGAGTGGGAGAAGGCGAAATTCCAGTGCATTTCTCAAGGGCAATCTGGGAGAGTGCCATTCATTTCCCTCTTCTGCATCTCTGTATGTTTCTCCCATCTGAGAGCTCTTTGGTGGGATGTCTCTGAGACAGAAGTCTTGGCTCTGATTTGACTGCTTGCTCAGCTGGAGTGGGTTGCTGAGGTGCCAAGCTAATGGATGATAATATGGGTCTCAATGGTATGAATGCCAACTGATAATACCAACAAGAGTGAAAATTGCATAAAAATGATTCCACCTTCTGTTCCCTAGGAGGAAAGGGCTAGGGTAAAGAATATGTCACATCTAAAGTTTTTCTTTTTCTTAGAATTTAAAAATGAAGTATAATGAAGGCAAGATTTGTTATTCATTATGATCCTAGTGGTTAATGAATGGAAGTGAAAGCTCCTCAAAGGACTTTTAGCTTTTTATCTTTACTGAATCTGTTAGCCACAGAGGTCATAAGAACTTCCGTGTCCCTGTTTGTCTAGATAGGCTTAACTTATATTAAGGTGGTAGGGTCTGAGTGCAAAACTGTGAGCTTGAGCACAGTTTTTGAAAGATGTGCCCACCAAGGGACACCTCTGAGGGTCCGGGCTCGCCTCAGTGAGCAGGTGTGAGAGTTTCAGTGCCTCATCCTCTTTGAAATGAAAATGCTCTCGAGAATCCTGCCCTGTGGCCTGATTTTCCCATGTTGCAGACACCTGACAGCTGCCTTTGTGAAGTCGTAAAAGTGTGCTTTAAATGTGAGTCTTCACTGCTCTGGAACATCACTTTCCTGCCTTGTCTGGAAAAGGACAGTGGCTTCCCTGTTCTGGAGGCCATTATCAGTTTTGTCCTCCATCATCACATATCTAAGTACTGGAGAGAAGGTGAAATACAGGCTGTTAGGAACATGAAATCAAAGGATGGACTGAAGTGGTGAATGGGAGCGAAGCATGGGGACAGAAAACTGCACTGGGAGGATGGTACATGGGCTGTTAAAGTCACCGTTGTGAACTTAGGTAGGGCTAAGGCTTATTTGTGTATAAGTCACTGGGACAACTAGCATGCATTTAGTACATTGAGTTGTTTGAGTCAGTTGTGGAATCATAGTCACTGCACAGTGTTTTTCAAAGCTCTTTGTAATGTAAAGGGAGAAAAATGAATTTGTGTATTAAGTAAATTTGAGAATATATGCTATGGTACCTGACGCTTTCCTCAGACTCTGCATGTACAGGAGGTGCCTTTCAGTGAGCTCATACTACCCACCCCTCAAGTGCCAACTTCTTTAGAAAATGTGCTGTATTAAAAAAACAAAACCAAAAACCCACCACCCCCACCCCCCAGACAGAGAGCTCTTTAAAAAATGAAAGCTGTTTTGAAAAAGTTGACTACTGGCCAGTTTTCTCAAAAGCTCAATATTTAAAAAGAACGTATCTTATTCATCTCAGCACTACAGACACAGGTCCCACAGAGCCTGAGCCTCAGAGCAGCTGGAACAGACCATCAGGTACTGTGAATCAAAGCGGCTCTCCTGACACAAAGGTAGTAGTGCCAACCTATGCCATCTTAGGAATTGTGTAAAAGCAGATCCCTTTAACAGAAATTGAAAATCATGTTCTAATACAGTAACTGCCTTTTGAACCTCAGATAATTTTTGTGATTTTCCCTTTTGTTAGTTGTTTTGACCTCTTACGTGAACATGAGTAATGGTGCTTGGGGAGGGGGGGCCGGGGGGGAATCTTTGAAAAGAGGAAAGTAAACCCAAAACATCTATTTTGAAATGATATGAAACAGCTGACTTAGTATTGCCAAATTGTTGGTTTAGAGCTGATGAACAATTTGTCTGTCCCTAATTCCGTCTTTTTTCTTTCTTTCAAAATGTTCTTTTATAATTGCAGCTTGTGAGATCACGTAAATTCCTATAAGCCTGTCCTTTTCTGAACTGTTACACTATGCTGTTCTTTCGAGAGATGTTGCTTAGACACTGACGCAGGACTCCTCTGCATATATACTCCTCTACTCTTCTCCCCCAGCCTCCCAGCAGGCTCTTTTTACTCTCTTCTGACCCTTTTGCTATTGCAAAGGAGCAGAATCGGACCCCAGTTGGCCAGTTAAGACCTCCCCAGGTGTAAAGTGGTGCAGTAACTACTACAATCACTCTCTCTCTTCCCAGACAAGGAAGCAGGGGGTCTGGGTTGGAAATGTTTCAGAGCCACCAGGAGTTATAGAAAGCTCTGCTGGCTTTCAGCTGATGTACGGTTCTGGAGTGAGCACTGCTAGATGTTTGCTAAAATAGAGCCTGCGGCTGAAAATGCAGGAGTCCTTTCATGGCAGCAGCTGAAATGGCTGAAGAGATTTAACATCTCTCTACCCTGTACCAATTGCAGTGACTAACCCCTACTGAAGGCTACAAGCTTCTCAGTGCTGCCAGTTGTGCTTCTCCCAATACAATTAGCAATTGCCAATTTCAGTCAAAATGAGCTGGGTTGGCATGGACCAACATTTAAATTGCTTAAATGAAACAGGCTAGGGATGACCAGCAAAGCAGCTCATGCAGCAGATCTGAGGTGGCAGTAACCCTTGGCAGAAGGGCAATGATGAGTAACTGATGCTGGGTTAGAGCCTGTAGCCTCCTCAGATGGCACTGCTGCAACTGGAAAAGGGAGGCTATGGACAGCCCAGACTGTCCAGCTTCTGCCAGTGAGCTGGGGGCTGTTCACTGCTAGATCCTTGCCTTTTCTCCATGGGTAAGTTAAGAGGGGATGCTGGAAAATTGTTTCTCTGTTCAGTGTGTTTACCAGACTATGCAAAATGCAGCAGTCCTTTCCCCTCCCTCAGAATAAACAAATCTTATGGCACAAAATGCTGTGTGGGGCAACGTAGAACTACAGATACGCTGGACAAAATGTCCTCTTTCATGCTGTTCCTAGGATCCCAATCCTTTCGTTGCTGCTTGGCTTCCCAGAGAGAAGAGAAAATAATTTTTCCTTTTTCCTTCCTCCTTGCTACCTATTTTGGCAGGTGCTATAAAAGCCCTCTCCTTCACCTGCCTCCACTCCCTGTCAAGAATGAAACTTCACTTAAAGCTTCCTATCTTCTCTGAACTGTCTTAAAATCTCTTCCTTTCATGTATAAGCCGATAGTTAACCCTTCTTCTCACTAGTGAGCAGTTACTTCAGCAGTATCTTCCTAGAAACCTAAGGGACTCTAATTCTGACAGTACCAAAAGAATTTACAGTTTGAGCCTCTTCAAATGTTTACATCACTTGTTTTTGTGTTTTGCAGAGAACTACTGAAACAATAAAAATAATCTAGGAGCTCTAATTTGCCATTCCCTATTTGACATTTGCATTTCTGTTTCTGTCATAAACCCTGGCCAACCAGGCTTTAATCACATTCATGTCTGATTGCTACATCTCACAGATCCAGTAGCTGTCACACAGATGATAATGGGAGATTTTCTGCAGCACGCTTCAGCACAGGCAGAGGAAAATCTTCAGAATTTGGCCTGTTGATTCCCTCTGTTGGTAACAGCTTCCTGGGTTTCCCTTCAAAACTTCCAGCCTCAGTTTTTCATTTATTTAAACAAGAATTGAATTGCTAAGCTTTGCAAACATTTTGACTGAAGCTGGTTGCACTGATAGTTTTTCTGGCATGATTTTTGTACAGATTCATCTGTTGTCACTTGCTTGGGCTAGCATGGGGAGTGTTTTGCAGGTTGGGATTAGTGGATGCACACTGTGCTCGCCCAGCTCAGCTGCCCTGCCCTGGAATGCCTTTCCCCTGCAGCCAGTCTGAACAAGACCCCAGCTCCTGTGGGGAACAGGGGTGTGAGCACAGCTACTGCTGTGAGGTCCCCTTGACAGGAAGGGTCCTCTTCACCCATGGTTGGTCCCTCTACAGTCCATGGAGAGCACACAGGACTGAGCAAAAGTCTTTAATCTTGCTAGTTTCTTAATCAAAAATAGCAACAAGCAAACCATGGTTGGACTGTCAGAATTTTGGTTTCATTCTTGTTGCTTGAAACTTCAAGACACTCTCGTTTCAAGTGAAATTAATTAAAATGTTATCACACACCTGGCATTGACATTTTTTGGGTCTACAGTAAAACTGGAAGGGTGTGTCTACCCCATACATCAGAAGGAATCACAGGATTCTTTCCAGGACAGCCTGAAGCCTGAACTTCTCTAGACAGTGTGTTGGACACAATAGCCTAACTATGGCACATTGCAGAGTGTGCTTAGAAGTTGATAGCAATATTTTGAAATTCTTTCAGACTTTCTTAGAAAATGTGTCTTGTTAACTAGACATCTTTTAAGTCAGTTTTACTGGTGTCACTACTACACATAACTGTACATTCAGGAATTGGAGCGAAAACCAGGATCCAAAAGGAAGTGAGTGCACTGATGGTATCCCTTAGCTAAAATAGCAGATGCATTATGCAGATCAGCTCCAAGAAGGGTAAACATGTGTCCAAGGTCACTGCTTCACCCTTGGCTGACTGAGGTCCTTAGGGGAATTTTGGTTTTGCCAGAACGTATTTAGAGTCTCTGCGAGTTGCACATCATTTCCCAGGTGCCTCTTGTTTTCTAAAGTCCAGCTTGAGGCTCCATGTTCCAAATTGCCTCTTTCATAATCAGCTTTGGCAGACCGTGCTGAGAAGTATTCTGTGTTTTTGTGGACCCTCTACACAGAAAAAAACCACCTTGCATTCCTGAAAAGAGACTGCAAATGAGAAGGGTACTGCTGCAAGTAGAGACATGCATTGTCAAGTATTGGCAAATTTCTACTGATTTCTGTTTAGATGATAAATGCATCTCTAAAAGGTCAATAAAAGGAATAAATGTCACATTTTTAGAAGGGAATCAGCTGTTGCACAATTTCAGCTTGTCTCGATTGTGGGCAAGAAGAATCTCACTACAGTTTTAGAACCTGCCTTGAAGCACTGCAATATTTTCTTTCCTCCGCCTCTTCCTATCTTTCTGAAAAAGCTGCTTCCTGCCACCCCAGAACAGTCAGAGCCACCCCTTAATTTACAGTTAGGAATGCAGACACGAGGGAAGGCGAGGGGATGAAATATGGTGTCAAGTTTGTATCTGCTCACATTTCACACACTAAGGAGACAAGCCCCTTTGGCCAGTTGCCATGGGGAATTTTCTTGCAGAAGTAAATAACTCAGAACAGAAAGAACTCAGATTCATACTACCCCAGCTGCAGAATGTCATTAAGTCTCAAAGGATGCTATGTGCATTGTGTGAAAGGAATTTTGTAATCTCGCTATAACTGCAGTTGCAAAACTATGTTTCAGTTTAAACCTTTATTTTGCACTTTTAATTATTGGCTTGTTTCTAGCGTGCTGATTAAAGCACGCATTGTCTTATAAATAGTTTCTATTTTTAAACCATAAAAAGGTTTAGATTAGATGTTTCAATAGCAGATGAGTGGTTGATTTTGTTTTGTTTTCTTGTTTCTTCCTATGCCAACTGCACTCTAATCTACATTTCCTAATTCACTTTTTAAGGATGCTTGAGATGGGAATTAAATCTGCCAAGGCACTCAAAATATCACATAGATGGCTTTTTATTTTAAAGTGTCATTCATTATATGACTTTATGACCCCAATAACCTTCACAAACTTGGGGGGGGGGGGGGGGGACGTTGTTGTTTTTCCTTTTCTTTTCTTTTTTTCCCCTTAAAATGTCTGAGAGGAGAAAGCACAGGCACCTCCTTTCCACTAGTAGTCAGCCTGTTCTTTTTCAATCTGAGTTACATGAGTGTTGCATCCATCAAGCTGGTCCTGGTATGCATAGGAGGAGACTCATGCTGTGGCTTCATGGTACCAGAGCACAAAATAGCTTCTGTTTTGGTGGGATCTCTTGTTATGCTAGTACCTTAGCTCAGACTGTTTGAAGAAATGAATAAAATGTATGGTTTTAGCACTGATTACAAGTCAGCATTTGAAATAAAACTTGTTAGCTGGATAAAACTAATATCTGCTAGAAAAATGGCATTTTTAAAGTTGCCATTTAGCCAGTTTCTACATCTCTAGAATAGCATACTATGGCACAACTTATAGCTTTTCTTTAAGTATTTTGCTTGTCTCTGTGGTAGTAGGTGCCACCAATTGCTCGGAGAAAGCAATGCCTGTGTAGCTGTGGTCATTAAATCATGGGTTCATACAATGCTTTGCATAAGTGCATCAAGCAGCCCATGCAAGGATGTTTTAACTGAGGTGGTCTTTGAACCAACTGATTGCTAAGACTGTAGTGACTGCAGGGTGCCTGGATAGCAGCAGGGTAGGGGATGTGTTGGATGCCCAAAGCCCAGAGACCTGTGCCCCCACGGACCTTCCTCTTGTCTTGCAGAGTGGTAAGGGCTTGCTGCCAGGCCTGCCTCAGTTGTGCTATGTCAGAGGAACCCAGGCATTACGTGCTCCCAGTCTTGTGCTCCCAATCTCATGTTCCCCACCTGTAATGACCTCTCATTAACAAAAATTTCAACATAAGTGTTAAACTGCTTTGTACTTTGGGATCAGAGGGTAAAATTCAGGCCAGAGCCTGCCAGCTCCTAGGCATCCCTTGTCATGGTCAGTAGCTCTGTCAAACTTCCCTGCAACCCAGAGAAAGAGGGTTAGAAATAAAAATACAACCTGAGTGGGAGGGGAAGCACATGCGTGTGTCTGTGTCATTGTCCATCAGCTCCCTGAGCTGCATTTTGGTGGAACATGTACCGAGCTGTAAGCCAGGAGACAGTACATCCTGCTCCCAGCTTTTTCCCCTGACTGTTTTTGTGCTCTTCACAACTGTTACTAAGCGAGACCACAGAGTATTTTTACAGTGTTAGCAGAAGAGGTTTGTCCTGCATTTTAGGGCTATGATCTGTCAATAACCCAGGCTGAAATATAGGTATATGTAATGTCTTTATGTAATCTGAAGAATGTGCCCTGGGATAAAAAAGAATTTCGATGCCGTTAATGTTTTGTTCAATGTTTGATCAAACAGATTAGCTCATCATTGGATTCCATCTCTTCTTGTTTCATTTAAAATGCTTTCTATAAAATCTTTAAAGAGCTGCATTTCTGATAATAGGAGGACTAACTATGTATTATTTTGGTTTTGGTGTGGCATGGATTGCGTGGGACGCCCTAGACTGGGCACGAAGCAGTGCTGCTCCAGGTTATTCTGCCTAGGCTGAGCCAAGCAAATGGAAACCTTCTGATCTCAGTGTGGTGTGTCTGCCTCTCTGCTCCTGTCTCTGCTACATCATCTTGATTAAAGTTGACAAGCCAAAATATTTCTTCTGGATCTGATTGCTATTACTGTAACACTGGACAAGAATACACCTGTAAAAATGACAAATTTTTAAGGAAGCCTTTGTCCAAAATTTGAATGAATGTTACATTTAAGCCAGTATCTTCTTGTTTTGCTTTGTATAGATCTTTATTTTTTATGCTTAAAATGCATGACTGTATATCACCGGTTTCAGCAAGGCTTATTGAACTTTAAAGTTAGCAATTTCTATCCCAAGCTATTTCGTATGCACAATTAAATGTTATAGCTGAATGAGAAGCCTCATATTCATTTTTGTATTCCATTTAAGCAGCATTTTGGGGTTTTGATGCCCTGTTCAGACTGTCTGAAAAACATTAAGTAACTGCATTTCCTAGACTCAAAATTTTCAAGGATTACAGTTCAACAAGTTGATTAGCAGAAGATGGTAGAGGTGGGACAGTGCTGTTTGTAACTTATGAATGAGACAGCTGAAAGGGGGTTACACAGAGTGCATGCTCGGTATTGTACTCCTGAGGATGGACTTGGGGACTATAACTGGGTCTGCTCCGGAGTATTTCTGTGCCTACGTTTCATGCTGTGGGATTCCCTCTATGGAAATTTCTTTGGCTGTTTAGATTTGTGTGGCAGACCTGTTGAAGACAGACTGCTGCCTCCTTTTGAGAATGTAATGGCCCAGTTTCTCAATTTTTTTTTCAGTGCAAATCCAAGCTGATATCAGAGTGACAAGAAAAATTGACCTTTAATTTATTCCTCAGTTTTGACTTGTCTTGGGCTCTTTTGAGCTGTACTCATATTTTGTCCTGGGGATTACTGTCTGATGAAGCCCAAGGTTTTGAGAAAGAAGGGGAAAAACAAGGAACTAAATTCTGTCAGAGTTATTTGACTATACTTTTAAAACATGGAGTAAGCATTAAGAAAAAGGAAGCTAATGACCTATTTCTATGAGAGAAGACAAACTGCAGATTTTGAGAAGTGGAGCTGAAGTGCCCCTTAGCAGACAAAATTCTTGCTGAAGAGTGCTGCTTCCCCTTTTGATATCTCTTTGCTTCCCTGCTTTTCCTGTTGGAAAAAGTCCAGAGGAAGGCCATGAAGATGGTCAGAGGGCTGGAGCACCTCTCCTGTGAAGACTGACTGAGACAGTTGGGGTGGTTCAGCCTGGAGAAGAGAAGGCTCCGGGGAGACCTTACTGCAGCCTTCCAGTGCCTAAAGGGGCCT
>JAVJGI010000035.1:19799201-19868298 GCA_035590275.1 Ibycter americanus
TCTAGTGGAAGGTGTCCCTGCCCATGGCAGGGGGGTTGGAACTAGATGATCTTTAAGGTCCTTTCCAACCCAAACCACTCTATGATTCTGTGATTCGTTCATCCCTTTTTAAGAGATTTTTGTAGATTCCCAATCTGGTAGCTGACATAGAGTTAACAGAACAGAATTAAAATTTCCCCTCATGCTTATGTAGGATGATATTTTAAAATATCAGGGCTGTGGGTGAACACAAGACTGAATGAGACCCTTGGGGTAGCCAACCATGGGTGGGGATGGCGGAGGCAGCCCCCATGCCCACAGCACTGCTAGCCCCACAGGGCTGGGCTGAGGCGTTTCGCTCATGTCATTCAAACTGAGTCAGATTGCTGTTGTGGTTATTTGGCTGATTTGCTTCAGCTGTTGGGTTGAGTATGTATGCACAGATGAATGTGTGTGCATAAGTGAAGCAAGTTGGGGAGCAACTGCAGAGTGGGTCAGCAGGCAGACCGTGGGTGCAGGGTAAGCAGTGGGGCTGGGCTGAACAACAGATAGGTCTGGGAGCAGGCTCAGCAGCAGGTAGGACCAGCTGCAGGGTGAGCAGCAGGGTGTCTGTTTAGCCTGCCAAGTTTACACAAGTGCATGTGGATCAGAAGTTGTGTCCAAAACTTTCAGGAACCTCTTTGACCCTTTCTGTGATATGGGACAAACCCTGCTTCTTGTCGTGCCTTGATTTTCTTCTCTAAGAAAGAAATACTTTTGGAGATGCACAAATGAAAGGCTTGATCTGTGCCCCGCTCCCTCCCCATGCAGTGGTGTAGCTGGGGGCAAAGACCTTGTTCCTCATGGGCTCTGCTCCATGCCCTCCCCACCCCTCACACAGCAGTAGGAACTGCAAACCCCAGTCTCTGCTACTGTCTTATCCAGGCCCACCCTTTACCCTTCCTTGCAGCAGGAGTGAACCTCAGCCCCTCTGCAGAAACCTGACCTGCAGCCTTGCCAGGCTCCCCTCGTCCTCCCTCGATCACTCGCCCAGTGCTGCTGCTGGGCTCGTCATCCTCGCAGGGAGAACGAGTTATTTTGTCTTTCTTGAAGCAGCAGATTTGGGTTTGGCCTATGCACCTGTAAAGGTTGCTCTGGCTCTGCTCCTGTCCTGGGTGCACTGCGGGACTCCTGCAACAGCCAGGCAGAGGCTCCCCATGCAGTGTCAGCACCATGAGTTGCTGCAGGAGATGGGTCCGGGTGGGAACAAGGAGGGCTGCTTGTGCATTGCTAGGAAAGGTCCTGACCATGGCAGAGTACAGTATCTATGCGGCCTGTGGGGAGTGTGTCATCTGCCAGAAGATCCTCTGTGCAGTCTCCTGCTTACAGCAGTGCAATACAGAGTCCAGAGTGTAGGGATGGGGTTTAACATTGACTTTTGCTGCCTTGGGTTGGGCTGTCTGTCCTTTGCTGCTTGCACTCTCTACTGCCAGTTTTGGGTAGGATCCTTGAACTAGGTGTTGTCAATAGAGAGAACATGTCTAATACTCTTACAGCACTGTTAGATCCACTGAGCGATGGTAGAGATTTTCCTTCAGTTGGGAAAAGTCAGCGCTGGTTTAAGCAGTTCTTTTATTTATGTGTTAGCATTACTCAGGATGTGTTTAGCTGAATGCCATGACACTGATTTTCTTCCTCCACCAGGTTTCCTCTTTCACAGATGTGAAACCTTTAGTTGTCCCTTTTGAGAAATGCCACAGGGTTATTCAGAGTTGTTTGATTGCTGTTTTAAGTAAGGATTTTTGATGTCATGCCTCAACGTGGATTTGACAGCATCCAACAAATTTGGATTGTGTGTAACAGTTATCTCAAGTGGCTCATTATGTTGGTTGGGAAAGAAAGTGTGGTGGTGTTGGCTTGCTTTTCCTGCATCCCAGGAATTAAAGGAACTGGAAATGGGCTGTATGGATTTTGTATAACAAGTTAATGTTTTAAACATTTCTCTGTTTGTCTGGAATATGAGCTACCAGTACTTTTGTTGTTGTTGCTGTTGCTAAGTTACATGCAAGTGTTTCTGTATGAAGTGACACCCTTAAAAAAGCTCCAGTGGTTTGAAAGATTTTGCTGAATCTTTTAATCTCCTTTTTTTTTTTTTTTTCTCCTATTTCCTCCCTTACTCCCTCTCCTCCATGCACTTGCTCCCCAGGGCAAAGGGAGATTATAGAAAATTATTCTGTGATAATAGGTCTAGAAATGGTGAATGATGATAATGAAAGAACACAAATGGGATCTTTGATTAGGATTGCTCTGATGGATTGTAATTTTTTGTGTGCTCCTCTTTACACAGATGCATCGTCCAGTAGGGTGCTTTTTAAATCATGCATGCTGGCCTCTTCAGTGCATGCCAGACCTCTGAAAACTTGCCCCACTTTTCACATTGTAACAACACGTTAGTCCTAAGTAGATCAACTTTTAGGGAATGTTTTCATTCCTTTTGATCATGGAGAAATTAGTGTATTGCATGGGTGTTTTTAACTCTTTGCCCTGGCAGTGTGTGCCATGAGCAGCAGCCCGGGCAGCTCAGCCTCCCGCAGTCTTACCTCCATGACGGTCAGGCATGGGCAGGGGGAAGGAGAGGAAGCTGGTCCCTTTATCAGGATCTTATTATGGCTTTTGCTTTTTAAATTTCTAATGGTGTCAGTAGAAGGATTTTAAGTGAAGATGCTGGCCTTTCTCAAGGTGTTTATACAATTTCTTTCTGTAAAATGTAAAAGCCTACAAAGTAATCTGTCCTTGTCTTTGCTGTTGTAAGGGCTGCCTGTTGATATATGGGCAGTGTTGGTTAGGGTGGCTAAAAGATCTGGCTTCTGAAAATATTTCTGAAGCTAGGGAGCCAAGTTTTGTCCTGGGCCACACCCACATAACCTCATTCAACTACAGCATCAGTGCTGCAGGACTGGGGAGCCTGTGAGCAGCAGGTCTGTATCAGTGGGGGACAGCAGAGTGGGGCAGAGGAGACAGAGAGCTCAAAACGTCTTTTCCCCAAGCCACCCGTTTTCCCAATGGAGCCGTCAGGTTTTTCCACCTTGTCCTCCAAAAAATCTGGTGGTAAATGGGACAATATTCCCGAGTATGCGCGTGCCTGCTAAAAATATTGTGAAATGTGTGAGAGGCAGCCAGGTGATCTGGGCAGCGTCACTGACACACTTCGGAGAATGAGCTTGCAGGGAACGAAAGCAGGGTGCTGGCTCTCTTAACAAGACTGAATGTGTTTTTCCGTAAGCCCTTTGAAATCCTTCTGGGCAAAGGCTTTTAATCGTGACGTGCTTAGGAGGAAATTTAAAGCAACTTATGGTTAGGCTGCATTATAGGTTCAAACAGGAGATGTATCAAATACCTGGAAGGAAAGTATGACTGTTTAGGTTTGCAGGGCAGCCCAGATTTTGCAGAGAAACACCGTTTCAAAGCTCCAAGGCAGACACAACAGTTTTCCTGAAATAATACCAGCAGTAATCCCTTCAAACATCCCCAAGTGTATTGGCTCACGCATGTTTTAAAATTCTTTCTCCGTTTTGTTATAAAAACTTGCATATTTCTCTCCCCTTCACCATACGAAAATCTTCTAAGAATTTTTTATGAGCTTTTGTAGACTTCAGAATAAGCTCTCCTTCCCCTCCCCTTCCTTACTTTCTAATCCAATTTAGTCAGATAGTTACTTCAAATCCCTCAGAGGCCTGTAGTTTGTTCATTCTCCCACAGTGCTGAGATTTCCCTCCAGCCCAGCTGGCAGGAGTTTTTAGAAATAACAATATCTCAGGGGGAAGGAGCTGAAGATTGAATGGGGTCTTTTGTCCAGGTCTCTATGAAGCCAGATTAATTATGCATTGCAGAACACAGTTTAAAGCTCTGAATTAGGTCCTCATTGCAATGAAAGGAGAGCACAGGCTTGAAAACTGAAAGAATTCCCATTTCCATCAGAGGGACAGACATATAATGACTGAAAGCAGGAAGAATTTTTGAAAATTGCAATTAAACAGTATTTTGTGTTTACCACTCAGTAGCAGTTGTCTTAAGCATTTACAAAAGTGATTCTTTGACATTTTTTCACATGATCGCTCCATAGGTGGCTGGACTTTGAGGATTTTCAAGTCTTTTCTGTGTTACTAGGCTACTCTTGAAAGTACTTGTGCTTTGATGAATGAGAGCGGGTTTTTTTGGCCAGCACTTACCTGAATAGAGGTCTTTAAAACCTCAGCAGTACAATTAGCAGTTGGTCAGATGATACTGATGGTACAGGAAAAAAGCCGAATGGTTTTCTCCTTTACTTCTGGAGATTTTCTAAAGCTGTCTGACCCAGTGTGATGTGCAATAACAACATTTTTCTTGGTTTCCTAATGCACTTTAATTTAAGTTTGAGGAAAGTAGAACTCTTTCACGGATAATAAGTCCATAATGTTATACAGCTGCCAAATAAAAAGTTGTCCACAGGCATTTGTATTCATAAGGGCACTTTCTGTCAGGGTGGGGGATTGTGTTTTGGGTAGAGGACTGGGGCCAAAAGAGGGATAAGCATAAGGAAAAGGCTAACTATGAAACCTCTTGCATTAGAAATCCGTGGTACTCTCAGATATGACCAAACTGGGATAGATGGAGTGTGAGCAAAATAAACTGATTATTTTCCTTTTTATCATCTTCTTGAAATCCCATATATAGAAGAACACTCTGTAAAAGAACTATAGCGTATTGAACTCTGAAGTTCAATTAATTTTAATTAAAAATTATAAACTGCAAATATCCAAAGAGATAGCCAAATGCATACTTAGAAGGATAGCAGTGTTTTGGGGCTGACTAAATCATTTACTGAATGACGCTACAAAATCTACAAGTGGGAACCTAGTGTTGAAGTCATTTGATACAAATATTATGCAGGAGAAGCATTTTCCACAGAGCATACACACATATTAAATCATAGCACTCTTTAATGTTCAGCATTAGGTGATGGACGTAAGTATTGCCTATTAGCTGCAATCTGTCCAGCTGTCTGTTGTACTGTGAAAAAATAGCAAACTCCTTGTTATTAACCTGAGTACAAATGGAATCACTCTGGTCACATATGTGAGGCTGGCACAGCCCCGTGGGCAAAAGTCCTTTGGTTGTCCCACTCCCATGGTCATGCCAGGTCGGAGGGGTCTCTGAGCTAACTGCGGAAATGAATAATGTGTTTGGTCAATATCTGAGGCACGTGATTTGTCCTAGATTATCTCCATGTTACTCCTCTGGAAGTGCAAAAAATCCATTGAGAGCTATGCTGCCCGAAAGCAATCACTGCTTGCAGGGAGTAGAGGAATGAGCACCTTTGGCAAAGGTCTCCTACGGTTTGTCCTAAAGAGGGCACAGAGTCAGAGAGAACATGACTGTGTAACATCCGTTCCCAACTAGTGTGCAGTTCTGGAGAAGCTACCTCCAACTGGCCTAATTCGGAGCCACCCCAAGGTGCTACATTTTATGGTGTCAGAATGGGGCAGGTTGAGAGGAAGCACGAAGTGTGCTGTAACCTCTTGCTAAGGTTACCAAGGCTGTTTTACTGTATACCTCTGCTTCTCTCCACTTCTGCTTTGGGTCTGCTTTGCTCTTTTTCAACAAGAAGCAAAGAGCCTTGTTTTTCTTCTTTCTGTGCTTGTCCTGGAATGAACCAGCTGGAGTAATTAGCACTTCCCAAGTCTTTTCCAAAACTCAAATTGAAACAACGTTTCTGAGATTTGAAAGAAATGTGAGTGCTTCCTACCGTCATTTCATTTGCAAGCATCTATGCCAGGGGAGGGTGGAAATAGCTCCCACTAACTTGAAGTGCTTGGTGAATAAAGGCTCCAGAGAAGTTAATGCCAGGGATGGAAACACCCAGATCACCAGGTCTGCGGCAGTGGCCTAGCTCTTGTTACCTGCCATCTGAACCTTCTCATCAGTAGATTTTGGACCACACACCAACTCTGTCCAGGTGGTCTCAAGGAAATATGAACAAAACTCAGGTTTTTTTGACTTGCAGAGTAACAGTAGGGCTCACCACACGAGTCACAATGCTGTTCACAAGCGATCTTTTCTGTGTCACTGATCTTGAAACAAAAACCAAAGTTGTTTTTAAGGTGAGAATACATGGACAGCTAGGGCTGTCCAGAGCCTCTGCCCACAAAACATCTTCTGTTAGAAAGCTGAACAGAAGGAAACAAAGTGTACTGCGAAGTGTCAGCTTTGATCTGCCAATAGATGTGAAAAAGGCTTGCTGAAGAAATGTGACTCTTTTTAAGGAAACCCTTTTAGCTGTCTGCAACACAGCCTGCCTCATGCCAGCCTGCCTGGGAGCTGCCATAGTTAAGAACCTGGGAGCCACACATGGAGCCAGCCAGTCTCTGGGCTTCCAGGTTTGCGTTGGTGAGTCTGCAGGCTTGGGCTCAGCTTTCTGCGGGCCCGGGATAGCTGGGCTCCCAGCCGCTGGGCTGAGAGCAGAAGAAAGGATTTCACAGTCTTCCAGAAGTGTGTGCTACTTGGTGAATCTCAGTATGAAAATCGGTACACCAGGGAAGCATTTCCATTAAAATAAAAGAAAAATAAATTTATCCTCCTGCCTTGAACACATAGTTAACAAAGACTGCAAAGATAATGAAGTTAATACAGGGGTTGGGAGTATCAGATCTTTTTACCTCTGGATCTCTATTATCTGAACATTTTGGACAACCCTGTCAAAAACATTCTAATAATGATATATATTTAATCCATTTCCTCCTCAAACTTCAGGTCTTCCGTTTGGAGAAGTTTTGAGTTTCTCCATCAGAAGATCAGACATTTTTTAGGGTTCTTAAAAATATTACTTTAAAAAAATTAACTATTCATTTTTGAATATCCTATGTAGTTTGAATTCCTGTTGAAATATATTTCTGTCATTCTTCTCATTGTCCAATAAAAAAGAAAAAAGAAAACCCCTTCGAATGTCTGAAAGTGATTGAGGTAAATACTTAATATCAATGATAACATAAACCTGAAGGCAGGAATTCTGTATGTGCAGATCACATGAGCTTCAAAGCAGCAAACCAGCTTTGTCACGAAGACTGATACACGGTTGTCTCTGCTAGTGGGAGATAAGGAAAGTTTTTAATGATAGTTTGCTTTTTCTCTTCTTTCTAAGTGGGCCTTGAAGTTGCTTTCCTAAGCCCTCTAGGGACAGTTTCAGGTGACCTAAAAATGCCTACCTTTGTCTAGTTTCATTATAAAATCCTGGACCTTCAGCACTTGAAAATCCGACATGTCCGTTATATGTGGATGTAGAGGCTCAGCTGCAGTGTTCAGCAGTTTTGGCCCAAATAACCCTTGTCTCTTAGCTGGCGTATTTGCTTTCATGTCAAGAATCATGCTGTTGTGGCTCGATTTCTTTTTTTTTTTTTTTTTGCACGCTGTGAGATTTTTACGTGTATTGCTCTTACTGGACTAGCTTAGTTTCTGAGTTCTGCATATGTGCGGTTGTAAAGAAATCAAATATTACAGCTGGAAACTGTGAGATCAGCCTTGTCGCTGCCTTGGCCTCCCATTTACCGTGAAAACAAACACAGCTCTCTTCTCGTGTCTGCCAGCAGGAAGGGGGTGGGGAGGCAAGCAGAGAGGCAGGGGAAAGTTTTTTCTTCAAAAAGGAAGGTCAACTATTTTGGGAAACTAAAACCATTCAGCAATTAGAAGAATTCTTTTCTCTCTGCTCAGTGATTAGAGAAGTCTGCAGGCAAGCAGTAATTGCTGCAAACACTAGAGCTGTGCAGATGGACAAGAGGTAAATGCTTGTCTCTGCCTTTGCAGAAGATGAAGTGGATAATGCAATGTATTTTGCTGTGCCAACAGTTAAATTATAGCACAGAGTCTATAAATCTCTGCACTGGATAAGTCAGCTCTTCAGGTACAGTTAGTCAGCTGATGTGCTGAAGGCAGGGACTGTGTGACTGATTGCTACCCGCTGCTTCTGACATCTCTGTGGGACTTACTGTGTTTCTTAAGGCTGTATCCACCTAGGACAGGAAAGGAAATAGATCTTAGAGAAATTCTTACTTGCAAGATGCAAAACAATGAAAAATCGGAAATCAAAGGTTAAAAAAAAAAAAAAAAAAAAAAAAAAACAATTAAAAAATTCCAAAGCTGGAAGTTCCTTATTTGCCTGAAGAAACTGCAGAATATCTGGTTAATGCACCTTTGTTGTGGGGTCCCTGGGCTAGCCCTGTGCCTCCTGCCAGGAGTTCAGGTGTCTCTGCACTCTTCTGGCAAGCGGAGCATCAAATGAGTCTATACAGAAAAATATAGACACGGTTCTCATTACTCTCTTTCACGTGTTTGTGACTGTCCTTAATTTCTTTAGGTTTCACCTCATGCCAATCAACAGTTAGAAAACTCTAGTACATGGTAGGATCTGAAAATGACCTATTTGTGATTTTTGAAATGACCTATTAAAGTTGTCTGGTGTTCTGTTCTGCTAATGGGTTTTCATGCAATGAAGATTCCCTCATATTTTTTAAGACATTATTCCAAAGCCTGATACTTTTCGTTGAAGATTTTTTTCTTTTCTCAATTACTTTTCTGTCTACAGATACAATTTTTTCCCTCCATTCTTGGTGTTTACATTACAAATACTACCAGTCTGCTGTTTACAGTCCTTCCTCTGAGAGCTCTTAGATGTGCTATAAATGTGTTTATACAGAAAATTAAATAATCTATTACAAAGCATTGCTCAGCTGAGAAACTTCCCTAGTTTTCATCATATGGTTGTGGTAATCTGATGTTCAACTGACTGTAGTATTCCATGTAGGATCATATGGGAACTGTACAAAATTGAGTCATTAAAATGTCCAGTCTGCACTATCTCAAGATGCATATGTGCATGCAACAGAAAGTTGTATTGATCTTTGCAGCTGTGTTGCAAGCTGTTGTGTAATTGGTTGTCTGCAGTCACTCCTAGGTGTCCTTTGCTCTTCATTCCTTGATTTTTTTCATCTGATTGTGGATAGATGCAAGGATGTTCTCTTCCAGATGAATTCAACTGTTTGTGTAGTCTTCTAGCGGTCACTCCTCTTTTTTGTTCAGTACAATCTGTGGAAAGCATAAGTTTCCGCTTCTCCCACATCCTTTAGGCAGAACTATTGTACTATAACACAGAACTAATTTGGCTCTCTTTTTCTCCCTACTTTCGGCAAGGGTTTAGCCAAAATACCTAGAAAAGAGATTCAGAGCATGCTGTTCAATGTACCTATCTTGTGGTTGCCAGAATGGGTGCCTTTTTGTAGACATGTCCTGGGAGGCACTGTGAGTCCGTAACACTGGTAGGGAGTTTGTAGCCTTTCCTTTGCTTGAAGTGGAGTTCCTCGTGCAGCATTCATGATTTTCTCAGCCACTGGAGCAACAGTTTCCTTTCTCCATCTTGAAGATAAAATAATTCTTACTCAAAATGTACTCTAATTGAGATTTGTGCTGCCCTCTCTATTTGCCTTCAGTACTGTGCCTGCTCACTGGCTTTACAAGGCAGTAGATGCTGTATTCAGAGAGGAACACAGTGAGGAATGGCCAGCAAGAGTCCTGAAAGAAAGATTCTTCCCTGGTGCTGGGTGGGCACAGCCTTTTCAGGCCATGTCTGCAATAGCCTTTTCTTCCCAAAATTCTCATTGTTGTTACCCCCATTTCTGCTTCAGACATGGTGTTAAGTGAAAAAGTTCTTTGGGTGCTGATTATTTTATTACAGCATTTCCAAACTTTTCAGAGCCAATTGTGACAATATTTGCAGCATTGTTGTGTTAAAAGTTATTTTTATGTTTTATTATTTTCATTATTTTAAATATACACTGTATTAGATATTATAAAATTATATGATATTCTATTTTTTTGTTTCTTTTTTAATTAGAAAGGTTGCATGTCTTCAGTAGCATTTTGCTGTCAATAGTAGCATGTAGTAGAGGGGAAAAAAGGGTATTTGGGAGATCTGGTGTGTTCAGCATCTGAGATAGCTGTTTCATTTCTGTCAGGTCTTTTTGAGATCACATATTCTCATTACAGAGAGTTAAAATACTTCGAACGCTGAGAGGAGCTGGGGAGAAGGAGGGGAAAATTTTGGCCAACACTCAGATAGTTGTTTCAAGTCTTTCATCTGACAATGCTGTCCCTCTCCTGCGCTGATCACAAGATCATTAGATTATCTAGGAAGACAATTAGGGAGGCTGATACTAGCCATAAAATTCTCTGTCACATGTAGAGACTGCTATGCATTTGTCAACTCCTACATCATTAACTTAAATTGCCAGTTCATTGGAATGCATAATTATTCCACCTAGAGTTCATTTTTTTATTTTTCAGAAGGATCTGTGATGGGACTGCCACTAGGCAGGAGTACTACTGGAAGGTCTTGGAGAAGATCCAGCCAAAGGTTAAAAAATAGCTATTACTACAATCCAAAACATTTATTCTTTCATTGCTCATCTTCTCTTCTCAGATGTCATCCTATGAATGCAGTATGACACATCAAAAAACCCCAGTGAACCCCTCCAACAAATATTTGTTCACAGTAGGTGCATGATTCATGAGGCGTTGTTCTGCCAGCATATGGACATGTTGTTTTTGTCCTGTTTATTATTAACTACTTGGAATCTTATAAACTTCTCTAATACTGCACTTCTTCAGTGTTTATTTTGGAGACTAGAGATTTTCCTTTATTTGAGATGCTATAAACAATGTAATTTCATGAATCACTATGCCGTAGGGACTGGTATAGTTAATGTTTTTAATAGAAATTGCTGGCATCTATAAGTTGTTTCTCACTAATGGGTGGAGATTTTGTGTGGGTTTTCTCACCATGGCCTATGAAAGTCCATAGTGTAAGTCTAAGATAACCTGATCTGAAGTGGATGCCAATCAGTAAAGGTAAAATGCTAAAATGCTTTTCAGCTACACTTCATGGTCTAAATTTGGCTTTTAATGCACAAGTCATTTACTTTTTTCCTTTTATTTTTTAACCATCAATAGAAAAAGGCCTGTGTCCAGGGAGTGATTCATCTGAACTCCGTAAACCACCTAAAATTAGGATGAGATGATTGCTCTGTGGTAGTCCCTAATTTTCCCTGTTGAATAGTGTGCAAGAATCCTAGGTAAGGTTTAGAGGAGGTACCCAACTTTTACACAGGTAAAAGCAGATGGGATGAATCTTGCCAACAAAGACAGCCAAAGCATTCAAACAAAAGTAAACTCTACTATTTCAAATACCTTCTCACACTCTAAAATGGAGTAAGATCCGAAAAGGAAGGAACTGACATATAGCAGTGAAATGCATTTTGGCACATATTTCTGAGAAACATAGAAGGATTTAATGAAAGTATGGCCCTGAATTAAAAAGGAGTCTATTCAACATAAGTACAAACACAACAGTACGTTATAATTCATTGACTAGTTGCACAAAATTAACTTGATTGACTTGGAATGTAGAATGGGTCACAAATCTTGTGATAGTTCTGTATTGCTACTTTCTGAGTGTGCAGAAGCCTCAGTTTAGAAGACATTCTAATGAAAATCATCTTGTTTCAGAAAGCAGGACTGAAACTTTACCAGCGAATGAGAATCTGCTGTGCTCTGTTCTGAGGAAAATCCTTGTAGTGAGCCTTAACTGATGGTGACAAGAAACTGAGTGGAGCAAACCAGTGAAAATAGCTATTTCCACTACAGTGCTTTTCACCAGTCACCCAGCTTTCCTAAATCCATTGTGTATTTTGGCTATAAGGCAAGCAGTCTGTGTTTTCTGAAATTGATGTTGGACCTTATGAACATGTTGTAATCATGTTTTGAAGATTAGATACTAAAATAAATTCTCGTCCTTCAGTAATGATTTTGAAAAGTGTCCAGGTTCCTGTATCTTTATGACTGCTGTTGAAGTCAATGGTACCACTCAGAAATCGATTTATTGCAAAGGGTTCGTTTCAGGACTGTGTTTTTCACTCTGGTTTATATGGTCTTAACTTGCTTTCTTACTCATGTCAGCATGTAAGTTGGTTAATTTCTGTTTTCCATAACAATATTTTAAAAGCATGGGTGGTCTCATTTTCTTCTCACTCCAGACCAACACTGAAGCAACTTCTGTCTGGTAGTACTGTTGATACCACTAGGCCCAGGTACGTTATTATACACCTTGTTTAAATTCAGGCTAATTCAAGCACACCAGGCAAGTTTTCAAGTATTAGCTAATATTGTTTTATAACTCTTGCAGCTAATCAACAATTTGTTCAAAATGTACTCTAGAACTGGTATATAGGACTTGAAGAATTTGTTGGCGCTTTCCAGCATTTGCATTAACTGTGTTTGTGTGTTTCCTTTTGCCTTGCAAAGCCAACAAAATCTTTAGCAAATTGCTGTTTTGTGTAGATTCATAGGCAATTGGTGTTATTTTGCAAAGCATGTGCAATATAAATGAGTCATTAAGAATTCAAAGTTTAATACGCTGGAGGGAGAAAATTATATAAACCCTTGTAGCAATAAATATTTTATTTTGCCTATGTTGTGATACTCAGTGTCTGTAAGCTATACAAATCAGAATTTCTGTTCTTTGCTTATGCAGCTGCTGCTTTTACATGTTTCATTTACAATGCTTTTGCATGAAGTAGCAAGCTGACACTTGCCATGTTTTCTATTCACTTTTCTCAGAGCCCTGGATTGGGATGACATGGTCTGTGAACCATGTTCGAATCTGTGAACTATGTTTGATTTCTGTAGGCATAGGTCCAATATCAGTGTATCTCTGTACTGTTTTGACCTGAAAAAATTCAAAGCATTTTAAAAAGGGCTTGGTACCATTAACCTTATTTTACAGTTAAAAAACTGAAGCAGGTCTTGTAGTCTTGTGTCCTATGGTCAGTTAAGCAGTATTGCCTAGATTTCACTGGGAAGTCATGGAAGCAGGACTCACAAGGTTTTGAAGTGGTTGTAGGATTTGAGGTCTGAGAGACTGTAGGCAGCTCTTGTGTTTTGTTTCATTTTTAAGGTATTTCTTATAACTAGGAGCTTGAACCTGCAACACTTGAGTTCTGTTGCTGATTCTCTTATTGACTTGGGAAGATGGTCAATATTTCTGTGCCTCAGAGAGGTATAAATTAATTTCTGTAGCTTCACTGCAGAATTAACTAATCTTTGGAGTTGCTAAAACAAAGTGAAAAGAATCTTGATTAATGTTATCCTTCTGTGTTTAATAGTAGTGCTTTTAAGTGTTCTTTTTATTCAAACAAAGGGTGGTTTTCCTCCTTGTATACGGCTTGAGGCTTGTTAGACCACAAATTAATAGGACAGAAGTCTTGTGAGCTTTGTCTAACTAAGAATTGCGACTGAATTAAAGCTAAATGGTGCCCGGCAACTTTCTATTCCCTTCTTTCTAGGAATCATCACTTTTAATTCTAAAGGAAACTAGCAGGGACAAATAAATAAATAAAAAAACTAAATCCCTGAAATTTAAGATAAAATACTTGAAGGAAAAATTCCTCATAAATTTAAGATAATTAAGTTTTCAAAATTTAACCATGTCTGCAAGATAATAAAACTTTCTGTTACTGTTTTAGAAATAACTTTTCTATTCTTCATCTTTCATCTCCTTTATTTCAACACACATGATGGAATGCATTGCGATTTACATACAGATACTTTATCTGTTAATCTATCTAATTGTGCTTTGAAGGTTTCTCTCGGTACACTTTTCCAGTACCTTGTAAGTCATTACTTTAACATTAAACACATCTTTCCCAGATATCCTTGCTAGAAGCATCTGTGTTGTAGTCTGCTGAAAGAAATGGGAATCCTTTGACTGACTATCATGGATCAAACTTCCCAAGGATACTTTGGCCTAAATTTCATATTTATTCAGATACAATGATAGGAAGCAAATTTCACACTTCTTTAAAGAATGAGCTGTTTGTTAACTATATTAGCAAATACACTGGAAACAGAATTATGAGAAAGCACAGTTTAATAGTGGCTGGAGTTTAAGCCTGTATCTTGAGGAGATATTTAATAAGGGTGTTTTATACTAATTTTGCAATTGTAATTTTATTTTTTTAACTTTTATTTCTTCTATTTAAATTTTATCAAGGAAGCAGATTGGTGTTATTTATGTGCTGAAATATTTTGACTAATATTTATACATTCATATAAGGACATGAAAACCTTGAATACAGATTGAAGGAGAGAGCTGTCCTGCATTATTTCCTCTTTATGCACTCTAGTATAGATACCTTAAACAATTGCATGCCCTTATCTATGTGCCTGATTGATTTTAATGATATCAAAGTGGCAGAGTGACTGCAAATGAAATTCCTCACTCAACAAGTCATCCAAGAATTATTTCTATGAAAAGTTGCAGAATTTTCCTGAAAAATGCCTCAATTTATTCCATCAGGAGTAAGCACATTTCTGGGAGACAAATTGTTCTGAAATTTAGGTCTTTACTCCCCAAATTAGGTCAGAAAAGCTATTCTGTCAAAACTGCATTGTGATGAATATACTTTTGATGGTAAATCCAGTGTTTCTTTTGCACTTGCCAAATAAATGAGGATTTTCCAAATGATGAGCAAGGAAACGCAGCCTGTTTCAGAGGCACAGGAGAGGCAAAGCTATGTGTGTCCTCCATTACTTTTCTTTTCCTCTGGCAAAAGCTGGTGAAGGGGTTTAGGCAAGAGAATAGTGTCCTTAAGAAATGAGCAGAAATCGTTGGGAGGGAGGGAGCAAGAATAGATTGAGAGAAAGCACAAAGTGCTGCCATTGGAGAGAGCCGAGACAGCTGAATCAGGGTGATACAGACTTTTCATTATCAGAAACAATTACTCCGGCAAGAACAGCATGGGACTTCATGAAATGTTTTTGAACTCGGATTCCTGATAGGAGCACATTGCATAACTTCTGCTTTGTGAATGCTGGCAACCGGCAACCTACGGAAAGACACAGCCAGAAGCAATGCACTCAGCTGCTTGCTTTTTTTTTTTTTTTTTTTGTTAGAGAAAGAAAAATATATATCTGGGCCAAGCATTAAACAGACAAGCCTATCTTTACCCTTCCCCTGCCCCCTCCATCATCAGAAGCCTGGTTTTCATCACAGATTAATAAACGAAACGTTCTATCATTTTACTGTGCTTCCCACAGCCTTTTGGTAGGAGTTAACAATGCTTCGAGTCAACATTGCCATGGTGCTTGAAATGTCTTTGCATGTTTGTTCACTTGAAAGAGTCATGGCGATAGGGTTTGAGAGAGGATTTAAAACTGATGGTGTGTACAGCCTCAGAAACTTTGGAATGGTTTTGATCGTGTTTGGTTTGACAAAAATCTGTCGGGGAGCTGTTGCTATTGCTTTTGTCTTTCAGTTTTATAATAACAATATTTTTTTTTTTAAAAAAAGAGCCCACGTTATATATTCTACTGTCTCCTGGAGTGAGCGTTTGTATCATTTGCTGTTAAGGAAATATGTCTAAGTGCTGAGGAATTCTAATTAAGCAGGCTCAGCTGGAACAAATAGCTGGAGGATTTCACAATACTGTTCTGAAATTATCAGCAGGCCCAGAAGCCAGGGAAATTCTCAGATTTTGGGGTTTTACCATGGTGGGCATAGCCACTAAATCTTACTTATTTGTTTTCAAATCAATGGGTTTGTAGCCCATGTTATTTCACAATCGCTGTCAGTGGTTGTTCCTCTTTACTTTCTCTTCCATCCGCCCTAAAAACGATGCAGTCTTAGCCACATGAGCAGAACCTCTTCCACATTTCTAAAATAAGTGTTTATAGGACTATACACCATAGAATTTCATTGGGTTCGGGTGGATTATTGATGAGAAAAGATTTGGCTCATTGTCCTTGGAGGCAGAGGCAATCCTTGTGAGCCCTTGTGGGGAGCTGCATTGTAGGTAATTATCGAATTTGTGAAAATTTAACAGTAAAAGCACATATTAAATTCTGCTGTAATATATAATTTTCTGTGTAGTGTGCTCATCAAAAAACAACTTAAAACTTTTCTGTGTTTTGTAACTCTCTAATTCTCTGTTTATATGGTAAACACTTCTTTTGTTTTGCTTTCCAAGGGCCATCATTCCCTGCCTGGCTAATCTACTGTTGCTAACAAAAATGACAGTAACGAACCAGGGAGGAACAGCCTTCTCTGGCCCTTTGTTTTCACTCTGCTGGGTGAACACATGTGTTTTTCCCTTTGCCTTTTCTCTTTTCTCCTTTTCTCTTTGGGGAAAGGAAACCATTTGTACGCTGCACTAAGGAAAAGTGATTGAAAAGTGGAAGCCCATACTTTTCTCTTCAGCAAGCGGAGATCTGTTTTCAGTCTGATGTTTGGTGAAAGGAAGCTTCAGAGCTGCAGGCCAGCTGCCAGGAATGTCTGATTTCCTTTCCACCCACTCCTATGATCCTCCCTTTTGGCAGTGATTACTGATGACCACAGCTGTCATGCTAGGTCATGGTAAGCTGTCAAGCAAGGCAGTACATGAGATGTACAAGGCCCAGTCCTTGATCTGTGCTGGAGAACAGGATCTTAAATTGAATCTGGTATCAGGCAATGCATGAGCATACCACAGCAAGCAGTGTCAGGCTGATGTCAGCTTGTCATTCTGACTTCTTGAGAAGGTGGCCAGGCAGGAGGTGCTTTAGCCAACAGAAAGCTTCTTCACAGCTTTTTCATAGCTAGTGATATTCTGAAGCATGAGGAAGGATTGCAGTTTAGTCAGAGTGGATGTTTGTCAAGAATTGGTAACCTTCCAGCCAGCTGGAACTAGAAATAACACTTTGGGTTGCTCTCACCCAGTAAGTATGTAATAAAGCAGGACAAGTCCATAATCAATAATCAGAACAATAGTGTTCAGGTGGTTGCGCTTCATGCTGCACTCTGTGCGGCTGACCAACTGTCAACATTATGGATGTGGCTGAAAATCACCACAGAACTGCAGACTTCAGAAAATGATGGATACTGTTGTCAGGGACATAACTTCTATAAATAGGACTTGCACTCTACATAAGGTACTATTTTGTTGAGCTTCACATGTTCACTGCCAAGTGCATAAATGTCTTCTGAAGAGGCAGTATTTTACTGTGTTTTATACTGTTATGTTGGCTTCATAATACACTTTTTGCTGTAGCATCTGTTCCTCTTCTAACAGCATATTAAATAACGTGACTAAAATCCGTTAGCTGTTTGTTCTGTATGCCTTCCTCCAAAGCGGGAGGCATTTGCAGTGGAGTGTTTGTTTTAAAAATGTATAAGAACAGGTTACTTTCTGTTTCCCAGAGAAAAAAAGGTCAACACTTGAGGGACAGAAGGTCATAAATGCTGTGATTGTCCATTGTTTTTGTGGGAGTTTATTGCAGTTTTAGGTTGGCACAGTCAAGGAACTTGCCTTCAAAATAGCCTCCGGGTACATGGATGTAGGTGATGCTGATTTCCTTTGGTTCTTATTTAAGACAACAGGATCTGATCCTTGTGGTCTTGCTCCTGTTGGAGGGATGATCACCTGAGCGAGTCCCATCTGAACTTCATTTGGTATGATTTACTCAAGAACAGTAAACATAGTTTCAGTTCTTTTGCTCTTTGTTCTCACAAAACACCTATGGCCTTGTAACAAAGCTTACATAAAATTGAATTTGATTTTATTAAGCTCTTACACAAGATTGGGAGAAAATTCCAGGAACCCTCTGGACAAGAGCTGGTTTCTTTACAGATTTGTCCTGGCCAAACAAGGCAACTAATGACTACTTTCACAAGGCTGGGGAATCCACAGCTACAGCTCAGAGGGGTAAAAAAAATGTAATAAATAAACAAGTCCGTCCACAAACCCTTCCTCAGGAAACCAGCATGGGAAGCACAGGCATTTAGAATGACAATCCAGCATGTTCTGCCAAAGAGAGAGCTTCCAAAACAGCTGTAGAAATGGCTACAGTTTCCTTGAACGTCTATTTTAATAGCATTATATCCTTAACTGTTTATATGTTAAGCTAATTATTTTCATGCTGTCAGTTGTATCTATTGCAATTGTATAAAGTTTTAAACCCATGTAAGTAACCCTCGGGAGGGAGTGGCAGCCTTCAACAAACACAGCTGTCTGTGAACCCAGCTACCTTCCAGCCTCCGTTCATTCAGGTACAGTCGGGTTTGAGGCTGTGATAGAAGCTGTCGTTTCGTCTTCCTGTGGGATACCACATTTGCTTCATTTGTGCAGAAAGTTTTTCATAACTGTCCCATATCTGGAGCACTCAGGAATGAATATGCTTCCTCTCTTTGAAAAATGGCTGAACTCCCTGTAGAAGAAGAGGTATTTAAATAACCATGTTGCCATGTAGATTATCTCTTGATTTCAGTTGTCGGAGTCCCTGAGCTATCTCAATGCATATTTATAATCAGCTTAGTGAATACTCTTTCTGGCTGTTTATCAGCTGTGAGTCTGTTTCCATTTTACAAGTGCAACTCTATAATGTAAGAATACGGTATGTCTTGTTAGCAAAATTTTTACTTTTTTTTTTTTTTAATCTCCAAGAACAGAAAGTTCCCAATATATGGCAGACCTTCTTTGTGTAATCTTATATACTTTCCTCTCTTTGCTTTGCTGTGTTGGACTGTGGAACATAATTGCTGAGACCGAAAGGATTTCTGTGTCTGACCCTCACTGCCACGTTAGCAAGTTTATCTCTAAATGTATTTGCAATTGGAAGGACCTGTGTCCATACTGTTGAACTCTCCTGCACTCAGAAAACTCAGATTGACTTTTCGGAGCAGTCTTTGGCCTATACTAACTGCTGAGCTGTGGCTAGGAATTAGCTGCAACCTGCAACTCTCTCAAATGCTAGCTGACCCAGACTAAAATTGTGTCAGGGCTGCTCCGCCACTTTAACAGGAAAAGTATTTGACATTGCTTAATCTACTGGTGTATGTGCAGATCTTAGACATAGACCTACCCATCAGGACTGATCAAAGGGAGGGCTCAAGCCCCTTAAGTGAGACTGAGATGTCTAAATTTCAGATCAGATTGAGAGTTCACAAGGCCATCTGCAGTCATTGTGGTTTCTGAAAACCCAGAGACACAATTTTGCTGGTAAATTCCTTAGGTAGGACTGCCTTTATTCAGAAATAATACCATCTTGGCAAGGCTGAGTGTCCTGGCATGGTGAAAGCACCATCAGAAGTCACAAAACAGGCTTCCTTGATTTGATGTCTCCTGAAGGGTCAGGTTTGGTAGGTCTGCTTATGGTGACAGTGGTGGTTTGAGCACAAAAGCCAGCAGCTGTGGTTGCTTCCATTCAGGAGCATGGACAGTGCTGGTGGTGAAACACTGAGCTGTGTGCCAGAGCTCCCACGCGAACGTTCAAAGTCGTATCCTCCACCTCAGATAAGAACAACTGAAGCCTACGTGGAAGTACTCCAGGGTTTTCTGTTGAGTGGGGGGTATGTGGATTTAGGATCCTAAGAGTGCTGTGGGTGTAGGGTCCTGGTCGCCTGTTTCCTGTAGAAGTCTTCTGTCCTCTGCGCTATAGCTTAAGGTGAATGGTGATGTTAACACTGGCTGCTTAAAACAGAAGGGTGATCTTGATCTAGTCATCCTCACCCAAAGGGATCTTTAATGGCTCTGAATATAGGAGGGGTTAATAAGCAATTCCTATGATCAGCAGTGAGTTTAAAGAAGCCCTGTGGTATAGAGAAATGAAAGATCCGGACACACTTCTCCATCTGGGGCTTCCTTCAGCAGCCTGCCTGACTGAGGCCTCTGGCTGCTGGGAATCCTAGCTCCGTTCATTTAAGTGCTTCCTGATCACACTGGAGGTGCTACCTGGGCTGAGACTGCACAGCCTGCTCTGGGAGCTGAGCCCCTGTAGCAGAAGTGAACATAATGTCACCATATGAGAGTCAAACTGAAGACTCAAGCAGCGTTGACCCAGGGAAATTGAAGGCAGGTGCCCGATGTCCTCAGGTAATGCCTTGAACCGTGCAGCTGTATGCTCCAGGGTAGATCATGTTGCTGTAAATAAAAAGTGGTGCTTTGAAGTGGTGATGTTCTTATCCATCTTAACAGAACTTGTGCTAGCAAACATGAAAATTCCTGAAAAAACGCTGCAGAGACCACATTCTCCATCTATCAGCTCTGCATGAAAATATCTACCCCTTGCAGCACTTCTCTGCATTTTACTTGTATTGTCAGCTGGTCTTGCCCTTATATTTGGGAAGTGTTTGTATTTCATATCTTCCACATGGGAGTCCATTGAACAACTGCTTCAAGACAGACTTTGGACTAAGAACGCTCCATTAGTCAAAGCTTATATACTGTTGATACCAGTAACTCCATAGGATATCAGAGAATATTGGATACCCACTTTTTGAAGGCTGTAAACTGGCTTGTGTTGGATAATCAGAAATAAGAATCAATACTCAGTTTTGAAAGTTTAGATTTACAGTTGTAAAATAAATCTTCCTAGTTCCAGCACAATATTTTATGTGCATGGTAAGGAGGGAATGTTAATTAAAAACTGTGTTTAAGAATGACATATTTTGATAACAAGAACTGTTGTGAAATGTGGATTGACTCAGACTTTTTGGTATGTCTTAAACCACTGAAGAAAAATAATTATTGAAAGTGCATTAAATTCTGCTTGCTTGCTATCTAATTAGACATTCAGCTGAAGTTAAATGGATGCAAATTTCTGCTTGTGCCTGCTTCAGTAGTTTGACAGTCACCTGGGGTAGGATGTGAACAAAATTTAACAGAAAACTGCTTAACACTTTGCAAAGAAGAGCCTTCTGCTAGGGTTAAGAACTGGATTAGAAATGGCTGGGTTTCTCACGAAGGAGACATCAGTCATGAAGATTTATTCCTTTGAGTGCCCTCAAGAGACCAGGCAGATCTGACCTGTGAGGAGCGCTGCTGACTCAGGCTGCGGCGGGAAGGTGTCGAAGGCCAGCCAAGGAAATCTCTGACCTTCACTTTGCCAGTGACCGTCACTTGGGGTTTTCCTGCCTGGAAGAAAGGTGGTGGGCTGGGGTAGCTGGGAAGGAAACAGAGACCAGAACTATTGACCTCAATCTAAACACAATACAGAAGACGACAATAAACTCCAGGAGGAAAAAACACAAAAGTGATTTACCTAGGAGGAAGCGAGAATATTAAATTCTTTCAAGTAACTTCAGGAGGTGTAATAGAGGAAATCTATTGAAAACACACAGAGAAGACAGCTGTCTCGAGCCAGTGAGTCCTGTGACACACAGAAGTGTTGGATGTCTACTATATAGCTCGTATTTTACAAATTACTAGATCTATGAATGCTGTGGGCTTATTGCAATTGTGCATTCATATTGCTTTTCTGTATCTGGAAAAGTAGAAAAGTTATAAACTGTAATAAATTCATCCTAATTTATCTGTTCATCTGAGTATACATTGTGTGGCAAAATTGTAAGCCTTGTCCAGTGTTGACAAAGATTTTTAATGTGGATCACGGTGACCTGTGATGGAAGTTCCTCTCCTTGAAAGTCTGCTTTACACATTTTACCTAATAACACTACTTCTCCCTCTCACTCTTCTCTCCTCTTCCCGCTTCCATATATCCAAAAATACTATGTATTTAATACAAAGAAGAATGAACTGTAGCTATATGAATTGCCAAAAACATGGTAGGATTTTGGTTTTTCCTTTTCTGCAGTTCGCACAAGTGTGTCACCTTGGTTTTAGGTATTCACAACACTTCTGCTCTTGATGCTTATCCTTACCAGAGAGTGAGAAGACCTTTGTGCAGTCAAACCTCTTTTTAGAAAACATGGAAAAGTGGCTGGAATGCCAGTTTGTAACAGTGGACAAATTATAAATAGTAACTTCCAGAATCACACTCTGAACAGAATATCTTTGATTTTATTCAGTACAGTATTATATTACATCGACACTGTTTTCCATGTAGAAGCAGTGGGTATCATAACCTTATCATATCCTTAGGTTCTTAGACACAGTGATAAATTAACATATGTCAAGGGTAATTCTTATACTCTAACTGCACCTGGCTGACTGACAACACCTACGCATGTGGAGGGGACAGAACACCAGAATTTAGGTCTCTTAAAGGAATTGTGTCCTGGCAGATGATGAAGATCAAATAACGGAAAGTATTCTCTTTCTCTCCAGTCTCTTGAGTTTGATATTTTTATAATTCTTAACCCAGACTAAGTCTTCATGCGTTTTAAACATGAAAAAATACAGAATTTCTGTCTTTTATAAAGCACACATTCATTAAAAAGGAATCTAGAAAACTCTCTTTAGAGTAATTCCTTCTATAAGAAAGAGACAAAAAGAACCAACTTATCCTCCCCCCTGCCCCCCTGCAAGCTAAACCTTAACAACAGAATTCTATAATGAAAGTGAAAATAAATTTTATTCCTTTCTCCTAACTGATGCCATATTGCCAGGTAATTGCAATCCTTTTTGTATGTGTGCCTAGGACATTGTGCTCATGTTCAGAGATGTGAAAGAAAACCCAGTGAAATTCTATTTTGCAATATTGAAAGCAGTTCTTGTTTCAAGGGAAATAATAAAATTTGTCAAGTCGACAGTTATGACTAAGTGTGCCCAAGTATAAGACACACTGAGTAAAATGGTTCAGTTGTAAGCCTCTTCATTTTCTGCCCAAAGCACCCTGAGAAAAAGTGTCTCCAGAATGTACCATTTAGCATATGGGTAAAGGAAGAACATACTGATGACTTACTATCAACATGTCTTGTCATTCCATACTTTGGCACATCTTTTCTTTATTCCCTGTACTAATATTGTAAGTGACTGAACACATGGAAATATACCTTACCATATCAATATTTCCTTGACGTTTACATTGTTGAGCAATGACATCATAAAATAGGGAACTGAAAAGAGCTTTGAGAAAGAATCATTGCTAGGTTTAACTCTCTGTTGACTGGCCATGAATGAAAGCAGGGTTTAACATTTTGTTTATTGCTTTTTCATTGTCTATCATTAGGGCTACACGACGTGTTGGGGAGCCTAGTTCTCATTCCCATAATTAAAAGAATTTCTGGGTGCAAGAGTACTTCTGGGAAAATCAATGGAATTAGGTGAATGGGGGAGATTTGATTTATGGCAACTGTTGTCTCTCTTACATATTTTGTCTCCAATCCTCTTAATTTGGGAAGATCTAGATATGGAATGCATAGGAATTTTGTGGCAAGTGCTTTAGATTCAGACTCACTGTGGTTTTAATTCCATGAAGTGTGTCTTTAGAGTTGAGGTAATCAGTTGGTGTCCAGCAGGTTTGTAGAGTCTAGTTAAGTGGTTAAACCTAACTTTCTAAAAATTATCATGTCAAGTGTGATGGAATGACCAATTTAAAATTCTTTGGAAAGTTCTGTATTTCTTCTGCAGAAAATATAAAGGTGGGGTTTTTTTTACCTTTGTGAGTTATCTTGACTCTGAGTCCTCACACAAGTGCATGACAACTACTAGAAATACTTCTGTAATTGCAGGGTGACATAATAAATAGAGGTGAAAAATCTTTGAAGCTGTTTGCATTCTGGTTTGCAGGCCTGTAGTGTTACGTTTTTCTTGCGTACTCTGGCAGCATTTCCTATCTAAGGCAATCTTCACCAGCTAATGGCAGAATTAGCTGTAGTCATGTGGCAGACCTGTGATTATATGCTGTTGCTGGAGATCCATCATGGATACAGCCCTGGACCTATACATAATGGTAGACCCAGCATCTATGGCATCTTGGAGATGTGTGCTTGAGCAGGAGGAAGATGTGCTGTGGATTTTTGGAAAGGTCATATTCCAGCAGGCCATGTGCCCTACAGTAGGATCTGAGTGGATATGTGGAGAATGTTTAGTTGGGAGTTGGTCTTAAAAAAACCCACAAATCAATATGCCAAAGGAAATTTTGTATGCTGTCGGTTGACATCTACTTCTAGTAATAAATGAGAAAGTAGAGCCATCTGCCAAGTCTTCTGGTCTTCTTCTGTGTTTGTCTTTCCCACTGTGTGAGTAGAAATCTATAAGCTTAATATGTATTTTGCATAGTCTTAACCTGTTCTGTATTTCAAATGGTGAATGAAGAACTGTGTTACAACAAATTCTGAAGAAGATAAAAGCAAACCAACTAAACGCTAGAGGAAAACCAGGCAGAGGATTTCATGTTGCAGGGCTGAGAAGCTAATACAGACACGCAGCTGAAGTGGTGTGCTGGACACTGTGTGCATGACCAGTGCTTCCAACGTTGTTTCATACTTTTTAAAACCACTGGCACTGCTGAACCAGATGTAGAGTACATTCAGCTTTATTTTTGATTGTTACGACTTTCTTCCGTTGGACAATGTGAAATTAAATACTCCATGTACAAAAGCTCAAACTGTAAATCAGTCCTAGCTGTGCATGTAAAAGAAACCTCCCTGTAAACTGAACATCCCACTGCCACAGAGCGGCACTGGCATTTGCTGTGGGATGTTTGGTCTGCTCACAGGCTGGAGCAGGACAGGGAGTGTGTGGGGGCTTATTGGAATACATCTGAAGAGTAATGGCTTATAAAGACTTGCAATAAATAATAAATGCCCAAGGTGATATTCTTTCTAATGAACATTTTAATGGTTTCTTTTCCCCAGTAGGGAATTCTCAGTCTTCTTGATAGAGGCACAGAACGAACCCTTTGTGGCGCGGCTGTCTCTCTCCATCACTTTTTGTTTTCTTCTCGCCAGTCCCTTATTGCTGGCTGCCGCTGCTTCACTCTGCCTCCAGCTGTGAGGGCAAAGTTTACAGTGTCTTCAAAACCTGCTGTTTGTTTTCTTTGGTTGGGGTTAAGCTTGATGAGGGACAAAGCAAAGTGCCTCCCCTGCCCACTGGAATGCCCCAGGCAGCAGGGAGAACATTTCTGCAACTCAGCTGTGCTCCCTACACCAAGCATGGATGGGAACAGAAGAGCCAAGGCCGCTTCTGCAGTAAGGTGCTGTTACAGGCTGTCCTGCTGACCTGATGAAGATTAGATGTGTAACTTTTTAAATTACCATCCAAGGCAGATTTCAGACATTTTTACATGGAAACAATGTATCTGAAGGACATGCTCTCTACATAGCTCATTTTGTCTATAGATTCTTTGCTAGATGCAGGTTTCTTTCTTTTTTTCACATTTTCTTCCTAAAATTTCCAGAGGCACCCTGCATGATGGAAAACAACTTCATGCTCTGCCTTGCTGATCTACCAAATTTCGTAATATCAGAAAAAACTGAATAGCAGTTCTCTATCAAAGTGCTTTGTATTAAAATTCAGTTCTGCTGGGAGATTATGCATAGCCACCTTTAAATAGTTAAGAACTGTATTTTTAACAGGGGTTAGAATATTTCCTAAAGGAACCTACAGTCTGGGATGGAGTCCAGATGTACATTTGAGATGGCTAAAATGGAAAGTCCTGATTTTTTATTAGGCATGCCATTCAGAGTGCAAAATGAAGTGTGAGCAAAGAAAGCATGTTGGCATGGCAACAGCAAGTATAATTTAATGCAACAGGTTTTGATTCTGACCTGAGAAAGGAACTATTTGTCCTGACAGTCAGCTTGTAGCCCATAAAAGTTTTAAAAGACAGCAACTCGTCTTCACTAAAGGCCAGCAACTGGAGAGATGGATACCTCAGAGCTCTTTGGCCAACAAAAGAATCTAATTATTGTAATGGTTGCTGTTCTGGCATAGATGTGCAAAAAGGAATTGCTTCAATAACGCATCTATTGCTCACATGATAACCACCTGCAGACAGCCTCTTAAGCACAGGGTCTCTCTGTTATTTTTAATGGGGTATGTGATGTTTGTAGACGTGTAAAACATAATGAGGCTAAATACTACGCAGAAAAATGCACACAGTGTCAATTACCAAGATTAAAATTTAGGGTTTAGAAATTCCTGTCTCCCAAATCTATGATGAATCCACAATTCTGTCCCCACTACTTGTTACAACTATTCAACCAAAAAGACTGAGAAGAAACAAGTATGGGAAAGCAAGCTGTTTTCTAGATTGGTTTATTAAGGCTGGAACTAATGGCTGATAGCTTAAACTGCACATCTGATGCCAGGTGTTTGGTTTTGAAGGACGTGCTCATTTTCCGTTCAAGATTAGGTGCTCTGGATTCCTGAGAGTGGAGCTGGCTTCACAAGCCACATTCAAAACATTTGACTCTCTAATTCCATCTGCTGCCACCTCATTTGTCTCCAAGGGAAGAAGCAAATTTACAGGAGCGAAAGGAGAAGTGAACTACTTTCAATTTTTTGGGGCTTGCAGGAAGAAATAAGAAACATCACAAATCTTAAGAGTAAATTTGATCTTCCAGGATTTACAATTCACCCTCTGGACTAAAGACGCTTGAAGACATTTGGCTAAGGGTGAGGTATAGTCTTCCAGAATGAACAAAAAATTCTAGACATGACTCAGAGACTCACCACGGAGAGGACTTGGGTCATCCCACTGGAAGTCAAGCAAAGCATAGGCATCTGTGTGCACTTTGTGACCTGAGGATCCTTGTATTGTTTTCACTTCATTGTTTGCAGGTGTCTTCACAGAACAGTGGGCAAAGGGATTTGTGCTTATGAACCACATATGCACTAAAGGCAATAAAATCTTCCACTATGTAAATGCCTGTGAAGCAAAGCTTTTCTAGTCTTCTGACACACCGTGCTGTGCTCTCGCTATTGCCAAATTTGATTAGCTCAAGGTATATGCAGAAACCAAAGCGTAGCCTCCTTGTTGCACTGTGATTTGTTGTTGGTCAAGACTTGTATGACCCATTAGTAGCTCTTTCTACAGTAGAAAAAAAATATTATAAAACACACAAGACTTGTTTGGTGCATTTCTGACACTGTGATTGCTGGCTGTATTTGGAAGATGTATCCTAGTTAATATAGGCCTATCCTGGCCTACATTAAAGTCGGGTTGTTTATATATTTAATATTTTCTTTCATTTAAAAAGTAAGGTGCTTAAAATGTTCTACAATGGCTGAAAGCTTTCTATAGAGGTACACTTAAAACGCATATTATTTGGTTCATAATCTGTTGAGAGAAGGAAGAACATTAGGTGGGCCTGAAGGCTGTGAATGTCAATGTCTTTGCGGTTCTGATATTTTTCTGATCGCTGCATTTTGTCTTGTTGCAAGTATTTGGAATGTAGCAGGAACCAGTAGTATGTAGACTGGGATAAATTTCATCAATCACATGCATTGTAAATTGCTGCCCACTAAAAATACATCAGGTAGACGCCACCCTTGGCTCCATCACAGTGGGATGCAGCACAGGAATGTAGTGGCTTAACAATGCATGATGAAAATACTAAAAAGATAGTATTCTTTCCTTCTATTTAAAGTATACTATGTAGCACTTCCTTTGGAGGAACTGAGAAGTAATTATCATCATACCACCATTTCCTCAGTGTGACTAGATTAACAACAGGTTGTGGGGGTCCAGAGCTGGGGGATTTAAGCCTTGTTACCATTTATAAATTCTCTCTGTGTCCTATAATATGCTTTCCCATTAGCTAAAAGTGCCATTTCAGGAAATTACCTTCAGGGGTTGATTTGATGTGTACTGGAAGTGAGGGAAGAAAGCAATTGCCCTATTCCACTATACTAGTAGACAGTTACTTAGTAAGAAGCAGGTATGGCATTTTCTTATCTGTCAATTTTTTCACTTATTGTTCAGTAGGATGGCATCTTCAGGAAGTCCATGCTACTTCATCTCATCCTTTTACAGGTAGTCAGTAATAGGGTAAAAAGAATGAAGGGATGGTAATAAATCAACCTAGTTACAATTTTCTAGTTTTGCTAGTTGCTAAATTTCATTAGACAGAGACTGGAATATTAACCTTATTAATATCGATTAATCATAGCTACATGGAAAGACGTTTGCCTCTTATTCTTAGGACTGGTAATTGTCCTGAGATTGTTTTCCTTTTGCGTCATTACTGTTCCTGACAAGACAACTCCTACTGCTCTGGAATGGAACAGTTGCCAGTCCTGAAGGCATGTGTAACTTGAATATTTCTTAAAGACCTCACTAGTTTTGATTTGTGGTTTGAGAGATTTACTGTCTCCTGTTCCATGTTTCTTGAATTTAGAAATTCATGTATGTCCTATAAAACAGTCCTCAAGTGGATGCGTTTGGTCTCAGGCTCCAGCCTCAAATATATTTTCTCTTACTCTGTTGTTGTTTTTTTTAATCTTTTCCTGCTCCTGCAAATTCAGGAAGAAAAGGTTATATACTTAAATAAAGTATTTTTAATCCTGAATGATGAGTTTATTGGGCAAAAGAAATCTAGCAACTGAAACTCTGGATACATTTGCAAGGCGAGAACCCCATAAATATCTAATTCCTTGCAGAGACATCATAAAGTAACACCAGAAGTGAAAGCCCAGCAAAGGCCTCATGTGCTACACATGAAAGCCAAGATTATTTTTTTCACTTGAACTATTTATGTAAATCTGGAATAACACAATTTAAAATGAGATTACCTGAGAGAAAATTTGCCCCTAAACAAATTGTGAAATTTTACTTTCCAACTTTTTTTAACATACTTTCAAAAGTGAATATGTTCTTCCAGCAATAAGTTTTGCACAAATTCTTCCATGAAGAGGAGACTTCAGTAATGTTTTTGATCAAATAGAATTTATTTCTGGAAAAATTGATCTACAAATTGGTTTTTATTCTCGTGTGACTCATTAAGAACAGTTCATTTTTATGGGTTGTTTTCCGCCATTAATGCAGACTAACCCCACACCTAGACATAGAGTGACTGTAGTGACTGTTGTTAGGATTAGTGGGAGTTTTGTTTTAATTATGATGTACAGAGTTGAAGCAAGAGTTGTTTGTTTTGGTATAATGTGTATTTGTATTTTATTTTGCATAAAGTCTAATAATTCAACATCTTTGTTTTCAAGAGTAATCTTGTTTAGAGCCTTACATCTGAATGCCTCCTGGTCTTCCACATGACGTGACTTCAGATAAAAAGTAGATCGTCTATTTTAGTAGTAAATCTGGTCAGGGATGTTGTGCCACTTCATTTTTAACTGGATTTTAATTTGACAGATGTGTATTTAGATAGCCTATATCATCAGACTGCTGCACAAAACAAGTATTCCTCCAAAGAGGCCATGTATCTTCCGCACCTTTTCCATCTCATTTATGCACATGTACAGATAGTGCTGGCTTTTCAAAAGATATCAATATGAAAATAATGACAATTTTTTTAATAATCAGAACAGGGCATGACTGGAGCAAATCAAGAATGCTTCAGAGACTGTGTGCCAGACCTCCTTGACAAGAGCAGGTGGTTGAAGAGTCAACAACATGACATAAGTGCTTTGAGTGTGATCCGAATGAGCATAATTGATTCACTACCACATGATATCCATATACTTTGTGGGGGCCTTTATTTCTATGAACACTGCATTGAGACATAGATCAGCATAAGGGAATGTTTCTACTAGTGCTGATCAATGAGATACATCATTTATGTGTGAGATGCATGGTTCTATACTTGCTCAAGACCTCCTACAGATGCTGCCCCCTTTAACAGTGAATATTTGAAGAATATGTTTTGATGAAAAAGAATTCAAAAGTCCTTACGATTTTTGCATAAAATTAATGTTCATGGTATTGCGTGCTGGTACTTGATTGTAAGTTGCATACTTGATGACAAAATCACCAAAATCTCTCAGAAAAAGTTGTGCAATTAGTGTCCTAAACATTCATAAACAACTAGAATGCAGCATGGAGAGAGGGAGTAGCTAATAATTTGTCAAGAGCAAATTATGACAAAGCAAACTAATTTCCTACTATGGTGAGATTAACAGATCCACAGATACAGGGGACAGATTTTATCTCCTGCTCTTACGTTACTTAAGTTTTGGCACTCTCTTGAATGATATTCTCATTAGAAAGCTAAGGAAACATAGTCTTGAGAGTAAATGCAAAGCTGAATGAAAAGTGAAACTCAGAGAATAATTACCTAATTTTATTGTTTAATTGAAATATACTGAAAAGTTTCTACAGGGAGTTGTTCTTGATTAAATATTGTTAAATATCCTTATGAATGATCTTAATGAGAGAATAACAGTATATGCAGTAAATTTGCATATGACAGGAGATAGGGGGATTCTGAACATGTGGAAAGCAGAATTAGAATCCCAAATGATTTTGACAAATTGGAGAGATCATCTGAAAAAAATAGGATTAAGTTCAATAGGGACTAATGCAAAGTGCGAGGCAGAAATAATGAATTGCACAAATACAGGATGGGGTAACACAATAGACAGCAGTTCTCTGGAAAAGATCTGGGGATGAAAGTGAATCAAATTAAACATGAGTTGGTGAATTATTAAAGAGCTAAGTGACCAGCTAGCATGTATATGAAAGCCAGAATGCAGCCTGCAGAAGTAATCTTCTAGTATTTTATACTGGTAAGGACTCAGCTTGAAGCACTGTAGCCAAGGAGAACTTGAAAAATTGGAGCTATTAAGCACTCAAAAGAAGATGGAAGGGTCAGGGCAATAATTAAGATGTAAAAAAACCCCACTGTTATAAAGCGGAAGGAAGTAATATGTCCTTTATGGTCATGGCAGACATAATAAGAAATAACAAGCTAAATTACACCAGCGAAGAGTCAGAATAGTTATTAAGAAAATCTTTCTAAACATAAACATAGTGAAACCTGGAGAGGTGGTGAAGTCACCATCATTAAGAACATACATCTGTCACAAGTGACATGAATATTGATTCTGCCTTGAGGACCAGATGACCTTTTGAAGTCCTTTCCAGCTTTACTTCCTACAATTTTATATCAAGACAGGAATGCATTTTACAACCCTGCTTATCTCAAATAACACCTAATTCAACGAGAATGGCTGAATCACAGGAAAAATTCTTAGTGAACCAGAGCAATACTTACCTGCATACAAGAACTAGATGTGGTGAAGTTACTGCTTAGCATTCTTGCCATGTGAATTGTTTTGTTAAACTTATGTTGGCTTATACCTGGAAGTAGCTTAAGATCAGTAGTTCAGGTTAGTACAAGTATAATAAAATAAATTGTAATTTCTGAAGTGATTTCATCTACTTAGGGAATAAGGGTGAGTATTCAGTAAAATAAATGCTTACTCAGTGACCCATGGAAAGTTTTGGGAAAAGAAAGGTGACTGACTCACTCCACCTTTACGTACACTCCTGCTGTTTCAGACTGCAGCTGTCTCAGGAGGTCGTGGCTATGAGACCCACTCAGAGCACTGTGTACTTTGGTACTGTGCAGTGTGTCCATGACCCGAACCTCAACATCGCTCCCAACAGAATGGGAGAAATGAGTTGCATAAAGCCAGTGCACTGACTTTTTATCACCTGGACTTTGTCTTTGGTTATTCCTCCAGGGCATCTTTTGTGCAATGCAAATAGGGTGATTGAGGGCCCAGGGAATGAACGATATGTCATTCCTATGTCCATCTGAAGCTCTCTCTTTTGATAGCAACTTGATGTTCTGAAGCATTACTTGAGCACTGCTTTCAGTCTGTCATTTGTCTAGGCTGGTGATGCAACGCTTAAAGGATGTTGTGTTGCAGAAATATCTGCTGTATCCAAAAAATATATATTTTTCTGAATATTTAGGGAAGCTTGTGAAACTCTTTATACCTTTCTGCGCCTTGAAGTCTGTGGTAACTCTTCTGTATGCTGCTTCCTTCCAGCTTTATGTACCACATGGTACCAAATTACTGTAGCAGATTCGGAAACCTCTGTTTAGCAGGTCTGGTTTATGGTTATGCTAAAAATAGGGGTGAAATATGTAACTCATTTCAAGAACAATTTCTTCACTGAGATCACAGTATCATTTAAAGCTGTCCAAACACTTAGGGTGAGTGTCCAGATAGTCTGGATTTATTATTATTTTTTTTGCAGGAAATTTGGAAGTGGGACAGCTTACTCACTGTAGATGATTCATATCTTCATGTCCTAGTTTGAAGTGGTTCACCACACCATGGTCACAACTCCAGAAGTGTCAGATGATCATCAGACATCACTCCTGCCTGTAAGACTGATTGATTTTTCCAGCTTTCTAGAGTTTTCATAACTTACTAACCTCTCCCCCCAAACCCAAACAATTTAGGTTCAAGAACAAGCATTAGGAAACTTAACGAAATAATTAATATACTAGGTTCCCCCAAAAACAAAGTTCTTAAAGCCAGAGCTCTGGGGACTCAAGTGCAGAGATACTGCCCTTCTCATGGACTCTTAAAGCACTTTTCCATGTTCCCTTACAAAGTTTTTATCTTTTCCAGTTTTAAATCTTTTTGTCTAGACAGCAGTAAGTTACTGGCATACCTTTCTGTCAGGAATGGTATGGTTAAGTCTTTCAGATAAATATAGGCTAGATATTTAAATACAAAAATAAATGTCTGAAGTTCTACTTATTAGTAGCATCTGTCTCGTGCTTGATGTGTACTTCTCAGAAATATTCTAATACCTACAGAGGCTATATTTAAGCAACCTTGCTTCTGCTTTGCTGATCACATGTCATGCGCTGCCTATATTGTTGATTTTGTTGCTAAGCCCCGCTGTGAGTTCTAGTTTCCAGTGTTTCAGGTTACATGTTTAAACCTGGCCTTCCAACTGTTTCACACTATCCTGTGTGTCCCCAACTACTAAAGCTGATACTCTGGAGGCCCTCCCTTTCCACACTGGTCCACACTGGCATGAAAAATTGAGTGAAAGAAGGAGTTAGGATTACAGGTTTGTTGTTTACAATAGTTAATTTTCCACTTCGGAAATGTCACTAAGAAGCCGCCTTAGGAAGCACATGCTGGGTGTATGTGGTCAGCAGATCAGCCTCTGCTGCCTTCCCCCTCTCCCGGAGAATTGCAGCCGTTGAGGAACAAACCCCAGAAAATGTGATTAACCTGGCAGACACCAAAGCTGAGAAACCAAAGAGGACTAGAGAGAAAAGATTCTACTTTAAAACTCTTTCCCATAAGCCTTTGATTTGACAGTTTTCATTAGGGCAGATAAGGAAAAAATTGATCTTATGGACCCTCCTTTGGAGGATTATATTTAGGCCCGCTTGCGTTACTGGAAGAGAGCTCCCTGTACACCTGTGAGGTTTCAAGTAACTTAAAATATCAGTGACTTCCAGTGGGACTTGGGCTATCCCAGTTAAATTGTGTGCATGATGACATATCTGTCAGCATGATAGGGCTTCATTTCTGCAAGTAGAAACCCCTCATGCACTGTGTTATGGAAATTATTGCTCTGTGCCAAGAAACTGTATGTTACTCCATCAGATGCAACTCCATTCCTCCGCCTCTGAATATTTTCTGTACATGGCTATGGGTAGTTTGTATTTCTTCAGTGCAATAACTCTAGAGTCTGTATAAATGTTTTGATGCATTGTAAATTTTTTTGGCAACATGCTATTACTCCTTTGATTAGAGCAGCTACTGTTGTTTGTTTTTATATTTAGAGCAAAGAAATGCAAACATTCTTACCATCAAGAAGGCTAGGCGGGGTAGTACTGAAGGTAGGTTGTTTTTAATCTCTGTGCTGCCTGTATTCTAAGCTTATGTTTGTGTGTGCCTGTTTTGCCCTCTGGTCCAGCAGAAGCTGCTGTTTTTCAGGGTGCAATAAAAACTGATTTCTGAAGACTTGCTTTTAGGAGGTGAAGGGCAGAAGAGAGGAAAAAGCCAAGCTGAACAAATCCATACGCTGATGTTGACTTTACCTCAGAAAAGTTGCTTGGATTTTTATACTTCTACACCGGTTCATTGATCTTTGTGCCAAAAAGAGCTGATTGGTTTTGATTTACAGATTCTACATTGTTTAGGAGATTATAGTCTAATTCTCCTTCTGCTGTGACTAGTCAGGGCATGAACTGCAGCCACAATGATAGGCACTCTGTTTCTGGATTTTAGCATGCCAGGCAAGGAAGCCACTTCAAAGTAAAGCTGAAACACGTGAAGAAGTTGTAGGGGAGAGAGCACTAGGAGGAGGAAATTAGATTGACCTTGGTTTATTAAAGAGTAGTATACACTGATGAATCAGTGAATTCAGGCACCAGTAAAAAGGATAGTATGGGGTGAAAATTATACCTGGCTTTTATTAATAGAGTTGGTGTGAAACAGCAAATGGAAGAAAAAGGTAACTTGGAAAAGGGATCCATTTTAATGGGAAAACATTTTGTCGTCAGTGGTTGTTGGTAGCGTTTGTGCTGGAGTTCTGTTCAGGGTCTGCTTTGAGATGAGAGCACAGGGAGGAGCCACACTGCAGTTTTCACTCTACATGTGTCTACTGAAAGATTCCCTGTCTTCAGTGGTTCACAGCTCCCACAGGATGGGATAAAGGGAGTTCCTGCTAACAGAGAGCGTGAGGGGCAGGAGCTTAACTGCAAGACTTTGAAAATGTCCTTGAAATGAGTTGGTAAAATGTAGTTTATGAATGCATGAAGCTGCCCTAGTCATTTTGGTTTCATTCAGATTTTTCTTTTTTTCTTTCTTTTCTTTTCTTTTCTTTTCTTTTCTTTTCTTTTCTTTTCTTTTCTTTTCTTTTTTTTTTTTTTCCTCTCCCTTCTCAAGGCTGGCCTGAGATCTTAAAGGCACTATAGTTTCGGCCTTTGCATTCTAACAACATTTGGCTCTTTCTAATCTCTTACCTTCAGCCCACTCCATATGTTATTACAGCACAAATGAAGTACAAGAAACCCTTTATTGGGACTCTAGATATTTATAATAGACAACTTATTTGCTATGTTTTGCCTGTTTGTAGCCAAAGATGATCCTCTTTCCTTTGATATTTTAACTGATTTCCTTAATTATTTCTGGGACCAATTTTTGGGTTGTTGCTTGCTCAAGAGCAGTCTATTGTGTGATCTAATGACAAAATTTGAGCAGATTAGGCTTGCTAGTACTTGCTTCTATCTAAAACAGACGAGTGTCATTGTGAGGGCTGAGTTTCTGACACAATATTTACAATTATAACCTCAAAAGTTGCTTTCTGTGCATTTTCTTCAATAGCCAATTAAGATTCTTTGTCCTGGCTTCAGTCAGTAAATTTGCTCATTAGAGCATTTTTATGTAACCACTTCTTGATTGAGACATCTGTGAAAAAGTGACTGGAAAAGTGATAACTAAGGGAAAGGTTAACAAGTTAAATCAAACATTAAAAGGCTTCAATTTGTGAAGCATTAAAGCTGTCCTAAGTGTAAAATAATTTAGATCTTGATTCACCGGTTCATCTTCATGCTGGAAACCCTTTGGTTTGGGGCACTACACAGAGGTTTTAATTTAGGTGTGTACCTCTGCCCTGTTGAATCAGCCCAGTGTTATGTTATTCACCTGGAGTTCTACTTCCCCTAATAGACAGAGGCCAAGTTTGTGTTATAACTTGAGTATTAATGTATATCAGGAAAGCCAGATTTATTAAGGGAAACTTGATTTAATCTGAAAGCCAAAACACTTCCAATTGGATACGCTTACCTCCCGGCTGCACACACACACATTCTTTACTCCCTGGCAGTGAAGGGTACACGATGAAGCAAAGATTTCTCTGACGTCAGCATTGTAGAGCCCCTTTCTTCTTCCTCGCCTTCTCTCGCCTACCCTTCAGTTTTGGATTCAGGGGTCAGAGAGGTTCAGTTTGGGTACTGAATTACAATGTTGTCACTATTTTGGAAAGGAAATGCTGGTTGAAAACATGAAGCCTTTTTTTCTCCCGTCTTGCAGAGTAAGTATCCCCACAAGTAAAAATTTATGGATGCAACTGCGGTGCCAAATTAAATGCTATCAAAAGCAGGGTAGCTTTAAAATTGTAGAGGTATGTGAAAGACTGTAATCTTTTACCTGCTGTGTGTGATATAATAACATTGATATATGTTGAGCAGCCATTTGGGATTTTATATATCAGAGAGTCTGTGTATTTTGAAATTTAATCCTTGTGAAATATTTGACATCCTGAATAGGATAATTGACATAAGGACACTAATTAGGGAGTTGTAATTCAGAAGGTTCTGATCATGTACTTTATATTGACATATATATTGTTCCCCTGGTAACAGTGTTAATGGTGCTTAGACATGTGCATCAGGAGAAGAGAGCATACCCCTGGGAGCGCTGGAAATCAATCTCCTATGTAATGCCATTTTTATAATGCTCTAGAAGGAGTGGATTTACACATTTTTCCATTTATTAAGCTGATCATACATAAAATATTCTGGCTTTGGAATAGTTTGACTCAGCTGGTGTTTTCATTCTTAAAAATCTGCAGTGAACAGTATCTGCCCCTGAAACTGAGCTTTTCACCTAAAGTGCTTTGGAGTTCTCAGTGTTCACTTGAAGTCTTGGGTGAAGCTATTATAATCAGCTGAACTGAGTCCTGTTTACCTTATGCAGGCATTATTTCATCAACTCCTGAAATGCAAAACCTTCTGTGGCAAGACAGAAAAGTCAGTCTTGTGACTGTGGCCCTGACCTAAAGGACACACTCTCTCCAAGTATGATTTCATTCAGGTAGTGAGTGAGAGCAAGAGCTGCATTAAAAAACAAACAGATTGGCCTTAGGCAGACAGGTGAGCTCAGTTTTTTCTCTCTTTTCCTCCTGGTTTTCTGATCATTCTATAAAAATAATCGTACAGTCCGTCTGACAAACAGAACATTCCTTTATGGCATTTCAACAAATTTGAGAGCTCTTGGAGTCTGTTCTCTTGTTTTTACCAGACTTATCAAACTTTCTGCATGATCATAAGGCTTAAGTCAAGAAACAGTTTTGAAGCACTTATTTGCTATATGGTAAGTGAATACAGAGAATTATTAGTTAATACCGCTTAAGATGCAGTACTCTACCACCGCAGAAGACAGAAAAACAAAAAACAGGCTAAAATCCAGTTAAAATTGCTGGAGTCTGGCAAAATGTAATTACAAAATTTAAAACCACCTGGGGGATATAGATCTCATTCTTGAAAAATATATAGAGAGATTTTTTTACTTTTACAAAATTAAACATTTTTTACGTCTCCTTGTGTGCAACTTATCCAGAAGCTGGCTCTTTCTGCAGTACAGTGTGTCCTCTGATGCTCATGTTTGGACGTTTCTTCAGCAATGACTCAGAGTTCCAGCTATTGTTTCACTAACACCAGTTCCTGCTGTGCTGGGGGTTTCCCCTCTCATCTCTTTCCCAAATTATCAGCCAGGTTCAACCCTCTTCTGTTCAGAAAATCTGATGGGAGGTCCCAGATTGGCCTTGGATGGCTACAATATACTATTTATGCAATTCTAGCATTGCAGCTACCCTGCAGAAGAAATAATGGTTATTCATTTTCATATCTGAAGTAGAAACTTCAATGCTTTGAGGCATCAATGAGAAGAACAGTCATTGCGATACAGTGCGGGCGGCAGCGCTTTGTCAAAGACTGCGCTTTGGTAGAAATACCTCCTGTAATCAGCGTATCTTGTAGCTCTGTGCGGCTTCTCTGCAGAAGGGTCATGTCATTTCTGTAGTTCACTTCAGGGGAAAAAGAGGCAGACAGGCTTAAAAATATTAAGAATCACCAGTGTAAAATGATCCATGCAAAGCGTGGGGAAGACCCTTTACCATTTAAACAGAAATATGGACAGATAGAGAGACACAGTGTGTCTTGGAAACAAAACATCAAGTAGATTGTTCTGCTGCAGCTGTAAATTTGAACTGGATGGGTCTGGAAAGAACTGAAGGTATTGGCCTCCTATGTCCTGTAGCATAAGGACATGGAAAATGGAAAAAGCAACATGTGACATACAGGCTAAGGCAATGTTTTAAATGTGTCCACAGCCACCACGGTCAGCCACCTGGCCTGGAACCCATTATCATTTGGTCTAACACTAACAGGGTTTACAAAACAAGTCTTTCACAAAATTGAACTATTTATGACATCTCTCATCTGTGCAATATACATGCCCCTGTGATAGGACTGCTAACATGAACTTCTCTGATACACTTTGTCTCATCAAGGCTAATGAGAGTAGGTAGCCTTTACGTGTGTTCAGAAGTATCCTTGACTTATGGCAATGCCCACATCTCCCGTGGCTGCAATCTTCCTTGCATGTGGATATTTCCAGAAGATATTTTGAAGGGTTTTTTTAAAACTTTTCTTTTATGTTTCTTATGGAAATACAGAAATACATGCCCTGAGTATGGGCTTTTTTCTCAATTAACAATTTTCCATATTCATGTTAACTGTACCTTTTTTTCTCACCTCCATTTACAGTTATTTAATCATCTACAAATATGGATTACATTCTCTTTCGAGAAGAAGCTACATGCCCTTTACCACTCTGAAAAGTGTAGGGGACCCTGAAGTGTCATAAAATAATGGTATTCATCTTAAATCACATCTTTTCCATATGTCCTTAACCTTGCACCTCAGCAGCAGTCTAAATTCAATGCATTCACTATTTAGTACTATCCTCAGAGATGGGCTAGGAGGTGGAATGAGAAGGTCTCATCGTCAGCCTGAAAAGTTGCTCAGTGTTTTGCTTCCTTTGTGGTGCTTCAGCATGAGACATATAGATTTCCATTTTAAGTGCCTTTGTGGGCACTGCTGGTAAATTCTGATGTTAATTAATATGATTATTCAGCTTGAGTCTTAAACTTTACATAGGCTTTTTTGATTTTGTGCTGCTTACAGCATTTGGACCCTCAATATAACAGCGAACAATGCTTTATTAAAACAAGCTGCTGTATAAAATGTGTGCTTACTCAGCTGGAAGCTACTTGACTATTTCTGCTGCTGCTCTCAAGTTCCAGAGCTGCAGATGGAGTTGGGTTAATGTAACATAACTTTTCCCAAGAGCCTGCAATAGGACTTGATGTGTTTTGTGCTGCATATCCTCATCTTCCAAATTAACCTGAAGACAAATGGGGTCTGTTTATTTGCTACTTCTCTGAGACAGTGCATTTGGCTGTCATAGTAGTATCTGCTTTATATTTTGAGTAAACCTGAGTCCCTGAGGACCTGGTTAACTAAGACCAGAGAATACCCTATGTGCAAAAAAAGTCAATGGAACACTTCAGCATGCAACATGACAGGGAAAAAACCAACAGAATAAATTGAAAAATCTTGTGAGAAATGGCATGTGCAACCGATCTTTGGTTCAATGTCATCTTCTCTTTCTCTAGGTATGTGGCATTCAGTTATGAGTACAAAATCACAGAAAACCTGAACAACAATAACAGCAGTGTGGAAATCAACCCAGGTACCCACACTTACAGAGTGGGTAAGTGAGTGAAGATGTGGGAAATTGTCGTAATGGAAAAGCTGATTCATACAATTCTCCCTACCCTAAAAGTACAACAAACCACTCCAGTGTATTTGGAATCTGTTCACTGAATATGTCAGGTGCTAACAGCCAATACCCTTGACCGTATTTTTGTCAGGACAACAGAATACAGTATTTGAGAATAAAGCTTATGAAAAACAAAGCCCATAACACAGTGGGCTGTAAGTTGATCAGCCTTTAACAGAGAGGACTGACTACTGTTACCCTTCTCCTTCATTACTCTTGAGGACAGACTGAAACAGTAGTGGATGTGCAGCTTGTGGAACTGCTAGATCTGTACTGTTATTCAGGCTGTGATGCTGACAGTTGAAGTTGTTACTGACCAAGCATGCCCCTGGAGATGCCTGTGCAACTTGCCACTTGTGTCCTGTACTGTGCTCTGTAAGAGAAAGGACAGCACTATGAAAACAAGGTTGTGATGCAGCACCGAGCACCCAAGCCAGAGTTCATTGATACTAAAAGGTGGATTCCTAATGCCCTCAATGGATTCTGAAAAGATGGCAAAACTGTTTTTTAAATACCTATCTGTATTTCTGCTGTTGGAAAGAGGGAAACTGCATTCACAGAGAAACATTGTGATTCAGTACCTAGCACGTTTAGAGATGAAGTAGCACAGGAAAGTAACTTTTCTCAATGCCTCCAGCTTGTGTGAAACAAAATAGATTATTAACATTACCACTTAGGACAAGCTGAAGCCATGTCAAAGACATAAAAACTTACAGATGAAAACATACAAATAGTGTAAAGACTTCAACTTAATATTGCTTCATTCAACACTCCAAACGAAATTTTTACATTATGGCTAAAAGTATCAATGAGCAAGTCCCTAACTCCCCGTGGTTGGCTGTATATCTGCCTGTGGCAGCTGCTGCAAGACTGATCAACCAGTTATTCCTCAGCAAGACCACAGCCTCCTCCCAACTGCTGTTTACATCCCCACCCATTCACCTACAGGGTTAGGCAAGGAAAGGAAATGATCTTGCACTACGTATACCTACGTGACACAGTAAGGTGTGTTTTAAATAAATGGTTTGCTGAGGACTGAAGTTAACTAGGGGTCTCTGGTTAGCTCTGACAGAAACCACACACCACATCAGGTCTTCAGCTGCATGTTCCCCATAGCTGAAGGGAGCAGGTAACAGCACCAACTCAAAGGAGCCGTCCCAATCCAAAACTGGATTAAAGCAAATGAATTTGAGAGAAATAATTTAAAAAGCAGAAACTGTAGGAAAAGGTTCCAGGTGACATCGTGTCCATGAAAATATTAGGACAAGTTTGCTCTTCTCTGTGCATGAATATTGATCAACAAGCTGCTTTCTTTAATCAGCAATGCAACGGTGATTAGGTGAAGGTAATTTTTTTTTTTGACTGCACTTCTTTAATAGGACAAACCCTTAGCCCTATTACAAATGTTGAAAGGTGTCAGTAACAGCAACATCAAGAGTGATGGAAACCAGCACTGTTGTACGTTTTGATAATGTGGGGAGCGGATGTAACTTTCAACTTTTTAAAGATTATTTTAGATATCATATTAATAATATTTAAAAAAAACCACACAACTGTGAAAAGCTTAGTATTCAATGGGATAAAAACAACTATGGGTGACACAGTTTGGTCTGGATTACAGAACGAAGTTGAAGAATGCAGCTTCAACTCCAGCATCTAATAGGCTGTGAAAGAACAAGATGTGAAAGATATGTGCAAACAACACATGTGACAAATTCCTTTGAGAAAGTTATTACTCTTCCTCTTTTCCGTTTCGTTTAGAATGAAAAGAGAGTCAAACAGCCTATTCTGTTGTGTTCATATTTGCTGTTTACACTTCCTGGTTAATTACTTTCTATAGTTTAATGGAAAGAAAACTTCAAATACCTTGTTTTAAAAGCTTACATTTGCCATACCAAAGAACTCACAAAGCTCATGCTCATTTGTACCTTTCAGTCAAAAATAGGATCTTTTGAGAGATTTGAAGAAAAAAGAGCAAACACCAAAACAGACTTTAAAATGCTGCTCATGCTGAGACAACATCAGATAGGAAATGAAATTTTAACAGTTCAAATAGGGAATATTTCTTCAGCTTCTAGGGCAAGACAGAGTTGCTTAGGAAGTGTGGCATTCTGCCAGAGCAGGGAGCCTCCAGGAACTGAAACAGAACAGTACTGGTGACCCTTCACTGCCTTAGACCAGCTGTTAGAGAGAAGGCAAGCACTGCTGTGTGCACTGCTATGTGAAAGAGAAGAAACAAGAGTACACGGAAATTGTCACATCAGCATTAGGCTGGGAATGTGTATCTTTGCTGGTGGGAATGTAACATTTTCAGGGTTTTTTTACTGTAATGTTCTTTTATAGTCTATATCTACAATGATACTTCCCACCCACCCCACCCCACCCCCCTAGAATTCTACCTATATTGTGCATTTTCCTGCAAAATACCGTGCCATTCTTATCTGATCACAGAGAATGAATATTGCAGTTGATGGGATCTGTCCTTTACAATTACTTAAGAAGTTTAAAGGTGTGCTCTGGGGAGTTGGTTTCTCCCTGTCCACCCTAACTAATGGAGAGCATAGACTGAAGAAGAATCAGAAATGGCAGTTGCAGCATTTTGGGGGCTCTAATGCTATTCATCCAGAGAGGGATACCTGCTCTCCATACTGGCTGAGCTGGAGGGAAGACGTCTGCGCTGTCCCTGCCTGTGCTACACACAGTCCATGGGCTGCATGAAGCCTGCAAAGCAATGTGTTGGCTGGGCAGCCCAGAATCATCTTGGGATGTTTACTGCCTTCCTGGACACCAGTCAATGTACTTTTGCCTCTGGATTGTTGGGCTAGCCAAAAGTTAAAAAAAAAAAAACCCAAATATCAATGTAGCTAAGAGGAAGAAGTTTAAGCCATGCATGTTGTGATATCACAGATAGGTTCACAGAGCATTTGAGAACAGGGAGATTCAGTTGGAGTAAAAGAGGAAGAACCAAATAGCCAAATATTCAGTGGAGGACATACGCTTGTTTAACTTGCACAGTGCTGACACACAGTGGAGGGTTCCATGGTACCCTGTCTGAAATTCACACCAGCCCCCAACAGGAAAAGAAGGCCGCATTTTGAGTACAGAGGAGGCAATCAGCAACCCTAGAAGGAGCAGCAACTCTTGAGCCAGCTACAGAGAGGGCTAACCAGAAAATATGGAAAGCAGAGATCAAACAGATGAAAATGGAGCAAAGAAGCAGCAGGAGACAAACAAAAGGATGCAGCCCAATGGGCTGTCTTGAAGGCAGTTCTCTCTTAATCCAGAGTGACCTGGATTTGGTGCTGCAATGGGAAGTTTTCCTAAAACATTATTAGCCCTGAATGGGTACCTGATTCCACTTTCTTAATTTTCACTGAGATATGTTCATTAATACCACTGAGGGATGCTGTTTTCAACATACTTTTACACCTAGAAAGTTATAACTATCCATACTGTTATACAATTATCTTTTTGGAGGGGAAGGGGCAAATCCATTACAAGTAATTGTTGAGCACTTCTTATCCATGTCACCTGGATAAGAATTACAGAGAATGGTCTTTTTTGAAAATCTTCCTTTCTCACCTGTATGGTCATGATGCTACTAGCTTAAATGGATTTCCTTCTGTTTTGAAATAAGTCACATGAAAGCATACTCCTAAAGTTCTTGTCCAAATTGATAGTGCTATGTCCTACCCTGGGAGTAATGAGCATTTGCTGTATTCTTCAGAGATATATATTTGTAATTAGTCATCCATATGAGGGGACTGTTTAAGACAAGCCTTTCCCCCAAAGCGGTTAATTCTTCAAAATGAAAATAATCAGATAATGAGTTCATTTCCGATTTCACATTTAATGCCAAACATTTTTGGGTAAACAAGATATGCTGGCAGAGCTCTGCTCTCATTGTATGTTTTTTATTAACTGGGAAACAGACAGTTGATTTTTATCCTCGCTATCAGCTCAAATAAATTACACATATTTTAGAATGAGATACTTGTGCAAACTGGCTGGCTGGTTTCAATGTGGAAGCCCATCGGTCGGTCTGTGTAAACTGCACCCAGACCATGCTAGCAAGAATTACAAATCTCCAAAGACCCAGCCTGGGAATCTCCCACTCGATGGAAACTTTTACCACAGTAACTCATATTTCTGCAGCATGAATATAAGTAAGGCAGCAGAGAGTCTCTCTCTGGCACCTTTACCAAAGCAGACAGGCCCAGTAGCTGAGCTGCTGTGCCGTTTCTGTTGACAGCCCCTTGGTAGTGTGAGGGAGCCCCTGACCAGCGTGGTCACGCAGGGCAGCGGATACTGCTGGGCATTTTGGGGTTGTGTTTTAAAGAGGTTGCAGAGGGAGGTGAGAGTATAACAAAGCATGGGACCAATACTATTTTCCCTCCCTGGAGCTCAGTGGACTCGCTGTGGTTTTACAGACCTGCCAAGGAGAACAGAATCTGGCCCTGAGACTGGGGCCCCTGAAGCTTTCAAAATCAGTACTTCTTTCCAGGCAGGAGAAGTTGAGAAGAGAGTAATTGAAAAGTTGTACTTAGAAGTGATATTTATGACATACACTATGTCAAAAGTATTTAAAGATTATTCTGAAGATGTCCCACATTTTAGCAGTCAAAGTATTCACAATAATTTCTAATCTTGAACATTGTAGATTAAAATTCAGATTGATGTCTAATGTTTCTTGTACAAATAATATTCTTATTTGTGCACAATGAACTCCAACATGCCATGAAGAGACTGGTCATTCATAAACAGAGCAAAGCTGTCTTCCCTGTTGATCCTTTATATTAGCTTAGTGCTTAAGTTGATGGTGCTAGCTCCTCTCCAAACTGAGAAGATAAAAACAATCCCTGCACTGAAGAGCTCTCGATCTAAACGTACAACAGTCAGGAGATGGAGACAGACAAGAGGAGGGAGTACCAGCGCAGCAATATCGATCAGCACAACCTAAGTGCAGCAGTAATTGCACTGCAGTTAAGTTTTTAAATGGGTTTTGTAGAAAAGAAGCATTTCAAGGTAAGATTTGAAAGGGAGCAACGTGGTTATACTTATAGATGCTTATTTTTAAAAAATAGTGAGAAGAAGTGTCAGAGAAAACAGTTTGTCTGAATCCAGGCTGCATTTTTAGGAAGTCATAATTGACCCCAGAAGTCTCAAATTCAGATGATGGACAAAAAAAAAGATCAGTAGATTTTTTTGAGATAATTTTTTTCTGATGTACAAAATAACATCCATGACAACGGAGGGTGAACAGAGCTATGTAGGTGCAGCTGGAGGAAGACTTTGGCTCTGCAAACTCTAGACAAGTCTCAGCTCTGACAACTTTGCTGTGTAGCTTTTGAGGACCCGTTGAACTAAAGTCACCTGCACTTTTGCAGGGGTATGGAGCAGAGGGAGTCTAATGTCCACAAAATAAAGCCAATGAACATTGTGATTTCTGGGAGAAACAATATTTGCAGCATGGGCCCCAGACAGAAGCTGGGGTATTAGTAACGTGTGACTGGAGGCAGTCTCAGCAGTACAGCTCTTGTTGTCAAGAGAATAAAGGAGTGTCTTGAGAGAATCATTCCTTTCCAATCCTCTTGTTAGAGGTGGAAAAGTGCAAATATTTTTCTTTCTGCTGCCATTCTGAGGATGAAGCCACCATTTGCATTTTCCTAACCTAGTGTTTAACTTTCAGGTGACAGAAATACAACAGTTCATAAGAACCTGGTCTCAGCCCTCACACATATCCTAGTCAACACTTTCATGGCTGAGTTAAATGCTAAGTAAATCTAAGCTGCTTTAAGTAAGAATTTGGCAGATTACAACCACTCCCCTCAAAAAAACCCCAACCAACCAACCAATCCTCAACAAATGAAGATATGTGTCTTTTTTGTTTCCTTTTTAAGGACCTTCTCAGATTGTTTTCTTTACTTTTTCAGTAAAAGCCTGATTTGGAAAATTATTGTCTAGAGTCTGTATTTGCAGAACAGCAAGTAGGGTCAACCTGCGTTGTCCAGTGTTGAGAAAAAATAACCTTCAGAGAAAAGGAAGGCAGTTTGCCCTGTTGTGAGTTGTCAGGAGCTGTTGTGCTGAAGGAAGGAGACATTCTTGAGGAAAAAGTTGCCAGCGTAGATCAATGGCAGGGGAGCAGCAGTGTGGTACTGTGGGTATGGTTTCACTAGAAGAACCATTAACAAATTCAGTATGTGCTCTGCTTTTCTGTTCCCAAGAGGTGATGGTCCCCGGCCAATTGATAGTGACAGTTGTTTGTTGCAGTGCTTCAAGGTTGCTTCAGCCACATCAAGCCATATGCTTAGTGTTTGGGTAAAGAAGTTTGAATTCAGTTAGATGTCTACCAGTTTTCCATATAAGCAACGATAGGCTCTGGGCCTCATATACTCTTGATCAAGAAGTGTCTTTTGTCTCCTCTGAAATTTCTGGTCCATACTTGTTTCGGAACTTGTTTTGTATTCTGTTTGTCTCCATTTACAGCAATTTTAACGCTAGGTGTTTTTTTCAGGGATAAAAGCCTGTGGGGTGAGGGAACATTCAGAAACGCACCCAGCTTCTCTGCAGGGTCCTTTGAGGAACTCCACTGCAGAAAAAAAGAAATGTTATACTGAGTGGGTTGATATTTTTCTAATGGGTCTTAATGCTTTACCATCTGGTTTGCCAGCCCGTTTCAGCTGTGAAAGCATATTTGGTATGAGCACCTCATTTCATCAGATAGGAAGATCACCATGTAGTATAAGCTTTTGTGGACTTCCACATCCCTGTCACTTTAGAATAGGTATGTATGAACTTTGAGCAGGAATACCCTGTTTAGACTAGTTCCCTGCCCACTCCGAGGTCTGCCACAGAACAAACGTCTCCCTGCCCAGACTCAGAGAAGAGGGTCCTCACTTCCAGGAGAAATGGCTCAAGACCAGCGCTGCGACCTCCAGCTGAAATGTGTAGCACTGGTTTGTCCTTCAAGTGCAAAGCCAGTACGGGCTCTGCCACAGTTTTTGAACATATTTCCAAGTATGGCAGGGCGCAGCGGCAGGCAGGCACATAATAGGACTTTTGGCATGTATTACACCGTGCTCAACAACTCCACTCTCTGATCCAAACATGCCCACCAAAAATAACTTCAATGAACAGCTTTTATTTTAATTATTCCAGTGTGGGACTCATGAAGTTTTGCCAACAATCTGGTTTGTAAAGCTTTTTGTATCTAAGCACAGAAACCCGTAGTGTGTAGCTAATTCCCCACTGGGATTTTCCTGATCCAGTCACAGGTTTGTTCTGCAACCTCATCTTTACCTATCACTTGCACTTAATGCTGTTCACCCCTATGACTCTTTGAAATATTGCTCTTTCTTGGCTCCTGTGACTGTTCTTTCCCAGCTATCCTCCCTAATTTTCTGTTTTTCAGCTCCATATTTGGTGGTTGTTGTTGGTTATTTGGTGGTTCCGCAGTAGTTCTGATCTCTGCAGGGATCTCTGCAGAGATCTGTATGTAGATGCTTCTCTCCTGCTTTTTACGCTCTGTCCAACCTACCACAGGGTAAACAGCTGCACCTTTGCCAATGACTTGCAAATCTGCCTTTTCCTATCTGATCTGTTTCCTTTTGTCACTGAGTCTGTTTTCTTCCTCACCTGTCACTCTCTTCCAGTCTCCTTCCCTTCTTCCTTACGTCATAAACCTTAAAACGAACATAAGAAAAAGGACATGCCTGTGGTTTGATGGGGTGAGCTGCTGGGTTCTGCAGAACACTCCCAGGGCCTGAGTGGGTTGACTATGGTAGTTCCTTCTTCTTCTCTGTGTTGGAAAATTTATGTGTAACTTTTCCTTTATCAAACTCTAATTTGCTTCGTGGGGAAGTACATGCAATTTAGGACATGGCAATGGTACAGTATTTAAGGAAGTACTTACTGTTACTAAATAGCTCCAGAGAGCAAATAAATTGTCATTTTAGGAAGATCAAATGTGAAAGATAAAAATAAAATAGAGTTCATATGATGTTCAGTTCAGTTTGGGTTCATTTCCTAAACATACCCAAAGAAGCAGCTTTAGAAGTATGAGGAGGAATTTTCCAGAGCCGGATAACATATAGCCTGATAGTTTTTAGCACAGGTGTGGATAACGTGGGTTTGGATCCCTTCACATCTAGAGGGAGCTGAACTCAAACCTCCTGCAGTCTGAGGGAGTGCTCTGGTTGCAGTGGATTGTGTAAAACAGGCCTGGCAGCAACAGCACCCACTTCTCTTACTGTTTTGGTGGAAGAGGTATGGATAGCAGTGGAGGAGGGCGGAGATCCCTGCCTTGAGATAGATGACTAAATTCCAGAAAGGCTTAAGCTAATGCCGATACCCTCCACATTTCCTAATGGCTACTTTGGGCAGCTCCGGCTCAGCCCTCTGTTTGGGGTGTCTATTTTCTCTGCTTCCCAAAACTCTGCCCAGCATGCAAGCACACTCCTAGCACTCAGGAGCTGCCGTTTTCAGTGCTTTGGGACCTAAACACTGCTTGTGTCCAGAACAAAATATCGATCTGTATTTATATAAATGCTTAGCTCTACAGGGTCTGGTGCTTGGTTACCTCGATAAGTGCTACTAATAGTAACAATATGGACAATAGGATGTTTATATTCAGTGTTCATATAACTTTCACATGTCATCTGTTGCAACATCTATAACACAGTGCTTAATTTTGTGAAGGAAAACCAGGAGAAAGTCTTTGCACCAAGGACAGACAGTGTATTTTTGTATACTTCTATGCGACTCCCTTTGCATTCAAGATATTTTCAAACTCCTGCTTACTAGCATGCTACTCTGTGTTTGACTAAACTTGAGACACAATATCTAAAACTGGTTTGGTTTTTTTTTTGGTCTCGTGTTTGGACTGTACTCTGGTTCTGCTACCTTAAGTTTCTGTGCACGTGCAGTGGGGAGTATAAAATGGGAGATTTTCAAAGGTTCAGTGATCCTTCAGTGTCAAATTACTTTTGAAATTCTACTTTAGCATTTCGATAAGGCCCCTGAATATTCTTGGCAATTTACAATAGTCCTTGTCCCAAAGCATTTAAAATACATCTCAGATGTGCTTAGAATAATAAAGGTAAAACAGGGACAAAAAAAGGAATGAAATAATCCAGGATATAGTTAGAGGATCAGTGATTATTCAGGCTTCCATTATTTTATTTTTAAGGCTTGGATGGAAAGACACTTCACTTTTAATTATTTTTTATTGACTCACAGATTGTGATAGTGTAAGAAACGTTTCAAGAAGTCAGACTTGAACTAGAGGAGGGTTTCACATGAAATACGAATGGTTTTGAGAGAAAGAGTAACAAACACTAGACTTCATTATCTGGCATAAATACTGGAAGCAAAACAGTTCACTGATCTTCTCATCAGTTTCTTTTTTCCAAATATATCGGTGTATTTGCCTGTTTGTGATTAAAAATGTATAAACTGTTGCTCAATAGCTTAAAGAAAACAGAAAAAGCTCTGCTTTACAGCAAGCAGAGAGATGCTGCAATATATGAGCAAGTATCAGCCAGCAGCTGTTTTGTAAAAAAAAAATATAAATCTGAAATAATGGAAGAACTGCTACTTTAAAAATTTTAAACTTTTAAAAAACAACATGGATCATGTAGATTTGGTGCCTACTCACTGGAAAGTCACCAAATCTCACTTGTTTTGCTTGGGCCTCACTCAAACATAACTGGCCTCAAGCTAGTAAGCAAGCCAGCAAATGTCCTGGCTTGTAAAGAAATCTGATCCAACTCTGTAAACCGAACCCAGCCTGAGAGCGGTGGTGAGGGGAACATACGGAAAATTAATGACAGATAATAGAATGGTGGGACAGCCTTAAATAAAAAAATAAAGAAGAGATTGTTATTAAGTTTATACAACAATTCCAGCTAATGGTCTTTTGAGTTAAGAAAGTTACAGAGTAGCTGAGTGTTGTTTTTGACTTTGCCAGCACCTAAGCTCTAGAAATGGCTGCTATGTTGTTCTTGCTCCTCTGCAGCCTGAAATTCCCCACTGCATGTTCTTAATTGATACCTGTAGCAGAATTGCTTTATAAGCTGGGTCAGCTGCAACAGCGCTCTGGGAAGCACAGAAATTCTGGTCCCACCTGTTTAAATAAATGGGAGCCTCAGGAACAGGAGTGGATTGGAATTTGCTTGGGCTCAGACTGGGTATAACAGCAAAAGCCTGGCTGAGGACTACAAGCCTGGCCAAGCACTAGGAGATGGATGTAAGGGCAGTGTGTATGTTTTCTTTTTTTCCTCTGTGGACCTCCAGGCATTTTGTAAAAATAAGCTGCTTGTGGTACAGTGTCCCGGAAGGGGATGCAGTTCTAGGGAGCTCGTAGCTGCACAACCCCTCTCTGGTGGAAGGAGTGGATTTCACAATGGAGAGGAAAAAAATAATTTTGAGGAAAGTGTATGTATTTCTGGAATACTCAAATCACATTTATTTACCTGATGGCCTGGAATGCTTACCTAGGGTATACTTTGAAATGTGGCACCACAGAGCAGTTATTTTGTACCAAGAGAAAAGTGATCTTTTTCCTCCTGTTCCTCCACCTTTGTTTTGTTGAAGACCAGCTAAAATACTAATATTCTTCCTGCCTAGACCCTAAAATGTCTGTCACTCCTCTCCTGTTGCTTCTGAAGAATCACCTGTTCACAGTGGAGGAGCATCAAGTTGCCTTTATTGCTGAAAAACTCAGGTGTCTTCATTCCTAATCACCATGTCCAGCCCCCCTGCATATTTAACAGACCATGCAGTGCTGGGGTGCCTCAGATGATTCTGTCTGGTAAGCTGATGCCTCTCTTGCTGAAGAAGGTTTCCTGTGCATTTTAGGAAAAACAACAAGGATGTTAGAGGGAGAATGGCAGGTGGTATTCTCCATCTCTTTATTGCTAAATGACGTGCTATGGCTGCTGGATTATTGTCTTTGTCTCCTGGTGAGTAACCTAGCAGGAAGAGCCACAGCTTTTACTTTGTGGTTGTAACCTCTGTGCAGGAGAAAATTTGTTTGTGGTGTTTAGTCTTAAATTTGTCTCTTCTCCTTTCTTTTATAATACAAAATGAAGACTGTATGCTGTGATCCTTGTAAAGCCATTTCTATTTCCAGGGAATTTATCATAACAGTAGCTTAGCATTTAGAGTATTCCCCGTTCCTTGCTCACACTTGCAATATGGAGCATTGCACAGCTTGTTATCAGGTAAAAGGACATGTGAACTGAAATGGAGTAGAAGCAAAAACTGTTTCATACATAACTGTGAGAGAAGAGCAGGCCTTCACCCTGCTGAAGAGTAGCAGTATTACCAAATACATTTCTGGCTGCATCCATCCTGCTCACATGAGCAAATGTTGAGGTTGATTTGCCCACTCAAAGAAATTTTAGGGCCAAAAGCTGGGCGACTCACTCGGTCATTTGAGTGCTTAAAAAAAAATAATAAAGTAATCTTGTTGTGCCATTCAACATACTTTTTCTTTTTTCTTTCTGAACCTGTTGCTCTATGCCAAGACAGTGTTTTAGGGTCTTTGCCAGAAGAGCCTTGGGGAGGCTCTGGAGAGGGCCAGGCTTGCCCCAGACTCCTGAAGAGCAGGCATGGGGGGTTTCTGACATCAGCTCTAAGCTTCCCTCTCTGGCTGCTCAAATCTCAGAAGAAATGGATTTTCCAGTAAAAGATTTTTAGGTGCTGGTCTGCATCTTTATTGCAGTTTAAGGAAATGTACTGGGATGAGGGTGTTAAACTGGTGAATTCTGTAGCTTACATTAAATAGATGATCATATTAGATCATCATAAGGATTCATACTAACCACAAAAATGAATGTTCATAAAAGTAAAAAAAAAAGCTAACTTGTATGGCAAAAGAAAAAAAGAATATGTAACACAAACATGTAAATACACACTATATATGCACATACATAGTGGTAGTAGTAATACCAGCAGTGCAGCAGAAAGCCTTAACTGTGTGTGTGGATGATTTAGCAGGCAATTCTTTTTCCCCTGAGAAGTAACTTTCAAACCTCATGGCTCAAAGACTGGGAAATGGTATCAGTGGGGAAGGAAAGAAATCAGAAATGTTCAGAAATACCAATGTTTCCAAACATAAATATTTCCATTTCTGGTTTGATAAATCTTTTTAAATCCTTTCAGGTTCCCGTGGAGGAGTAAAACAGCCCAAAGGTAAGACTTATGATGTAAAAGAGTGTTTTCTGTGACCTTGGCAAACCTAAGAGCTGACCGAGAGAGGTGATGGCTCCAGAATGCACAGTGCATGTTTTGCTTTTCTAATGTCTAGAAGATTCAATGCATCAGAAATATAACAAAAAAATTTCCTGCAGGGCAGTGGAGATGCCCTACTGACAAGAGGGAGCTGTATTCTTTTTTCATCACCTCATAAACAGTGGGGTTCTGACTGAGGATGTTAGGTAATGCTTGCCATATACAGAACTCAAAGAGGGTATTACTTTCATTGTATAACCCTTTGAGATCTGAGGCGGTATTGTTTAACAAAGCATATTGTTTTTCCCTCTTGCTTTTACTGAGCTTTGATGCTGATTTTAGAACTTGACAGCTGTGTTTGGACTTGTCTTACATCTCTCATATGGGGTGGGGGGGGGAGGAGGCATACAGATGTTTGGGGCAGCAGGCAACAGAAACTGTGTGGAGGGAGCAGAGCGGGGAGGAATAGAGGCAAGGTTTGCCTTGGGAAATTGTGGGATAGGACCACAATGATGAACTTCTAGCCATACTTCTTTTGGGAGACTCCTTAGAGCTGAATGAGGTGCTGGTCACTTATGCCCTTACCCAGGAATTTATGTGCCTTAGAAAGGGGCTCATTGCCACCTAACACCATTGCAGAAAGGTGTCAAGTCTGGCTAGGCACCGTGCTTCGGGAAGATCCCTGTCTTTGGGTTTGTGATCCCAAAGACCTTAAGAGACTGACAGTACTGCTTGATCTTCCCTGTATTGCTCTTCATTGTGACAGTATTTAGGTATGAGCATTTTGTGTGGCAAGATAAATAGGGTGAAACAATATCTGTTATGAATAGACTCTGAAAAAGTCAGAACTTCTTACAGCTATTGTAATAACTGAAGAAAAAAACCCCTCTTTATCATTACTTTCAAATCTCTAACATCAAACTAAAGTTAATTTTTGCAGAATATTAACCTACTAACCTGTTTCAGTTCATCCTTTATGGCATAAAGGGCTATAAAGAGTTCATTTTTGTTCACTAGCTGAGTGTTTTCAGATGGCCTATCTTTGAATAACTATGAATACCTTGTTCAGTATCTGAAAACTGTGGTGTTTCCCCATCTCTACCAATACCTGAGGAGAAAGTTTTGAATAAGTCAGTGGGACTGCACACAGGGAACCAGGGATTGGGGCCAAAATAGAGAAAGAGAAGGAATCAAGGGACATTGACAATTCTAATGAAAAAAAAAAAAAGTCAGGCATAATCCTGTTCAAGACCAGAATTGCTCTTTTCTCTTCACTGTCCTATTTAATGACAGAAGACCAAGAACATTCATTCTTCTCAACTTCTGTAAGACGCTATGCAAACAAGGGCTCTTAATGAATTGCGTGTCACAATATTGTTTGTTTGTGTTTGTTTTTCCTTTGGAAGAATGATCTTTCCATGGTGTTTGAGTAAGTCACAGCACTCTCAGGAAAGGTCTCTTGAGTTTCAGTGAGATTATAATCTAAAGGAAGATGCCAAACCCCAGGTCCCTTCAGATGTTTCTCTCTGTGCTGTTTATGTACATGCTTGTTTCCAAGCCAGAGTGACTCTTACAAGCACAGAGCCTTTGTAGAAAATTCCCTGTAGGAATGCCACCTCCCCAGACCAGGAGCATGTCTGCTCTGTAAATACACTTCCCCCACTCTGATATGGGATGTCTTCACCTTTGTTTTCTCACCTTCTCTTCAGAATTTGTTTGCCTTTGGCTGCTGAAGAATGGGACATGTTGGGCAATCCTTGCCACCCATTGCACACACTTTGAATTAATTTTAATTAGGTATCAGAAACAAGGATAATTCAATGGCTACTATTATTAACCATTTCACAACTGATCAGTTTAGCAGGAATGTAAAACCAGTGTACTTCTAAGCCAATATAATATTGTCTGTCACTCATTGGTATCATTTGTGTCCTCTGTAAATGGAAATTAGCAGTTCATAGGCCTTATTTGGGCACTGCACACAGAATGTGCAGTCATTCTCACAGAACAAAACATACTACAGGATCATTGCTTCTTACCTAAGATGTAAAACAAATATACCCAGTAGCTTAGCCCCCAAGTTTGGGTCATCTTAGAGAGGAAATATCTAAAAGTTCTTCAAGTATTTTGCCATAATTTAGAGCCAGACCCAAATTTCATTGCTTGCAGTGTTCTTCAGTTTCAAACCACTGTGTCTAGTAGAAATGTCTGGAATGTGGAGTATTGTATTTAAAAACAAAGCAAAAGAACCCTTAATAGTCACTCTACCATTTAACTAAACAAAATCCTATACCCACACCATTCTGAAAGGGAGGAGTGGTGAGGATGGGAGAAGTAGTGGAAAAAAAATCTAAAGTAAAACTGTGTGTACAGTGACCAGAATTCATCACTTTGAGGTTTGGAACAAAGATGAAAATATAAATTAAACAAAACTGCCTTTATCCCACAAAACACTTAAAATGCTAGTTACGGAATTCAGAGGGTCCAGTGTTTAGTTCCAAAGAAAACTGTATGAAAGGCCAGGAAGCCACTTCTGCTTGGTTACCCTTACACTAAAGATCAAAGCAGAAAGGTATCTCATTTCCATGTATAACTTTGAAGTATTTTGTAAAGAAAGTCAGAAAATGGATTTTAAGGGTAGTTCTTACTAGCCTGCCTTGCATCAGAGGAACGAGTAAGAAAACTGTCTCTTTGCTGGAAGATGTACCGGTACTGTATTGTAGAGCAAACTTCTTCATTTGTCTCCTGTAATTTTTGGTTTGTAAAGACCAAGAAAGTCAGACAGATTTTTTTATTGGCTTGGGATCATTTTTTTTTCCGTCCTGAGTTCTCATAAACCTTCCATATGCTTCTACATCCACATCTTGTTTTCAATTTTGGTGAAGGTTTTTATTTGGAGTCTCATAAAATTCTAATTTATTGCAGCTTCTTTTTATGAAATGGAGAGGGGAGGAGGGAAGTATTGAGATAGCATGTGCAAGGCAGTCCCAAGGAATGCATTTGTGAATTTAAAATGGTCAGTTTATCAGCCCCTGCTTCAGTTATTGGCAACGACTTTTCCTTGTGTGTGTTCTCACTGTGTGCATAGAAAGACTAAGTGACTATCTAAGCGTACTAATATATACTCATTTTTGGGGGTATGGAGTTCTAGTGCTGAACTTCTAAAACTTTTAAATAGGCCATACTAATGTGTAAAGTGTATACTGAGGGATGGCAAGGAGAACCTGCTGTCCCAATGTGCCTCATCTGGCACTACTTGGTAATAACTTCTCATGCATTTTTGTGCATTACAGTCCTTGAATTCCACTTAAATCTGGAAGAGGAATGTTAACTTATTGAGTAGCTGCTGGTTTCACCAGCATAAAGGAGTGCATCTCTAGCACAAAGGCATAGCCTTTCCTTTTGTAGGGCAGAAGCCAGAGCAGAAAATCCTAAAATGCCAAAGGAACGTACCAAAACCAACCTCAAGCGAGGTCTGAGTAGCATCCAAGAACACGGTGAACTCCCAGATCTACCTGCTTCTTGTGCACGTGGACTCCTGCACACAAAGGGATGTCAAGGGACAGCCTAGCTGGATATGCCTAGGGGAGAACAGAGCACCAAGTATGTTTGAATGTATATGGGCTTATGCATTACTTGATTTGCATTTTTACATTTGCTCTTTGCTTGGATAGCAAAACTGGTCTACAAACTAATATCTCTCTGCTTAAATAATAAAGTTGCCTTTTCAGTCAGCAAACTCTCTGCATCCACAGCAGAGTGAGGGGAAATCAGGTAGAAGAACCTCCCCTCGCCAGGGTGGGCTCCTATAGCAGTCAGTTCTCACTGGCCTGCTGGGGACTGACTTCCACCAGTGTGCACCATTTGTTGAATACTTGTAAGAAATGCCCTCCAAGATAGCAGCAGTACATCTCTCTGGAAGTCACTGATGACAGCTGACCCTTTCCTGGGTCAGGAGCAGAGGGTTTGCCTTGGAGGGAGCAGGAATACTTCCAGGCTTACGTCCTTCCTGCTCTGTTCAGAATTGGATCCGGGACCAAACTGGACCAGAAATCCTGTTCTAGGGCAAGATTTCTACACAAAGGAACAAAGCGTACTTCCTGCCAGCATAGTTATTTTTCTTTGCCCTTCTCTAGTGTTAAGTTGACCAACCTGAATGAAAACTTCATACTTCAAATAGTGAAGAACCAGGGTGCTAATGTGTTACTGTGGTTCAAAGTTACTATAAAATTTCAAGAAGTCCCTGACTTCAGGAGAATGAGCACATCTTTTTTCAGCAAGGAACTACATCACTTTTACATAACTACATAATGCACTGAAATTGTCTATAAAAACCCTCCAGAGTTATTAGTATATTGCACTAGCACAACCTACATAGATAGAAAGCGTCATCTGCCAAAATGAGTAGTTTAAGAATTCTGTGTAAATGACATGTATACTTTTGCATATGTTGTATGTTTGATAGACATATAAACATATATGTACACACACGTGCAGGCATTCTCTGAACATAGTCTTCTTTATGAACCTCTTCCCACTCTCTACACATGATTGTATACATCAAAATACGTCAGTAATACAGCACTTGTGTTGTTCGAATGTTTGGAGAGAAGATCTTCCTGGAAAAATTTCATAGAGGTGGGTCAATGTAAGCAGTGAAAGAGAAATCCAAGTCCCGCAGCACATTTCAAATCTATTCTTGCCGAGGCTGTAAGGAAATACGAGAGAAGCTCTGCTGCAGAGAAACTGCTGGTCACTGGCCTTTTTTCCCCCCTCTAAATAAAACCATAGAATAGGCTTTTAACTGCTTTTTCTCCATAATAGCTACTTAACCCTGTTCACTAGCATTAAGAGGGAAAAAAAGAAAATTCCAAGCAAAATTCCTGTTCAGAGTAAAAGGTATAAATTAAAACAAAGTGCGCAATGCACAACCTTTTCTTTCCTTCCTGTTTTGTTTGGTGTTTTCTAGCTCTGCTTTTCGGACAGCTGAATGGGGGCTGGGAAAGTGTTTACAATATTTTCACATGATTGAGATGGCAGAGTTCTTGCACTCCGTGAAAGGCCTTCTGTTTTCAGATGGCATTGAAAGTTTACCGTCTTTCCAGACAAAAGGAAGAGAGCCCATTGCCAGCGGATGAGTAATGGGCATGGCCTCCGCACAATACCGCCTATCCAGTCCTAAATCTACATGGTGTTCTTAGGCTTCCCGGCTTCTCCAAAGCAACCTTTGTCTCTGCTCTGGGAGACCAAAACTGCTCGTTGGGCAAGTGGGGATGCAGCCAAGAGGGGAAGGCTCAGTGACAACAGTTGCTCAGTGCTCACTGCCCAGTATCTGCCTTCTTACTATGCTACTATAATAGTTGGAAACCCATCAACAATTGGGCATCTTCTATACAAATATGCTGCAGACCATCTGTACAGTTTTCAGTTCCAGAAGATTCCAGTAACTCACTAAGTTTTAGTACATCTTTTTTTTTTTTTTCTTTTTCTTGTTAATCTGATGGGCTGCCCTGAGATAAGTGATTAAAGCAAAATCTTGCCATAATTACTTTGAAATTAAAACTGCACAGAAGTTGCCAATTCCTGTGTTTGTTTTCTTACAAGCAACTTGAAGCACACATTTTCTGCTGTTAATATATTTTAGGTTCTGTGAAGTAATATTGAGGTTTTTTGTTAGAAAAATATTTTGGTGAAAATGATTGCTAACATAATCTTACAAAATGTTAGAACAGACAATTCTAAAGCTCATCCAGAGAATCTGTGTGCTTGTTGGTGTTATAGAGACCGGTAGGTAATTTTTTTGTTTGTTTCTTTTATAAAATTTCCTAGAGCTTGTCTGTTTAGAATTTATCTATATGTATGTATGCGTATGTAAGCTACATGTGTGGGACGTGTGTGTGCTTGAACATGTCTGTCTACCATCTAAAAGAACTTGCATTTCACTCTCATGTACTACAAAGGGCACGAAAAGGGCTTTCTAAGAATTAACTAAGCGTTCATTAACTAAACTTAATTTTGACTGTGTGCTCAGCTAAGAATTGTCAGTATTAAGTTCTTATTCTTTCATGCTAATTTGATGTTGCCCAGCGACTGGTTTATTGTTGTCAGGGAAAGAGAAGCAGAGACATAAGAGATGCTGGATTTCTTAAGGGTTGGTTGTAGCTGCTATCAGCAATTTACTGATTAACCTGTAGTAACTTGTAGTGCTGACAGTCCTGGGTATACAAGCAATGCATTAAAGGTATTAGCAAAACTATTTTCTAAATTACCTGAGTAGAGTTTTCAAGATAACTAATTCTATTCTTTGGAGTGACTTTTTTTTTTTTTTTTTTTTTTTTAGGAGTTAACTGTTTAAAACGGCATTAAAATAATTTGGCTTCATTTCCTCTGCTGAAAGAGCAAGTCAGCTGAAACTTAGACTTTTTGCTGAGAGAGGGGGGGAAAAAAAAAAGAGGTAGTTTTTCTTTTAAAGAGCATGACCATACACATTCCGCTCTGGTGCCTTTTAAAGGGGACTTCCCTGTTTTAAATGCCCTCGAGCACAGAAATACCAACACCTCTTAATTGTTTAATATATTACAGCCTAAAACATTTACAGAAGTGCTTTCCAAGTATTTCACTGTTCCAGGTGCTTGGTCCTGCACCTCCTAAAATAATAGGCTATTTCCCCTGAAATTTCATGTGCTTGGTGCCACAAGGAGACATATGCTCTGTATCAAGGGAAGGGGAAGTGAGAAGTAAGTGGGACTGCCTGACATTGATGCTTACACTTGCGGCATACACAGACTTCTCTATCTTGCGTCACACAGCTTGCAAAGAAAAAAAACAAGCACGTGGCTTGTATTTGGACTGTAAGATCCAAGGAGAAAAATATCATATTGTTAAGCATTTGAATGTCACTCTGCAGAAAGACTCCTTATTACTGTGTCCTCTGAGCAGCATCACAAAAAGAATAATAGTTCTAGTGATCAGCAGTGCTGAACATGCACCAGTCCACGATACAGCCGTCTTGTGGCCATCTTAAAGCCATGCTCCATACTGTATTCGTTGATGCGTGGAGGTGACGTCAAGCCAACGTCTGATGTTTGTCACATGCCACCATGCTTCAGACTGAGGAAAAAAATTTATTCTGAAAAAGCATGACACCTTATTTTGATTCAGTGGGGGCAAAGGAAGATACAATAATTTGCTTGGCCTATGCTTAACTAATTTATTTTTCAACTTGTTTACTAAAAATGAACTCTTGCCCGTTCAAGAAATAAATCCCTTAATATAGAATACGTAGGGCTCCTTAGGCTTCTGTGAGACTCTACCTTGACATAACAGGGTCCAAGGCACTCTGTCAATCTTATCACATTGTACCTCTGCTAAGAGTCTCAGATGTCGCCTGCTCACAGGCTGTGCAGGTCGGACATCCACATGCCACGAGCACAGGTAACCTGAACATACTATGATTCAGTGCATGGGCACAGAGTGAAACTGGGCAGTCAAAGGGACTTTGTCTGGAAATACCTGTTCAAAAATCTTCCTTCTTCTTGAAAATCCTCCCTACTGTGCAAATGCAAGCTAATGCAGATAGTTTAGAGTTGGGGTCTCAAGCCCTTCTCCTAATAACTCTCTGTAAGGGAGCAGAAGCTGGACACAGTTTCCAGTAAGGAGCTGGAGGGAGGGTGGCTCTGACTGACCCGAGGGAGGAGATAATGTGAAGTTAAACAATTCTGTAAGAGTGGAGGACTGAATCTTTCTGTGGCTGCAGTTTCACTTATGCACTTCCCCACTAAGTTGCCTGCCATCCCTTTGAACCCACGACTCCCATGTGACAGAGCAGTGATCTGGCTGCTGAGCCACTAGACTAATATTGTCCTTTTAATCTCACAAAAATGTGTTATAAAAGAGTTTGATTCACATGAGAAATTAAGTATAAGATCTGTCCTCATAAAGACATTATACCATGAATGCTCTCTTTCTGCTGGCTGCAAGAATAGGTGGCTCAAGGGTGAAAGGCTAGCATTTACATTTAAATACACCTATTGGAATGACACAAACAGAAGGCTAAAACTGCTGCTCCCTCTGAATGCTTTTAGAGTTGCTGGTTTTTTTTACACAGCAGCATCTTTTTCTTTTTTTTTTTTTCTCTCCATAATAAAAAATGGGAAACGAGATCCTTAAGATCCCATAAATTTAAACAAAGAAGGTCTTTGTGCCAGCAGGATAAATGGATGAACCTTTTCAAACTAATTATTTTACTTTTTTCATCTGTATGTGCCACTCAGGAGGTGAAATCCAGATATGAACCAGAGCTTTCTCTGCTGTTACACTAACTGGTAGTGCTGGCTGGGTGTGATGCTGTTTACATTTCCCAGAGAAAGTGAAATGCACTTTTTTTTGTGTCTGCCAAACCCAGACTTACCCCGTCATAAAACAGAAAGCTCTTTACCACCTAGAGAAAACAGAAACTGAAACAGGGTGGAAAGAGCTCTTGATGCCAGGGTGGCCTGGCAGCCAGGGTGCAAGCTCAATGAAATGCACACGCTTGATCCAGGCCAGGGCTTCAGCCCTTTCCTCTCTGGCATGCAGCGACAGAGGCTTGCAGGCTGGAATTGCAAAACCTCTGGGGTTGCCTTTGCCCTTTGGGGCCTCTGATTGAAGTGGAGGGTGGGGGGGTAAAGCTCTGTTTTTTCCTTGAATTTTCCCTCACATTTTTTGATGGCTCTTTTATCACGATTTTTGGCCACCCAAACAAGGGTTGAAACCAAACAGCATGAATAAATGCCTTTAAAAATACAATGCAGCTAGAAACCAGAAATCAGGAGCTGCATTCTGAACAATTTTTGCACACACTCCCTAATTTGTATGAAATTACCACATAACATGTAGCTAATAACACTAATCATTAAATATGTTCCAGATGCCTCTGAACAGTGAAGAACTTTAAATCCAGTTCTGGATGTGGCAGTTTCTTAACACCTGGTTAATAGTTTTTCCTTTGAATATGTATGTAAAACTTTGGTTTAATATATAACCTTGGACACTGGTGAATCCTAAGGCATTTTTATAAACTTAATGAAATTATATGGGCCTTAGAATCTCTTCTAAGTGGAGTGAAGTGATCAGATCTTCAAAATGCATGCAGAGAAAGAAGCAGCGAACGAGTCCATATGTCCATGTTCAGTAGCCCCCTATGGGTCTTTTTTTTTTGAGCATATCTACTTGTATTTTGTTTGGATTTTTAATAGTTTTGTCCTTTACAGCATAGTATGGCTGTATAAAACAAAACAGAATGTCCCTTAGTCTTCCTAGTCCAGCATGCCTTAGTCTTTACTAGTATGTCTTACTAGCTTGTATGTTCTGAGAAATGCTGAATAATTCTTTCCTGTATACTTTCTTCATTTTTTTCCCCACAATTTTATGTCAACTACTTATCAGTCATCTTTTTTCCAAAAGAAGGAATCCTCTGTGACCTAAACTCTCCATGTAGAGAAGTTTTTCTACATGTGAGATAATCCTTGTTGCACCCTGTTGTAGCTCTCCTCCTCCTGCTACACCTTCGTGGAGGTGAGGGGATCAGGGGTGTATTCAGTATTCACCATGAATTTATGAAATGGCAGATTGACATCCTTTCTGTTGTTGTCCTTTCCCTTCCAAAGGACTCCTGACATCCTGTGTGCTGACTGCTACCAAGCATTAGGATGATGTTTTCATGGAGTATAAAGGTCCACTGTAAGAAGGAATTATTCTCCAGGCCCATGGATATATAGGGACACATTACCTGAATTCAGAGGATTCTGTGTCCTCTGCAGGGCAGTTTAGACAACCTAAATTGCATACTGATGTTTTGATCCTACAGTGCAATGAAGGTGCCTCAGTGCTCCTGAGGGAGAAGTCCTTTTCCAGCCAGCCAACAGTCAATATTACGCACCTCAGTCCACTGAAAATTTAAGTAAAAATTATCTTCTGAGGAATAAAACATCAAGTAAAACTCAGTTTTAAAAAGTGGAGGGGATGCAGTTCTGGTTCCTGGCCTCAGTTTCCTGTTTTCAATAATAGCGTAACATAAAATATCAAGTTATTCCCAAGAGAAAAAACCAGAATCTATCTACTGCCACTATCTGATAGGTAACTCCTCTCTCGTTTCCCTAGTGCATGCTTAAGAGTTTCTGGGGAAATGTTGTGGGAACTTCCAGGTCAAAGAAGGAAGCCTGTAGTTGCTTTTGAGTTCTCCTGTCATTAAACTGTGTGGGCAGAAGATGGTCCAAATTTCTGTTTGAGGTTAGAATCAGACACTTCCATTCCAATTCAGGCAATATTACTGGATATGGGCCAAGAAGTTTATGCTAGAAGTTTGCTATCATTAAGTTATATTGAGCATCGCTCAGCTGAAATCAAGTACTTATTTACTAGCTTAAGGCTCTCGTTTGACACTCTGAATGAATAAAATATAGCCGGACCAAACAGAGGTTGTGAAACAAGTGCAAGCTCTACTTAGAGGTTAACAACCTGATTTCTCTCTCATACCAGTTTTACGGTCATTTAGCTCCATTGACTTCAGCGGAATGAGTCCTGATTTACAGCGTTGCTTCAGAGCTGTTTTAAAGCTGTGTTATACAATAGCCATGCTGGTGCCAGGTCTTTGGGAGCAAAGCATGTTTGCATTGTGCATGCCACTACTACCAGTTCTGAGGCCCTAAAGCAAATCTTTATTTATTTTTGATCCATAGCCAATAGATTTTCAATAAATTATTTGGGTTTCTCATTTGTTGCCTTACTTTTATGATTTAGTATCATTATGGGTTGGTTTTTTTCAGTGACTTGTCATTTACCAAGGTAATCCTAGGGTTTGAAATCAAATGTATAGGCTAGAGGTTTACAAAGTCCAGATTTGTGTGCATTTTCGGTAGGAACAGACACCCTCAACTTGAAATTAAGTCTCAAAAAATGCTGTCAAATTTAAAAACAAAAACCTAGCAACAAAACAGATAAATTAGTTATTATAGAAACTACTTGGAAATTAGTTTATCTCCTGTCGCCTCTCCCAAGTGTGATTTTAAATTCCCACACAACAGACCACCTTTTCTTCAAAGTTTGATGTGCACCACCATAGGAGGTCTGCTGTGCTGCTTCTTACCTCATATTGTCTCCTAGTGTAGAGCAGGTAGGAGAAAACTCCGAGTGAATGCATCTGATCAAGGAATGAGGATCTGTGTTCTCAGCTTGACTTGTGTTGACACAAAATATTTTTACTGTGGGAAAGCTAAGCAAGCTGAACATGATAAGCCTGAAATCCACTGCTAGGTAGATACAACTGTGCCTGCTGGAGCTTTCCTTTAGGAACTTTAGCTTATGTGCACTGAGGATGTGGAAAAGCTGATCTGTCACTGGGAAGCTGTAGGAGGATCTTATCTTCTTTGTGAGTCAGCCCTCATCTTCTTATCCAGTGCAATGGCCATGTTCTTTGGAGAAGAGATCAGCTAGCCTTCTCCCTTCTCTTTCCCCATAAAATAATCTGCAGTGGCGCAAAAGCATCAGGACTGCAGTGCGGTGGTGGAAAGAAGGACGTGCTTCCTGAGAGGTTTCATTGTTTCTCAGTTCCCAGCAGCAGAAACTTTAATGATCTTCCCAGAACATGTAAGCCAGCTGAGCCCAAAACTCATGTTCATGTTGTGATGATTTGATATTGTGTTAGGAGTATTTCTAGCAGAGACTATATTTTGCAACATCATATTAAGGATAATAATCAATAAAACCATATTTCCCTGTCTCCCTAAAACACAACCTCCACCGTGGTTATTTATGCAATGGATCCTTGGGGTCTTCAAGACCTTTACATATGTCAGGGTTAGTACAAGGCAGACTTTGCAGAAGGAACCTGGCGGCTGTGGTGCTACCTCTCTACTTCTCTTCCTTTCCCCCCTCAAAATCCTGACTTTAGGGAGGGGATAGAAATTTTTTCTTATGTGCCTGGTTTGCTGGGAGAGAGCCGCATAGCTGTGGTCTGTTTGCTCAACATTAGCTGTGCTGCCCAAGTGTGAAAGCAAGCATGGAGGGTAGATTGTCCCTGACTTCTGTGGGATCTGGAGCAGATCCATGAGGAATGCTACTGTTTTCAGCACTTCCCTTGCTCTGCCTAAGACCAGGCACACTGAGATATGAATGTTGTTGCAGCTGCCACATACTACACATAAGCCACATGTTTATGATTATTGCTTTAAATGAGAAGGTCTTTGTTTAAAATGTTTTCTTCCATCTAGAACCTATCGTGTTTTGTGCGATACTTAAAGAGTTTCTGTTTTTAATGTTGTTGAGTGTACCTGGAATTTACATAATATCACAGTCTGTATTTATAAAAAAAGACTATCCATATATATATTTATGTACAGTGCAGACAGCTTTATAGTAACAGGGAACTAGACCTGAATTAATTGAAACAAATTGACCTATTCATTCTTCAATTGTTTGTATCATTTTATGTTGTGGTCTGTTGATTAATTCTAGGTCTGCTTCAGTCCACTCCCAAAATAACAGTGCTTTTCTTTGAAATATAATGAACTGTGTTGCGTTTATGAGAGCTGCATGGTTAAATCACATTATTCCTGTCACCCTGCTGTACACCATGTCACACTGCCAATGTTTGGACTGAACATTGACTGCTGGCTTTGCAAGACTGGAAAGACCTGGACACACTGCCTACATCTAAACTATTAAATAAATTTAGTCAGAGACTTTTTCTGGAGGCCAACTGGCATGAAAGAGCTTGCATTCACACAGCTAAACTCTGTTACCCTCCAAATCACAGTGGACACATCCAAAATACCTATTGGAGATGGTCCTTGAACCAGGTTAATACCCAAGCTGTGCTTTGGCATTGACTGGAAGAGCACAAGCAGGCTTGGGCCAAAACTAGACCAGGGACCAGTTTAGTAGTATGGCCAGTTTCAGGCCAGTGCCTTGCTGGTCCAGTTTAGTTTTTTTAGTGTCAGAGTGAAACCTCAGTAATTCTGCCAGGAGTCAACAGAAAGCCCCTATTGGCCTCATTGACCAGAAGCCACTGGGAAGTATAATCATTAGTTCACCTCCTTCGCATTTGGATTCCTTTTCCTCTCATTCTGTTTTTTACCAAATAAGTACTGAAATGAACATTCTAAAAGTCTCATAGAGTAATAAAATTGGGTTGTTGTCTGCTCAAAACTTGTTAGTTTTGAACTACCAAGAGATTTTTCCCACAAGCTGCGGTTCTGGAAAAGCCAGCTTCAGCTCTCTTCCCTGATGGAGGATCTCCTACGGCTTTGAGCAAGTAACTAAGATCTTCTGTGACTCAGCACCCTATTTGGATTAAAGGGTAAAAAGCTGCGAGGTGTTGAGATACAAACACACCAGGTGCTCGAGGTCACATATGCATGCTAAACTGGTGTGAACATAAAAACTCCCTTTGATTTCTGTGGCAACTTTTTTCACGTGTCTCAGAGGGGAATTTATTTTAAACCTTGCAAAAAAGACATGAGTGTGTTCACGCCTATGTCATGATGTTTTCACAGTCAGAGCACTGGGAGTGGGTTTAGATAAGCCTGAAGCCTCCTATAGACAGATAGAGCACCAGCTCCCCAAACTGTGTTTCTAGGGCTTACCTGGTACACCAATTATCCCATGTAACACTGTCCTTCACAGTACTATGTTATACTTCTGCCTGCAGCAATATAAATAAGAATCAGGCAATTCATGCTATCGTCTTTTTCTCTATTCCAAAGATAAACGGCAGTGAAGGCCAAGTAGGTTTAAAAAGCTCATCATAGAAAATGATTATATTAGACCATGCTGTATTACTGAGATTACAGAAAATTACCTACATGTATTGAATTAAACCATGATTTTCCAATGATCTCAGCAACAGCAGCAGAATTGGGACATTTTAATCATTGTGTTATCAGTTTAGTAGGTAACTGCTATACTGAATTGCTGCTCAAAATGAAAAACTGTATTGTTTTATCCAGAAGGTTTCTGGTTTCTAGCACTAGCCTTTACTTTTCTTAGAGCTCAGACATATGATTGAATTACTGAAGCTGACAAATACAGATTTCAATGACATTTAAGCTAACACATATTTTGCCTCAGGTTTGCAACAGACTAAGAGTGTGCTGTTAATTAATGCGGTCATTTGATGTGCAGCACCTTGCTGAACTATGAGAACATGATTGTGTGCTTTTGCCCAATGTTCCTTTTAGGGTAAAAAGACTCTTTTGTTTCTTAATTGACCTATTCATGAATCAGTCTCATAAAAGAGGCTATGGAGCCTGACATGTACATAGTGATACCTGGCCCAGGCTATGCAAATCTTACTTAATGAAAATGTTATGAAGAAAAGAATAGAGTCGTTGCCCAGATTGATTTACTTAGAAATTGATAATTTTGTTCGGAGCTGGATTTTGAAAAGCAGGAAGTATGTCAAAACAGAGGAAGAACATTTGATCTAATCTCCCTGTGGCTTCCATGTTGCCCCTCAAGACTGAGACACTGTCCCATGGAAGCTTGCATACGGCAGTGGCTCTGCTCAGACCTAGTGAGACCATTGCATCAGTTAGGGCTTGCAAGGCCATGATGTGTTTATTTTTGCAGTTTGATCTTGCAAGAAGCTGAGGAGGGCTTGCATTTCCCTCCTACTGATAATGGTAGTGTTGAAAGTGCTCGGTGCATTCCAGGGCAAAGCATTGAAGGCTGTGGATGAGAGAACTGCTAACACTCCTTTGGAAGGTACACGTAGATTCCTTTGGTCTTCACTGGGGGCAAGCCTGGGTGTCCATTAAAAAAACCAAAAAACTCCAAAAACCAAACCAACAAAACCACAACACACAAAACCCCAACACAATAGTTGTAGTGGCCCAAATAAAATATAAAAATCCCAATCTTAACCCAAGCACTCAGTTTGGGGATCCTCTGGAATTAGACAGAGGCTTGAACCTTGCCCCAGGGGCTAGTATCTCCATGGTCTATTTGTGAGCAGAAGGGTGCAGGATCTCCCCATGGGTGAGTGTGCTGTGGCACGTAAGGACATAGCCCAGTGGCTCAAACAGGTATTCCGTGCCTGCTGGTAGAGAGTATCACCACAGGCTTGATGCTTATTCACACTGCACAGGCTCAGCTATGCAGCTGTCACCCCAGGCTTCATCTCAGGCTCTTTTTGACCCTCCTTAGCTTTTTTAAAGCTGCAACCTTTCAGCTTATACTCTCTCTCTAACAATTTGCTCTCTTTCCCCCCCTCTCCCTCCTTCCACAACTGAACTTGCTTTGCCAAACTCCCCACTCTACCACCTATCCACCCCATATGTTTATATTTTCCTGTTGCTGAGGCATGTTGTGCTGACCTGCCTGGACAGAGCTCCTTTATCACAGAGATAAACATGATGTCCCCCTCACATAGAGTTTCTGTCATGTGTGACCTTTCATCTTGAACTGCCGTGACCTTTTTTTTATTAATGCTGTACTGTGCCGCTTGCAGAAGCCAGGAAAGAAAATCTTTTGTTTCTAGATAGAATACTGCTAAAGGACATGATACGGTCTTGTTTTTAATCCAGCTAATTAAAATCTGCATGTGCAGTGTAACTGAGAACGCAGCCTTCGCCCACCACTTTCCCACAGGCAGGGAATAAAGGCCTTTAGTGCAGCAGCAGCTAGCCACCCTTGGATAACAGAGAACAGAGCCCACAATTCATCCCAGCTTTCCTTATCATATCCGCAGAGGGCTTTCCCCTCCTTCTCTCCCTCCCTCCCTCCTCCCCCCTTTCTCTCCATGGAATCACTTACTCTAGCTATGTGCCTCTATACATCACTTCAGAATGTAATCAAGTTAAAAATATGTTAGCTTGCATTTATCTATGCTCCAGTGAGCTCTGAATTTAATTCATTTGTAGTTTAAAAAAAAAAGAAAAAAAAAAAAAGAAGAGAAAGAAAAGGAAAAAAGAAAAAGAGAAAGAAAAAGACAAAAGAGAAAGAAAAAAGATAAAAGAGAAAGAAAAAAGAGAAAGAAAAGATTCTATTTCTAATCAAATGTCAAACCTATTTATGTTAAAACTGTTCTGCCAAGAACTAACTGAATAACACAGTTTAGCAGTTCACACTTTTGTACGTTCATTATGGAGGCTTTTTTGGGTTTGCTGGATGGTTGTGGTTATTACTAAGGCTGCCTTTTGTGTGTGTGTGTTGGGGAGAGGGTGCCATGGAATTTTTTTTGTGAAACATTTCCTTGGTTAGTTTTTCACTTGTTGCTTTTTGTTGGGTAACTGGAGTGGGGGAGGGAGGAGGAGAAGGAGGGCAGCCGGGTGGGAAGAAGCAGTGAGGGCAGAATGGGAAGCACTAAAATTGAGCCTCCACCTGTTTTCTCTTTCTTCAAGTCATGTTTTATATGATGATGATGAGGTCAACAGGGAGCATAAAAATGTGCCAGGAGATTCAAAACTTGGAAGGAGATTGTACAACATGAGTAGAAAATACATTTCAGTGCATGTAAAGAAGCCCTGCCCGCAAGTTCCCCCAGCAAAGCACACAAACAGGCTTTCTGTGGGCATTCCCTGGTAACCCACACAAAGAGCTGTTCAAACAGCTGTGCCTTCAGCTAAACACCATCCACGGGCTGCTGCTGTGGAAAATGCCAGTTTCTGTGTGCTAATGTTCCTAACTCAAATTCAGTGAAATATACTTACAATTATTAAGGGAAGGGATTTCAAGTCCTGAATAAATATACAACATCTCAGGAAATGAATTACTTTATTTGTCCGTAATGAATAATTCATATGGATGTTGTACGCAGGGAATGATTAAAGAGATATGAAAAAGCAGCGTTTTGAAATCTAATAAAGCTTATTAGGTGACACCAGTCTAACTAAAGCACCTAACATCACATTTTTTTAATACCTACGTTTTTTAAAAACAGGGAACAGAACAACTGAAAGACATCAGAAGTACTGTGCTGCCCATATATATAAAGAGGTTATGTCGATCAAGTACAATAATGTTTTTCATCACAACTTGGCTATCTTATGCTGACCTCTATATGCACGAAAAGAGATCTGATATTTTTTCTGCTTTTAGTGCCTATGGAAGAATAACATTAAATGAGAAATAGCTATTAGTTAACTTATATAACTCTGATATATTTATATAACACATAATGACCTTACAGCAAGCATAAATTTTTATGTACTCTGGAATTAGTGTCTAATCAGTAGAACAGTGATAACCAAGAAGACATTTATCTGCATTTTATCAATTTAAGATTTTTATTTTTTTTTTATTTTGAGGAATATATTCAATAATTGCTCTTTGATAGTGACATCTGCTTTGACACAATAAAAAAGTTGTTAATATCGTCACATATTTTTATAAAATGAATGTTTGTATATCTCATAAGCAATAGAGTCTACCATCTTTGGAAGAAGGGGCAGGCAACTCAGGAGGACTACAAGGAAATCGTGAGGTTAGGCAGGGTGAAGATTAGAAAGCTGAAAGCCCAGCTAGAATTCAGGCTGGCCACTGCCATAAAAGATAACAAA
>JAVJGI010000035.1:19868997-19909701 GCA_035590275.1 Ibycter americanus
TACTCTTCGCTGGGTAAAAAGCCGGCTGGACGGCCGAGCCCAAAGAGCGGCGGTGAATGGGGTTACATCCAGCTGGCGGCCGGTCACAGGTGGTGTTCCCCAGGGCTCAGCACGGGGGCCAGCTCTGTTTAATGGCTTTATCAGTGATCTGGACGAGGGGATTGAGTGCACCCTCCGTCAGTGCACAGGCGACACCAAGCTGGGGGGAGCGTTGATCTGCCTGAGGGCAGGAGGCTCTGCAGAGGGGGCTGGGCAGGCTGGGCCGATGGGCCCAGGCCAGTCGTATGAGGCTCAACAAGGCTCAGCGCCAGGTCCTGCCCCTGGGTCACACCAGCCCCCGCAGCGCTGCAGGCTGGGGCAGGGGCTGGGAACTACCCGGTGGGGAAGGGCCTGGTGGGCTGGTTGATGGGCATCTGAACATGAGCCAGCAGTGTGCCCAGGGAACCAACAAGGCCAACAGCTCCTGGCTTGTATCAGAAACTGTGCGGCCAGCAGGACCAGGGCAGTGACCGCCCCCCTGCACTTGGCCCTGGTGAGGCCGCATCTCGAACCCTGGGTTCAGTTTTGGGCCCCTCACTGCAAGACAGAGATGGAGGTGCTGGAGCGTGTCCAGAGACGGGCAGCGGGGCTGGGGAAGGGTCTGGAGAACAACTGTTGTGGCTGAGGGAACTGGGGTTGTTTACCCTGGAGAAAAAGAGGCTCAGGGGAGACGTTATTGCTCTCTACAGCTACCTGGAAGCAGGTTGTAGCAAGGCAGCTGTCGGTCTCTTCTGCCACGTAACAAGCAACAAGACAAGAGGAAATGGCCTCAAGTTGCACCAGGGGAGGTTTAGGTTGGATATTACAAAAACTTTCTTCACCAAAAAGGTTGTCAAACATTGGAACAGGCTGCCCAGGGAAGTGGTGGAATCACCATCCCTGGAAGTGTTTAAAAATTCATAGATGCGGTGCTTAGGGACATGGTTTTGTGGTGGACTTGGCAGTTTTGGCTTAATGGTTGGACGTGATTTTAAAAGTCTTTTCCAACCTAAATGAATCTATGTTATAAGATTTACAAAGGTTTTTGTATTCTTTTTAGGTGTGCTAATGCTAATAAATATGGCATTTTTTTATGGTTACGTAGCAACCTTTCTTAAGCATTAAATGTAATTTGTATTTGGGGGACGCACATAATTTTTATGGGCAGATGTGATGTTGAATGATGTCCTGTAATTCCATGTAACTAATAACATAAATTAGGGTGGTGATTATTATTTTTGTCGCTAATAATTGTTGTTGTAGAGCCCTTCTTATGCAGAAGGCACGTAACAAGAGCTGAAAATTGACCACATTGCTATGTTAGTCACACATGACAAGCAGCATGGCATAAATTCCCTCTCAGTGTTACTTAAGGATGCTGAACATCAGGTCAGGCTTGATAATGGGGTGTAAGTCTCAGATCCCCAGAGTGAACATTTAATGTATTGGAAATCAGGATGCCTTTAGTAAGTCCCTAAACAGCTTTATGCACTCAAAACTGCATCCAAAAACTTTAGTTTATGATAGAAGCCAAAAGTGTTTAGGAGGTTGTTCTCAATACTATTAATGAAAAGGGGATCAAAATAACATTCTTTAGTCTTGCACATGGGATCTGAACCTGCACTTCAGATGTTTTGGTTCATCTGTGTCATTAGCAACCATTTACAGGGATTCCTCATTGGTGATACTGTAGAAAATAAGACTGTGACACGAGGGCATGCTTGAATTTTTGTAGCAAATAATTTTTAAAGTTTTCAATTTCCATTTCAAAAGCTTATTTCAAAGTTTTCAAATTTTCATAGTTTGTATCTCTACTTTTTGTGTCACTAGTAATCTTCTGCACAGCAGGTATATACTGATCTTCCAGAATGAAGAGCAAATTCTACATTAAAGGAAAGAAAACTCAAAAGATGGACATGTCAGAGATGGCAATTATTTAAAATGTTCGGCTATGTCTGCAGAAAGCTGCCTTTAAAATGACCGTTTTTCTTTCCTGTACTAACTCCTATCAAAGCAAGTTCTTAAATCAGCGCCAAAAGAAGTGAAAAGAATAATTGTGGTTAAATTTCTTTTGACACTGCAAATTCCTCTCACAGTCCCATTCTCAGACTTCACTGCATCCTTTCCAAACAAAAGTCATCTAGCCCAATTGTGCAAGAATGTTTTATAAGGCTGTGAAACCAAGGGTTGGTTAACTACACCCTTTCTACAAACGATGAAGACCATGACAGTAATGCTTCATCTGAACTGGTGATTCAGGGGGACAGTAGGAGGCAGCTGCTGAATTGCAAACAGAAACATGACTCACCCTCTCTCTGACTCTTAATAAAAACAAAACAAAACAATAATAAGATTAGAAATTACTTTCCCTAACCTCAGAGTGGAGGAAGAGAGTGGCAGCTCATCTGTTCTTGCAAAATAACTAGGTAAGTTTGTTACTGGTGGTGCATGGTAAATGGTGTAGTCACATACCTCTGGAAACAGAAGAGTAATGCTGACCAAATAATCATGCCAAAGTTAGGTTTTACCTACTGAGAATAATTCTGTGTGAATAAAAATGAGTTGGGAACCTGGGATTTAGCCTACTGCTAGCATAGTAGTAACAACAATAATCTTAATAAGTAGTTATTAGTAATGAGAACACAGTGCTAGCACTTGTTAGTTATAAATGATTAGTTATCAGCAGCGGGAAGCCTGTGGTAGCAGTGGGAGCCCAGGGCTGGTTGCCCTGCAGGTACTTGGCAAATGGAACATGGTAGGGACACCACCATGTCTCCTCCCATCAGCAGGCTGAGCACAAGATGTAAACTACCAGAATGGAACAGGGGTAACTGCTTGTTCATGGTATTGTAAAGCTTGCTTTCTACTCATTTATCCTCAGTCTGTCAGTAAGGTCCCAATTTCTCTCTGGGTCACAGTTAAGTTCAGAAGGAGCAGGGCGAGCTCCTATTCAGTTCAGTGTAAGACTGAAAAAGCAGTGCTTCTGAGCACTTCTCCACCTGTATTAGGAATCCTTAAATCCCTTTAAAAAAACCAACAAAAACCGAAATCTGTTTTTCCAAATTCAAGTCTGATGCTGTTGCCACTCATGTTGGTTGGATCAGCATGCCCACCTGCACCAACACCCAGGTTTCCAGCTTTCCCTGCAAGAAATAAACAGTCCTGGACTGTACCTTCTGCTAACATCAGGAAGACAGTTTTGGACAGGTAGAGTATCCAAACTAGTTTTCTAGAATTGTGCCCGCTAGCAGCTAGTCAGAGTTTGGCCCTCTCAATTGGTTCACTGCCTATAAGGATGGCAGTATTATTACATTTAACATCAACGCAATAATCCAAAGAAAAGCAACGAAAAAACAGGTTTTGCACATTTCCTGGTACCAAGGGATTACCATTTACTGCTGTTGTTATTTAGAAATACATATATACGTATATGTAGCCTTTTTAATTCTCTCAAAAGAAATGGGAGCTGGATTACATCTGAGCAAGCTAGCTAAACAATTATCAATGTAACTAAAATAACTCATGGTTCATCCCACTTCTATGACCTTTTTGTATAGTAAAGATTGATTCATTTCTCTTAGACAGACAAGTATTATGTATACGCATGGTCCAACACTTTACTTTGCTCCCTGCTGCCACAGGAGGATTGGGATAATTTTCACATTTGCACCAGGTCAGGTAGGAGGACACTGGTAGCAGCGGCCCTTTTGCTGCCACTGCAACATTTTTTGGGTTCCAGACAGGTGAAATCTGGTAGATGCATCCCTGATAGCTTTAACATATTGGGACAAATGGAACATCTCTGGAAGTTTTAGTTCAAAATTTAGCCAGCATCAGATCTGGCATAATTTGTTTTTTTTCAGAGATGAACATGTGAGTGCTTAGAAGGAAGTACTCCTGGAGACATGTAGTTGTTGAAGTTCACCTCTGATGACATCTTAGGGAAACGCACTGAAACAACCCAACAAGTACAAGGAATGCGTAAAGCCTATAAGCTCTTTACCAGGTGGAAAAGCCCTTATGTGACAGCTAAGGATGAGATGAAACAAAAAAGACTAAATTCAACAAAGCACACATACGCACTTTCTGAATGAAGTTAACTGAAAGGTCAAGGGAATAATCTGAGTGATAAGCAATATAGTGAGGCACACAGTAAAACTAACTTTCAGGTGTGCTTCCAATCAGCTGATTGCTTTGAGAAAACATAATTTCAACCTTATTTTTTTACACCTGCAAACCAGTTACCTGGATTAGCCTAATACTTAACATGTGCCCTGTTACTTCACTCTCCTTCTTGCCAGGGCTGCCTGTGCTGACACCTGACCTTGGTGCTTAGAGCTTGGGCTTAGGCTGCTGTATGCTTTGCTTATGGATCGCATCATTCATATTCTTATTTCCTTAGCTTTGCTTTCAGAAATCTATCAACAACCCCCTTAATCTTTTTTTTTTTCCATTTGCCTCTTTTTTTTCTGTGAAATGATACCTGTCATGTCTTGAAGCTCAGTAACTGTCCTTTATGTAAGCCTGCAAATTCTGCTCAAAATTCTTTGAACTCTGTTTAATCCCTTTCTCTGAATTGTCTACTTTCTTTTAATTTATAGTCACAATATTTTCCTCATGTTCTATCTCAAATGCTGTGCTTCAGATAGCAGGATTTTTAATTTCTTACTTTGTTCTCTCTTGTATTTCAAAGTGCTCAAAACTTTCTGATTCCACTTATCGTAGCCCTTGCCTTAGACATGCTTTTTTGGAGCCTCAGCTTCTCACATCATGTATTTTCTAAGAGTTTTTTGTTTTGGTGATTATCGTTCCAATGGGTGGAGTTTCTGTCTCTTCTGGTAAGTAATCTAACAAAAGTTAGGGGGCATCTGTGTCACTTGTGAGTTTAGGATTTAATTTCTTTTACCAATACACAAATCATCATTGGTTTCTATAGTGAAGATGAAAAGTATGAGCCATTCAAGTTAAACTGAGGTTCTGGAGAGACTATAGTCTTAAAAGCAGTGAATTTAGGAGCAAATGTAAACTTTCTTAGTGTGATGAAACATAATACACTCTTGTGAAGTATGTTTTAAAAAATGAGAAGTGTTAATTAATCATGCTTTGAACTTAGTATATGAGTTCACTTTTCAACTCTGACCTTAATTAAATTAGGTGGCAAACACTACTTATTACATTACTCTTTCTAAAAAAATAAATAAATTAAAAAATATTTATATTTGGCCTTGATGAAGATCATAATATAAATCTAAACAGTTGTAAAACTCTTCCTTCAATTTCCAAGCATTTACTCCTGCTGAAGTCCCTGGGAGTAAGGGAATAAACCACCCGACCCGTGAGCAGGGAGAGTTGCTACTCTTGTTCTTACCATAGCTCTGTCCTGCCTGGTATCCTGCTTTGTCTCTGCCAGGTTTCTTATGAAAATGAATTATCCTTTGTCAGTATGTTGTTGATACTTTAAATAATTCTTAGCAGATTGGTGAGACACAGGTTTTCTCTGCAGAAATCCTGCTGATTAGACTCTGTGGCGTACTGAACATCCAGTTGTTTTATTATTTTGCTTTTAATGACAATTTCAAAGTAATGCCTTGAATAACCAGTAGAGACTCTTCTAAATAAAGGTAAAACACTTGCTACCTCCAGTGTCCTAGAACAGTGGTTGCTTTCATGCAGTCTAAAATTTTAATTTGTCCACAACTTGCATGCCTTGTAGGTCTGGTAAGTTTTGTTTGTTTCATATATTGACAGTCCAAACTCTTGGGTAGCTGTTCCTCTTTATTACAAAACAAAGCAAACAATACAAAAAAACCCAACAAGAAGGTTTGAGATTAGTAATCTCCTCATGTTCTGAGTAAAGAAAAGTGATGCAGGAAAATAACTTAGCTCTTCAATAAGATGCCTCAGCTTCTCTAATTGCTTTCTTTAGGCCTTTCTGATCTAACACAATCACTGTTGTGTGAGCCTTTTACTTCTGATGGACTTACTGATATTTTTTTTTTCACTAGCTCTCAGCTTCTGATAAACCCTTCAATTCATGCCCCAGCTTCCTGTTTCTGATATGCACAACACATGTCAGAACAACTGCCCTAACTAGAGATGAAAAATAGTGAGAGAAATTGCAAGATGTAAGAAAGGAGATGTACAAACATGAATACAGTATGAGCTTTAGGATGTTAAAATCAAGAATCTAGAGATTCAGTTGTCATGTAAATGAATCTGAGATTTTTTTTTTTTTTGTTCTTGTTAATATAAAATTCTTTGGGTTGTAAAAGATTCAATGAACACATGGCTGTTTCTCATTAGTGGTGGCTGTCACTAAAATGAATATGTTGCTGAGTGTTCAGTTTCTGGGAAACGTGGTTGAAACATGAGCAGCTCTCTCGATGCAGAGCTCAGAGTCAGATGTTTTCAGAGGGGATGTTCCCCATTAAGTAATGACAGAGAACCATACGGAACACATTACAAATCGAAATACTGATTGATGAAGTGCCTGTGGTCAGCTTTCTACAGAAATGAGAATTTTGAATGTATTATCACGTCAGCATGGAACTGATCTCAGGTACAATTGCATTCTGTTTTCATTTCTTTTTTTCTTCGCAGTCTCACACGTGCTGTTCCAGATCACGTTTATAGCCAGCAGAACCTCGGACTGAAGGAAATAAAGCATCAGGTTTGAGCTCTGATGTTTCATTGTTTTAGCCCAGTTCACAGAAGCTCAGTAAGTCTGAGTTTGTTCAGGCAGCTGGTAAGCTGTAAACTCTTTCTCCACGTAGCAAACTTCTCCCCTCCTTCCTAAGAGCCAGGAGAGGGGCCTTGGAGATTACTGGAGCATGCCAGCACTGGGAAGGGAGAACTGGGATCACCTGGTAAGGCAAGGTGGGTCCTGTGCAGGTTTGAATGTATCAGACTAAATGCTCCACTTTGCTTTCCCAAAAGCAGATGCTTTCCTTTTCCCACTTAGCTCATTTGCAGTTCAGTGAGGAAAATCAACTGGTTAACGCTGACTTCAGGGTGAGATTTTGGTTTATTTGCATTCAAGTTACTTATTACTCTAGCTTCAAGTTCAGGTTTGTTTCAGATACAGTGACCTCTTCTGTTTTACACAGAAAACAAATAGGGCTGGTCATACAAAATGTGTATATCTATTCACTGTGTACACAGATTGCAAGTGAATGCACGTCTGAGTCACAGCACATTTAAAGAAAAATATATAGTCAAATGGTAAATTTAGAAACTGAGGTCAAAGTATCTAGCTCTTTTTTTGCCAAACATTTCTTAAATGGCGCTTCAGTAAAAGCCTGAGCGGGAATAGACTTAGACACATATTTAGCACAGTGTTATGAACACTTGAGTATTCCTGTTTCTGAGATCACAGCATGAGATTATTGCAGGGCTAAGGCACATCAGGTGTGAGAGCCAAGTCTTGCTTACGCCTTTGCTAATGGAAACTCATTCAAGTGAATAGAGTTGCTTGGTTTACATTAGCACAGCTGAGGCCACAGGTTGGCCCAGGACCTAAAAACCTGAATATAAGGGGAAGTAAAATCAGATGTCTACTAATGCCTAGAAATGTGAACAGTGGACTGGGTCTAAAGAGAAATATCAGGCATTCATGTAATGCCTGTGGATGAATTTTAGGGTCCAAGTTTCCATAATCACTGATTTCAGACAATCAGGACCTGATTACTCAGAATTGTTACAAATGCACAATCCTTAGCTGAATTGTCTTAAAACTAAATCTTTGAGGCTTACAGTGAAAATTAAGTCTCCTAGCCTTCCTAAATGCATGTGAGGTTAGCTTTTTTTCTTTTTCGAAGAATTAGCCGTGGCAAACTGGTTTCCAAGCGATCTGATTTCTGCCCTTCAGACTTCTACAGATGTTCTTGAAAATGCAGAACAAATGTACCTTGCTGATAAGCAATTTGTTAGTTTTCACTTCGTATTTATTCATGGCAGAAGTCTGTATTGGTAAATATGCAAACAATAGTGCTCAAGTGCTTCATTAATTCAAAGTATAAATAAATGTAGAATAAAATGAGGAAACATATACAGGCAGCTGTTCAAGGATATCAGATCTTAAGCTATCTGTAACCTTTATAATTATTTCAGTGTTCTTCCTCTGTTATTAAAAACTATAATGCAGAAATTATAATGATCAGTAATTAGCTGAGATTCTACTACCTTTCTGATATTTTGTAATGAATTACAAGAAGTCTTTTTGATAGTGGTGGCTAGTCATTGGCAACAGATACAGGCTTTTAATGGGGCTGAAGGGCTTCATGGCAGGAGAAATGTTGAGAGAGCTGCAACCATCATTCAGATCACCTTCCTCATGTACAACAGTCTTCTTACCATACAAGAAGACCCTACCAGTCTTCATGGCTCTTCATACCAGAGCCGTGAGGTCTTCTCTCAGAAAAGATTGTTGCAATTTTACTTTTGGTACCATCCAGAAATGCAAGTTTGGGCTTAGATGGGTGTTGTGGTTTAACCCCAGCTGGCAACAAAGTCCCACACAGCTGCTTGTTCACTCAGCTCCCTCCATTCCTAAGGGATGGGGAGGAGATTCAGGAAAAACGTAAAACTTCTGGGTTGAGATAAGAACAATTTAATAATTATAATTGTTATTATCATTATTATATTTTAATGAGAGAGAGGGAGAAAGGAATAAAACCCAAAAGGAAAAAAAAAACAACCCAAAACCTCAAGTGATGCTCATTACAAATGCTCACCACCTGCTGACCAATGCCCAGCCAGTACTCAAGCAACAATCAGCAGGCTTTGACCAACTCCCCACAGTTTATGTACTGAGCATGACATCATATGGTATGGAATATCCCTTTGGCCAGTTCAGGTCAGCTGTCCTGGATGTGTCCCAATTTCTTGTGCCCCTCCAACCTTCTTGCTGGCAGGGCCTGCAAAACTGAAAAGTCCTTGACTTAGTATAAACATTACTTAACAACAACCGAAAACATCAGTGTGTTATCAACATTATTCTCATACTACAAATCTAAAACACAACATTGCACCAGCCACTGAGAAGAAAATTAATTCTACCACATTTGAAACCAGGACAATTGGACACAGATCAGGAAAGACTCACTGAGCTGGTATCTGGCATGAGCTTCAGATCTCATGTAATCCTGTAAGTCTTGGAGGATCAAATACTCCAGAGTCCTCACTGAGACTGCTTCCCCCAGCCTAAGATGAGCAATAGGAGCCATTCTTATCAGGACAGGAGAGCAGCTCAGATAAGGAGAGGGAAATGCTGACAGCATATTCTCAAATCTTGTGTGAATCTCCGGAACTGTCAGTGTGGGATGTTCCCATAGAACTCTGCTTGGCCTGGGACAGATGATTGAGTCTTTGGTGCCAGAAAGATTAGTACTGGACAACTGGGTGCCAACTAGCATAGGCACACAACCACGTTTCTGACAGTGTATCCAGAAGATAGGTTTTATGACTCTAGACTTGTTCTGCTATGGCGCAAAGCAAGGGTTCCCTGGCTCCTAAAGCTGCTCCAAACCAGGGCTGAGCAGGCTTGTCACACAAACCCATGACCATGCATTTGAGCTGCTCTCCTGAGCTGGAGCTAGCACTGATGTGAATGCATGGTGAACGAAGGGAGAGATCAGCCAAATCAGTTATCTGCAGGCCGAGGCCACCTTTTTCCCTTCTAGCACCAGGCACCCTCAATCTCGTAGACTATAACAACGCACTTGAGGTTTTCCCATGGATCAGATAAAACAAGGAATTTCCTCTTTCTCCTTTCACTGAAAGTTTCCAAGCTTCTAGTGGGACCTAAATCGGGGAATTAAGAATCTAGATATTACTGAATTTATCTTCTTCAGGACTCAGTTTGTTCTTGTATACATGAAGATAACAGCATCATTTCATCTGCGATAAAAATGCTCAGACATTATTATATATGTTGCTGTAGCTGTTCTTACTGTTTTCCACAAGCACAGGTTATGGAGAGGGAAGACTTGCCAATATAATCAACATTATTACAGATTTCTGTTTCTTTTTGTTACTGTATCTTCAGAATGACTTTGTTTGATTCTGCTCCTTTAAGGAGGATTGCTTTATCTTTTTAAGTTGCTAATTCTTATACATTTCATCAGTCTTAAAAAGAATATTTTCAAAATGCTCAAGTAACTTAAGACTTTCTCTCTTTCTCAGATGTGATCTGGTGCTTACATATAGGCCTGGAAATGCTATTACCTGCCAAAATTCTAGTGAAACTGGTGTGATATGGACATCTAAGACTTCTGAGACTTTTAGTCCTTTTGGTCTCCTATAGAAGATCTGGCACCAGTACAACCATTTAGGTTACTGGTATGTGTTTTTATTGAAAAATATCCCACTACAACCACATTTATAGATATAAAGACATCCTATGTTGTTGCTTCCCTGTACTGCTGTTTCCTTTCTAGATTGAAATAGGTGATACTGCTAAGAGTGCCAGTAAAACTGCATCATTAAATGTTGCACTAACTATACCTGACATCTTGTTGAAACTTGTGATATAGGCTCCTAAGTGCTATTCTGTTTTGAAACCAAGATTCAAGGTCTAATTCCACAAAACTTTGTTGCTGTCTTTTTAGATTGAGGCATTTTTGTCCATTTGACTCTCTTGAAATTTTTCACAGTTAGGTTTATGCTGCCAAATAAGATCAGGATTCAGACTTCGGGTAGGACTTTGGGTATTGTTATTTCTGTCTCGTAATAATGATATGACAAGGATTAGGAACAGCGTGAATGTAGAGTAAGGCTTGAAGCTTTTGGAGCAGAACTAGCTCTCACCAGAGGTGAGTCCGTGCTAAAGTTGCAGTTCTTTTGTGGGACTTATTTTGAGCTTCCTTAGAATTTGTGAGCAGTCATCTGAGAACTAATCAGCATGGCTGCCTAAAATGTAAGCAAAAGTTTTTAGATGTGGTGGGCAGATCAGATTGGTTATGAGTTCTAAGAATGCACAAAATTAAGTCAGCTTTATTTAGCAACAGAACGGTTACTGCAGAGTGGTAGCGTCAAACGTGACTTGTCTCCAATATTGCAACACCGTTAACCAGAGAGATTGGACACAGAGATGACTGTTCTTGGCCTTGCGGTGAATACCAGTAAGATGTCTAACCATTGCCAGTCATGCTGTTTCTCAGCTCATGTGTTAGTCATATAGAGAAAAGAAAGAAAGAAAGAAAAAATAATCAAAATTCTGTTGTTCCCTACTGTCACACTGAGTAGCACCTAACTTGCAGCTGCTGGATTTCCATAGGTCACTCCAGGACTCCTCCCATCAGAACACCACAGCTGGGTGATCACATCTGGCCATCAGGTAGTGACGTTGGGTCTACTGGTTCAATGGGAAAACTGGTTTGGTCTCGAGCTTCCCTATGACTGTCACAGTCGCAGTGTCAGCCAGTCTGTATCATGTATTGATCTCCAGTCTCTGTCCCATTAGAGTATTGATTATGTAACATTAATCACTACTTCTTTTTAGTGCCATGGATTTTCCACTACCTTTTGCTTTTCTGGAAGCATGTGGGATACCCACTCCTAAAAGAATTCCCAGACCCCTTCTTTTTATGCCCATCTTCTCTGTATGGTGCAAACCCATCTTTGCTAGAAGGGCCAGCAGTTGTTGCAAACCCAATCATGCATTGTACAGTTTTATTTCTTTTTATTCCTCTGTTTTTTTGCTGAATTGTATGATTACTGAAAAGTATCAAAGACAAAAGGAGAACATAAAGAAAAGGTGGACATTCTTTTTCTCAGGGCCACTCAGCTCCCAAGAGATCTGAAACAAGAGGGCCCTTCTGAGTCCCACAGCAAGAGCATGTTTTTCTGTAAATGCTCTCTCATTCTCTCTTGGTCTCGCTTGCTTTTAAGCATACATCTGACACAAATTAATCTGCAGGGTTTTTAGTCATTTCCCATCCGCTGCTAGGGCAAATTAGACTTGCTGATGTTGTTTTGGCCTAACCCTGAAGCAGCATGAAAGGAATGGCCCAGAGGGAGAGTGAGCATGTTCTCCTTGGCTCTTCTTCCATGTACTCTCTGGCCCGTTTAACAAAAAAATGAGTTCAATTGGCCTGAAAGGCACTGGGAGATTGAAAACCCCTCTGTAGTACCTTAAAGAACCAAAATTACTTAATTAATGTGGAGGCCATTATGTGCGGTTACCGTATGAATAAGTGGACTGCCTGAGTTACAGAGCAGGAAAGAGGAGAGGATATCTGAGGTCAGCTTTGTCAGGGTAAAGGAATCCTAAACAATGAGGGCATTGGTTTAAGATTTGAGGAAGAATTTGAAAAAAGGCCCTGAGAGTGAAATTAAATGAAGCATGGGAGAGTATTAGTGGAGATTAGCAGTGCTGTGAAGGAACCCAGAGCAGACTGCCAATCGCCCCTAAGCACAGGCAGCTTTAACTGGGCTGCTGCAGACAGGAATTAGGCAGTACGCTGCTGGAGTTTGACTGAAAAGTATTTTCTTGAGCAATGTTATAGAGTTTCTCTTCCATCCCCCCTCTCTTTCATTGACTTCTGAAAGTGAACATGCCCCTTTCAGCTGTATTTTTTTTTTTTTTCTTTGCCAGGCAGACTTATGACAGAAGTAGAAAAAACAGAGTCAAGATTTTAAAAGCACTCTGGCACTCTCAGTGTAAATGTGAGATTCACTTAGTAGCAAAAGTTGTCATTGTGAACATACTGCTTCAGATGTGAAGAGGACAAAGTCTACTGAAACTAATTAAATTAATGGCTGTGTTTATAGTTGAAGTTGGTGAAGAAACTGATGAGATGCATTTGCTCACATACAGAATGAAAGGGATGGATACTTGTTTAGTGAAAGCTAGATTATTTTTCTGAAATATGAATGTTTACAGTGATGTAAATTTTTCAGAGTTCTTTGATGCCATTTCGAGATTTTTCGCTCTGGAGTTTACCTTATTAGCCGTACTTTCTAGAAAGCAGTACCTGTGATAGAACAGGCATCCACAGGACAAGAATCAGCTGAAGGCTGGCATATTTCGGAACATGCTGGCTACAGTATTTATTTTCTTGGCTTTGGTTTCATTCACTGTTTTTTTGAAACAGTATTCGCTTATGTGTTCTGGAGTAACAATCCTGACTGCTAGATATGAATTCCTAGCGCTTACTTTTCCTACCAGCTACAAACAGAATTGTTGCTAAAAGCAAGGGGAGAGAAAGTGAATCATCCCTCTGAAAATACTTCTATTGTGTGTAAGTTTTCCAGAAGACAATGGACTAGATCTTGAGTAACATTTGCAGAGCTATCCACAGAATCCCAAGGTGAGACCTGCCAGAGCCTGTAGCAGTTCAGGGATCATATTTAGACCACATCCTTCAGTTATAACTAATGATCCCAGTTGACTGTATGGGTTGGTAGTGCCTTACAGCCTTGGAGAATAGTCATTCAGTGCTTTGGTGTTAAATGCTGCTGTACGGTGATATGCAACAGCTGGTTGTATGGACATAATCTTAATATCCATCTTTGGAAAGCTGCATTGTATCCTTCTCTACCTCTTTATTCCTAAAGACTGAAAGTAATCTTGTATTTTACAACTGTACATCTCAATCACTGGGGCTTAGCCTTCCAAGGCAGTTCTGGAGGTGCCAAGAGAACCTGCGTGCCTAAACTGCCTCCGAGGAATGGACCGAAATGCTTAAGTTGCCTTGTGAAGAGGCATACTTAAAACTTCACTGGTTCATGTCCCTAAAACATTTAGGTGCCTCTGGGAAGGGGATGGGGGAGGAGCCCTGACTGTTAATAATACTAGTAGTTTTCAAGTAACACTGAAACTGAAGTCCGACCGGTGTTTTAAATTGGAGTGAAATAGTGGAATCCACACAAATGGTGCTTCATTGCATATACTGCATTTCAGAAGCAGATTGGATGACATTTTCCAATGTTCCCTCTGCAGCAATTGTTTCATTCCTCTGCAAAAGAACAATTTGAGTAATTGAATTTTCCCTCAGGATAGGAAAAAATTACCACCCTCCCATCCTTTTCTTTTTTGTTTTCCCTTCTATTAATTTAATTGAAACCAAAATTGTTTGAAATATTAAATACCATTGGAGGCCTCCTATTACTAAGGCTAGAGCCATGTGGGAAATACTTTTCTAACCTGCAAAACTGTTGTGCTTTCCTGAACATTCCTGTTCTGCTCTGAGATAAAACCAAGCCCCTTTAAAGGCAGGAGTATGTGTGCTTCCGTTTCTGTATGGGTGTTAACATTGAGAGCGGTGTGTAACCCCCTAAAGTTTCAACTTCAAAACACCTTCCTTTTTTTCTTCCTGACCAAAGAAAAGAAAAAGTTCCAAAAATAAAAAAAAAGTGAATTGTCCCATGATTTCATTCTCTACCCAGAGCTTGAGCAGGCTTGTTAGCAGGGTACTGCCTTTTGGCTGAGTGCTTTGCAGGTTAGTATAAAGGGCATCAGAAGTCTGAAGTTAGTAGGAGCCAACACAGAGCATGGCCCCACAAGTGCTTAGCCAGACTGCCTTCCAAACATACCTTGCAGACTGGCTGAGCAAGAATTAAATTCCCGTTGGAAAGCAATGTTGCTTTGGGAGACTTGTGACTCACTAGTCACCTGGTCTGTAGCTGTCATGCAGGACTTCCCTGGTAGTTTTCCAAGCTGGGCCTGACTAATATGTTCCACCTGGTGTAACGAAGTGCATGCATGTGGCTTAAGCTGGACTTTGCAGCGAAGCAGAGGAGGTGCGTTCTGGCAGTCAGCTGCGGGCCCAGCTGAGGGGCAGAACTACCTGTTGTACCAGAGATGAGGCCAGTTCCACATCATGGCATGTGAATCTAGACAGAGCAGAAACAGGTCAGGAAGCCCTCCAGACAAAACCCCTGACCAAACCTGTTGTGTGTTTCTGCAATATTACTGGGGGTTTCTACACAAAAAAGAAAATCACACCATATAAATGAGAAACAAAGATGAATCTTGGGTTTGTTTTGCTTAACTCTAGAGGTAAAAAAGCTGATAGAGGAATAGCACGCCCTCTCGACAGTCTGCATTGCTTCTGGTAACAATAACATATGTGATGCTCCTGCTAATTCTGAATTGACAGTGGGGTTACTCAACATATCCTCCTGTACTGCAGCACTGGTTGCTCAACATATGGCCTAAATAGAGTTCACAGCTGAGTGTGACTTTCTGTTAACGTAATGTATAATGACTAAATTTTGCCAAGTATTAATCTAATCAGCACTGGAGGACATGCTTAGTTAAGAATGCTTTTTCTACTAAACATGTTGCAGGCAATATATTCCTGAACCATAAACTGTCCTTGTTTCTCCACTCCCATCTGAATAAAACACAGTAACTTTTTATTGAAAGATTTTTGTGTTACTTCAAACAGACTTTAACCCTGACACTGCTTCTTAATGAAATCTAATTACAGAAATGTGATTTCATTTTAAGAGGTTTTCTGCTGTCCTTGCCAGTTCATAGCAATTAGAAATCCTTTCCCTGAGAGCTCACATAGAGACTCATAGTACTTAAACTTTCAAGTCATCTTTTTCATGTGTGAACCACAAATTTATTAAGTTTCAATGATTCACAAATTAAGCTAATAAAAATAAAGGCAGGGAGGCTGGTAGCTTCATACTTTCTAAGAGTTTGGGAAGGTTTTGTTGTGTTGTTTTTGGGGTTTTTTTTTACTTTGAAAAACCCTGGAAAACAAGTAAAGTCTCAAGAAAAAATGAGCAATATATGAGATCAAAACCTACATAGTTCTTTTAAAGAATTCTGAATAACTATTCCATTATTAAGATTCCTTTTAATGGCTGGTGCTCCTTCTAATTGGTTAAACTAAAGGAAGTATTTCAGTGCAATCATTAGCATCGAAAGCTTGATTGTTTATGCCTTTTGATCATTGGTGTTATCAGGGAAGAAGTTGGATTTTAATATTCTTGAGAAGGATGAGTAGAGTTCTGACTGCCAGCCATGCTTCTTGCTTGTAACAATATATGTCTAAGATCCTTAAGTTGCATATAGATATCATCTTATTTCCTCTCATCAAATGTTTTCATAATAAATGCCCTTTTTGTACTATTTATTATACACTATCCAGTGAGCTCCTTGGGAATCAAGTAACTTAGAAGGGGGAAAGAACCCATTCTCTTTTTTGTAGACTGTGTGGACTATATTGCGCCCTGGAGATAAATACTAGCTTTGGGATTTTAATGAAGTATCTGACTTTCTATGATTCAGTGTGAATAGTTGTAGAAGCTAAATCATCTGCCATCTGGATTTCATCTGCTCATATTTGACCTAGGTCAACAAGGTCTACCAGAGTGGGGATAAAGAGGTATTTATGCAAAGAAATGTATCAGCTAGTTTTGGTTTGGCAGGTTTACCAGCACGTTCTTTTGCTATGAAAATTGAGAAGGAATCCTCTCAGGTAAAGCTTTCCTATGTTTCTAGTGCTTCCAGCCCTGAGACACTGTGGCCTTACTGGATTTTGCTTTTGGTTCTTTCAAACCAGCCCAGAGGCGAGATGCTCGCCATGAAGAATGTCAAATTAAAAGCTGGCTGGTCTGAGAACACTTTAAGAGTACCCAAAATAGTCCATGGCGTTTGTCACAGGCTAAATTCATTCTTAGTGTGAGCAGGTACTCTAGCAGTGCTTGGTCCTTAGTGACACCTGGTAGTAGAAATCAAAGGATTATAGTGTTTAGCCTAAATTGCTTAGAAACTATAATTACACTGTCATGGATATGTAGTTGTACCTTTTCTGGACTGAAACCAGTGAGAACTTCATACTGAAGAAATCCATTATGGATGCACACATGAAGCTGAAATTTTGATCTAGAGAGAAGCTGTACCAATTGTAGAGTCCTGCTGTCTTGGGCAGCGGCCAACAGTAAAGCTGATTTTGAAAAGTCTGTCAAAGGTACTGTCAAAACATTCTTTGTTAGGTAGGTAGATAGGGACATTTTATGTTAATATGCTTCAAAGTGAGGCTAGAAAGCAATTTTAAAAACACACTTGTTACTGATTTCAAAACTGTGTTTGGTGACTCATTAGCTCACATCGTGCTCACAGGTAGTCCCCATCATTTGGGCTGACTTTTAAAATGCTGATGGGAGCACACCCACTTAAGCAGAGCTGAGCGAATAATGAAACAGCAAATAATTTATCTGATACATTTTGGTTACTTTCAGGATGTTTGCAAGAAAATTGAATTGGAAGGGGTAATATTTTACGTTGATGAGCAACTACCAAGTCCTGGAAATAAAAGCTGTGCTGTCTAACTGCTCTCTGCCTACGTGTGCGCACATGGCAGCTCTGGCACGCAGGCTGGCAGATACAAACGAAACCTTCGATTCTGGAAAGCCACGTCTGCCACTCTCCCCCTCCCCCAAACTTTCTGCTTTCTGCTGATATGTTTGCCAGTAAAACCCATCCCTGTGAACATTTGCAGACACCAGTCACAAAAACAGGCCAGGCACAGCAACAGTTAAATATTAATAAATAAAATATATTAAGAGCCACAGAAAATAGGTGGGTTTTGTTGTTTGGGGTTTTTTTCCCCCTCTCAGCTGTCCCCTTAGGAGCATTTTACTGGGAAGGAAAGTAATTTAGTTGTCACATTGCTGTTATAGGGTGCTGAATGTTTGATTTAGGCAAAACTTACAAATTTGGTTCCTTATTTCTGCTTACACACACTTTATAATGTCTTTCAGAGAAGGTTTTTTAAAAGGCTTTTGAATCATTGTAACAAAATTGCATTGAAAAGTTCAGGCACAGTCATTCAGTTTCCAGTCATGGCCATTGCAATTTAGACCGTAAAGGAAAAGAAACCTGAGGAGGGAGGCTGTTTCAGAATGAAAAGCGTGATGGCTGCCCACTCTTGACTGTTTAGTCAGAAGTCTTCTTTAACAGTGTCCTGAGTTACAGGAATTCTGCATTTAGCAGCCTGTTCCCCCCACCCCCTCCGCCCCATGTATGCGGAAAGCCTCCATCAGAAATCATGGGGAGAAGAGAGTTTCATGAGGTGAGTGGGAGGTTATCCCTTATTATAAATGTATTATACTAGCACTTTATTTCAAACCCTTTTGCTCACATGCGTGATTTGTTCAATATGCTCCGTGACTATCTGTCTGACCTGTGAACTTATGTGGTGAGGAGGAAATTCCTGGCTTGGGGAAGTGGCTATGGTATTAATTCATATAAAGTTCCTATGTTCATCAGAACAAAAGATAATGCTTAACTTGCTGACTGCTCAGGCCCCTGATTCTGTAATGTACAGAAAAGCAGATACACACTGCACGCTTATCAGAGAGGGATTAAAGCTACGTATCTAAAGTGTTTGGGCAATTCTTTCTGGGCTCAGCTGCATCAGTTACCATCAGCATAGGAATAAATAAGTCTTTTAATATAGACGAGAAAATGCTAGAAAACTTTACTACACTTTGAAAACACGTTTGTGGGCCTAAAAAATTTTTTCTGGCTATACCATCTGGCCCTAAAAGTTTCTCTCTTACTGTACAAACCCTGCCTTAGAAGTATCACAGGTTATCACTTCTAAATTCTCCTTGCAAAGCAGAATATATGTCTCCATGTGTTTCAGTGCTGGAAAGTCCCAGTTATGAGTGGGAGCCATAATTAACACTATTACAACTACATCTCAACATCTTTCTGTGCAAGGGAACCTGCTGTCTTTAGTTCAGTCTTGATCTCTGTGCCTAAATTAAGGGCTGACATTTATTTACATCCAGAGTGAACATGGATATCTTACCCTCAATGAATTCCAAACAGTAACACCTCTACATTACTTTCCTAGGTAACCTCATATGTAACTTTCCTGTTTATTTACTGTTCTTCCCAAAAGTGTAAGAGGAGGAAGTTAAACAGAGTTCTTCAGAATAAACTTTGGACTTCTGTACAGTCTGAAGCATTACAGCTTCAAATCCTAAAGATGGTTTGCCCTTTTTGTGCCCTGAGCTTAAAAAGCATGTATCTGTCCAATTTACTTTTATAAAAAAGCAGGTTAGACTGCAAATGCATTACTTGGAAGAAATGTAATGGTCTGAAAATGTGCCGTGTCCTGCCCACACATTTTTTGTCCTAAAGCAGCAAATCTGGCATCTTAAAAGGCAGTATGTGAATTTTGTGAATTTGATAGGTTTCTTTGTTTAATTAAAGGAAATTATTTTGCTAAATTGCAGCTTTTCTGGCTGATAGAGCTGCAGCTATCACACAAGAATGGCTATTTGAAGTAGGTGTTGAATTATTTTATGTTCTTATTTCAGTGTGAGATTTCTATTTTTAAGAAATGGTTAGACAGTGGTTACATTCTTTACCACTTTAAAACTTTGACTTAATCGAATTTTTGTAGTCTCATAGGAATTATCATGGTGATTTATGCTGCTTTATGTTCTGTAACTAGTAACAGACACTGGTCCCCATCTCCCTTTTGTGCTCTGAGCACTTGATATGTGATGCTTTTTTAGCTAGCTTGGTTTTGTGCTGTCCTGAACAAATATTTCTACAGTTTTCCATCACTGGATTTAACACCGTTAGTGTAGCACCTGATACTGTCCTGACTTGCAAGGATCACTTTCAAGGCTTAGAGTCCCTGGCTATTTTGCTCCCACAGTTTACCAGGCCATTTTTGTAATATCGGTCTTGGAAACTTGTCTGGAACCAAACCGATTCTTTTCAGGCACTTTTGAGTGGTCCCAGTGATGAGCTGGCAGAAGCAATCACACTGTGCAATAGAAAATCAGTCCAGAAGGTGCATTAGACAAACGGATATTTTAAAAAATTCACCTTTTCCCCTGTCCAACTGCCTGGTCACACCTCTTTGGCTACATCCTTGTAATCTAATGAAACTGGTAGATGAAATATTTGCGATGAGTAATTCAAACCCCTCTGAATTCCCCAGCTCTTTATTTTCCCCACAAATTTCCAAATGATTTGAAGAAATAGATTTACCCTGTGGTACTGTTTAGCAATCCAGATGCACCAATCCCAAGCTGAAATGGTTATGTTTCAGGAGGAATGTAACTGTTGAAAGTACATGATTAATCTTTTCAGTGAGCATCCTTATTTCATTGAGGATGAAGAGATTAAATTTGGGCTTATATTTTGAGTTATGTATGAGGCTTAAAAATTAACAGGGAAAGTCGTGAATCTGGTTAATATCACAAGAGAGGGTCTGTATCAAGATCTTTTCAAGCAAGTCACAGCTAAAATTATTATCACCTTCACAGCTTTTCTGTTACAGCTTTTCCATGTCTTTGAGTGCAATAAGAATAGGTTGACAGCTGCATTTCATTTTTCACTGCATTTCCACATCTCATAAAATCTGCCATTATCTGCTTCCCCTAAAAGATATGCAGAAGAATCCCATGTCTACTTTCTGGTCTGTATACATGCTTACAGAGACGTTTCATCACCAAAAACGCTTTTCTGTTTACAGATTCCAGGTATACAACACAATGCACAAACTGCTACCCATAGGATAAATTCAGGCATGCAGGTTGTATCATTAACTCCAAGACTTCTAAATTATGTATTGTACTAATTACATATAAAGAAGCTAATTATACAGCTAGAATTGTTTGTTGCTGCTTGTGCAAATTCACAAAGCACAGAACCTTCTTTATCTGTACCATGATTCTACAGCTATCAACCTACTGAGGTTTGATGACTCAGAAGCAACTTTTCCTGAGATCAAAACAGGTCATTGAAGTATCCTCGGAGATATAAGCTGTGGCTTTTTTACATCCTGACTCAGCTAGGTTTCTGATTCTAGCTTCAGGCTTACAACTTCCCTTTGTTTTCCTGATCAGACTACGGAAGTTGCAAAACACTGGTGAAAAGTATACATAGGAAAGCCACATTTTCCATATAATTTTATTGCACTCACTGAGATTGTATTGGTACTAGTGTATTTCATTAGAAGTTTGGATAGTTTCTGTTACTAAAATAATGGAGTGATATGAGGGGAACAAAGATGAAGGTATTTTCAACAGGATATCGTGATGAAGGTGAAAAAAGGTTAACACACCATTTCAGGTGATAATTGTCCCTTTTATTTTCTAACCAGCACTTAGCCAGGTTACTGTCTGGAATCTGACTATCACCACACTTAAAGTGAGACAACAAACAACTGCAGGAATGTCCAGATAGAAGTGCAAAAGCACATATATACATCTGTGCATATCTCCTTGATCTTAACACCACAGAATCTAAATATCTTATCTGAGCACACTATGCCTTTCCAAAATTCACCCCAAAGTTGGAAACATTGCAAAGGGATGAATTGCAGAAAATTCTTGCCTTGTACTGACATTGTATTCCTGTGCCTTGTGACCTCTGGGCATCTCGCATCTACACTTTGCTTCATGGGAATGATACTCTGATATAATGCTTATCTGTATCAAGCGGAGGGCAGATCGAAAGCAAGGATAATTGCAGTGAGCGATACATATTTTCTTCAAAAGGACAGTGGCACTGTCTGTGGCACTTACTGAAAGAGGTAATAGGTTGGATAGACACACATAAAGAAAAAAAAATGTTTTTCAGCCTGTGTTCAAGTTAATCTCCCTAAGCAATGAAATGCATGTATGTAACATTTGTGTGAGTATGGACTCACTGTATAGCATGTCTAGTATGCTCAGTGGTCATTCCTGTGTTTTGGCAAGGGGTTATTAGAGATTCCTTTAAAATACTGAGGATCTGGGCCCTTAACCCTATGACCACACAGGAGAAGACAGAATTACCTAAATGAGATTTTAATAAATAGCAAGTAAGTATGTTAGACTAGGGGCCATCAATGATCCAACTCCTTTCTCCTAAAAAAACCCAGCATCATTGTGTTAGCAGTAGAACACCCTCCTGTGATTGAAAACACTTGTAAGGCGGTGCCAGCATGTTGCTGTTTGCATCCAAACAATAATCAAGATCTCACACAGTGATGATTTGTTGTCAGCTATTTTTCCCCACACTAAACAAGTCTGACACTAGCAGCCCGCAAGCTAATTAACTCAAGTATCTGGCATGGGAATCTACATTATAGCTATCAGCAGAATATCCACAGAACTGAAATAACCAGCCAATTGGACTGATGCTCCAGGAAGATGAAGAGTGTCTCCTTGAGGTAGAAAAGACAGGTGAATGCTGATAAACAGAATTTCCACACCCCACCTCCCCAAGAAATTAATTTCTCAGGGTTTTTTTTTAAAACAAAATCTTGAAAGAAAATTTTCTGTATGCACCGGGCTGAATGTGTTAGACTGGATATTTTTCACTTGTACTTTTAATTTCTTATTACTTTCTCTCTCTCTTTTCAAATTTTTTGATATACCTTTAGCCTGTTCTTAACACACAGAACCAGGTTCTGGCATCAGGTTGCTTTTAATATCTGCCCAGGTTCCTTGATGAGACAAGATTGTGGGATACCTTGCTGTTCAAACACTTTTTGTTGCTCCCTCAGGGTACTGTTAGCATCACATGTTCATGGTGCAATCAGAATTCAGAAACAACAAGTTTTAGGAATTCAGCACTGTTGTCAAAGCATTGCAGTAGGCTGGAAGATTGAGCTGTTCAAGACAAAAAGGTAACAAGACCAAACTGAATGAACAGGACATTAATATTTTGACACCTTGTCAAGTTGCCCATATTTCATTCTTTTTTTCTGTATATCACAGAATTAGAAGAACACTCATCTGTTTTGCTATCACCCCCACTGTGTTCAAGCAGAGCCATGGATTCTCAGTCCTTTTAAGAGTGGGGCCTGAGTTGACTTCTAAGCAGAGAAAAATGCTGCAATATATCCTCTTGCCACTGTAACAGTGAAAATGAACTTCTCTTTTTTTAAAAAAAAGACAGAATCATGTGCCTCATAATGAGCAAGGAATATATGTAGATAGGTTTATACAGAAATCCTAGTTTAGTAACCATAAGCACATCCCAGGAGAGCCAATGGAGGAATATATTTTTTAATTTAAGCAAATTAGATGCCTTCTGTGCAGGCAGGCAAGAGCTGTTGGGTACATACCCATTAAGGAATTTAAGCATTTGGCTCACAGGGTCATATTTACATACCAAAATTAAATACTTATGAGCACTGTTTGGTAGAGAGTTGCTTTACTCACTAAGAGGCTCTTGAAAATCACAGGTGAGTCGGAAAATATGCAGACGAGAGGGCTGCTTCTGAAAACTTGCCGCTTTGCTAACTGTGTCTTCACAAAGTCAGGTGTTTCTCACCAAAGTTCTGGTGCAGCAATCTGTTCCTATCTATCTTTTGTGTAGCAGATATTGGCATAGAGTAAGAGTTCAAAAAGATATTTCTCTGCTTTCACAGCCAGACGAGTTAAAGGTGAATCATTCTGTTAAAACTAAATTTATTGTGTAGAAAAGGAATACAAGATTCATTAACTCCTAGGAGAGTATAAGCAGTGGGATAATGACGCCTCAGACCTGCAAGGAACATTACACCTTTGGAACATGGAAAGTCTCAATAGCTCTATAAATCAGTAACGAGCATATTCCAATTATAATACCATTGGCTAGATTAAGAATTCTGTTTTGGAGCTTGGACCACTCATCAGTTATTTAGAAAAGAGTCTACACTGTCATTGGAAAGCACCATTACATCAAACAACATGTCCTGCTTGCTGTCAGTTTTGCTAACTGCAGTAACATTAATGTAACTACAGCAGCATTAAGCTCATCTCAAGATCTGAGCATAATTTCCTGAAATCAGTGCTGCAGTGAGCCAGAAGGGAAGAGAGTTAGTCCCCCTTTTGCCTGCTCCTGAGCTCTTATACCACTGTGAGTGGTCTGGTATTGATAGCCACCAGATATCTGGTGCTAAACTCTATATGTTTTGGATATGATCCATTATGGCCAGTCCAGTTTTCCTTCAAGGGAAGCTGGATGTAAATGGTTATGTGAAGTTGCACCTTTTGCAGGTTAGAAGTAGACTTGAGGCTGGCTTTACCCTTTCACCCTCTCCAGATTCAAAATCATCTCAGCTGTTTGGCCAATTTCAAACAATGACAGAACAAAGAAGGGGGGGAAAAAAACCCAAACCAAAACAAACTGCCATAAACTTGAACTCTTGTTGTCTTGCCACTGTTTAATTGGGGGTTGACATAAAAATTTAGTTGTACATCTGTGGCAGTGTTAAATTACATTTATTAAGAAATAACTTTTGCAGCAATGTGTAGGCTTTCTCTTGATCACTTTTACACTGAGCTATAAGGTTTCACTACAGCATTCCTTTCCAGGTTGCTGCTGTTCAAGCTGAGTGTTAATCATTAAGTGAATTTTTGCTTCTGCTGGGCCTTCCACAGTATTTTCATTTTTTTGTTTTTATTTCGCAAGCATTGCTTTCATCCTGCCTTGGGTCATTTACTATTATTCAATTTATCGACTCTAGTGGAGTGGCAAATGAGACTGGCATCGAAGGTATGCCTGCTGCTGATTCCCAGCATATTTTACGTCATAATTGCACCAGAGGTCATTGTGAGAAGGAAGTTCTTCCTCGTAACGTTGTATGCCTGTGAGCTATATGGAAAGTGATCATGAGTAAGACTACATCATGTGCAGGTCACTAAATTAAAGGATTAAATTAAAGGAAGTTAGTTTATGTGGAGTCTGTCCGTTGCATGTGTCAAACCTGAAACGGTCATGTTCAACAAAGCCTGGCATGCTGTTATATTTTCATAGCTTTTTTTGTCAGAAGATAACTTCTGAAAACAACATGTACTGCATGCAACAGTGATTTTAGAAGTCCCATTGTTCCCATTTGCCCTTGCTTGCTCTCTCCCTTGCACATGTCTTAGCCTACACATTTAAATGTTCCTAGCTAGATTCTGCAAGTCCATGGATAGGAAAGACAAAGGCCTCTCCTATAGGTGCAAGTGTCCTAAACCTCAGAGGCACAAACTCCTCTGAAAGAGGTACCACCCAGTTTCAGACTAGCCACAGTGGTAACTATTTGGGCTAGGTCTGTTAAAGCCTCCAAAGAAATGTCTTTAGGAATTGCACATCCTGATTGCAGTGTGGACGCAATGTGAGTCAGCCATGAGACATCCTGCACGTGTTGTGAAACTACACAAGGATTCAGATGAGTATGCACATCAGGGTAAAAAGTGGAGTCATGCCTTAATGCACGTCTGTGCCTAGAGACGTGTTGTGAAGTGGCTTCAACAAGAAGACCCCACCAATATTTTTACAGCTTATGTTAAGTTCTCTAACAGGCTGCTGAATGATTTAATAAAGTTTTTTTTGAGATTACATAACTATTCTGTAAACAAAGTGCCACATACTTCATAGTTTAACACTAAGGAAGGCAAGATGAGGACGTGTCAGTAAAGAAGATCTTCCCATTATGTTTTGGTTTAAAGTTGATTCCTGTCACAAAGTGTATTCTGATACTTTGCTGAAAGCAAAATTTTGTCAGATTCCCCTCAATTTCCAGGAAAAGATACTCTAAGATATGCTGTTAACTTCATCCAGAGAGATAGGAATAAAATCAGTTGGAGCAAGGATGAAGCAGCACAAGTCTCCTCTTAACCTACGATTGTCATTGTATTTATTGTGTGTCATTGTACACACATGAATACTGCATTAGAGTAATTCTCAGAGTTAAGAGATCAGGATCCAACATGTGTCAATATCTTTCATATCTCCACGTTCAGGTTTCTGCAAATGCACAACTCCAGATAGATGAGGTAAATCAATTAGTTTATTCATGGAAAAACAAAGCAAATGCTAATTCAAGAGTTCCTGTACTCTGCAGTTACAGCACATGGACAAATGGAAACAGCCCCGTCTTGCTAACTTGGTTGTATGTTGTGCTTATAAATGTTTTAACCACGGTTCCTCAAAAGGACAGAATGCATAGATCTCCATGTTAACTGCTCCTCGGGGGAAAATGACTGTGCTGAGCAAAAGTAGTGTTGGTATGGCCCAAAGAGCACCAGCTTTGCATACAGGGAAGTCAGTGGGAGTGCAAGCAGTTTAAAGATAGGAAAAATCTAATTGCCAGTAATCATGCAATTACTTACAATTACTTATTATAGCTCTGAAATTAAAAATTAAAAATATATCACATTCAGGCACTGATATATAACCTTGGCATAAGGATGTACTTTTGGCAGAAATATACTGTAAACACACAGTAAATGGAAAGCCACTGCCTTAAGTAGCTATCAGTCTTGGGTTCATTACAAGATGCAGTCAGGGAAGGAAACAAACAAATAGATGGGAGCTGAAGCAGAGAAGTATGTGGGAATAGTGCAAGCCTGCTCTTTCATAGACATGCTGTGTGCATAATATCACAGTGAGCTAGGGGTCGTCCCTGGGAGTCTCCTGCTTCATATTGTGGCTTATTTAGGCAAAACTCCCACAGACTTCAGAAAGAGTTTTGTCTTAAACAGAACCAAGGAGAGGAAATTGGGGCTTGTCACAAAATGATGATCAGGTATGTGCAAACGAACCAATGTGCTTCCCACTATGCTGGCTTGGTGTTGCAAAGCAAAACAAAGCTTGGGAGGAACAAAAAAGCAGCTTTTTATAATTATAGATCTTTTTGAGTTAGCCTGAGCCCTCCCCTTTCCTTCCTTTACCTTCCGCTTCTCCTCCCAAAATAATAACACATTTTACCAATAATTTTGAGGAAGTCTCAGTTGGCCAGATGGAATTTAGAGAGCGGGATCTAACAGAGTTTCATTTCATTCTTCTTTCTCCTGCTTTGTCTCCCTCCCCTGATTTTCTGCTTGCAATTTCTTTCTTTGGTTTATTCACAACATGAAGGCAATAAGACAAAAATAGAAGTTAATGGTACTACCACTGTTTGTTTCTATTAACGTTTACATGTGAAATGAAGGCATTTTGGAAGAGAACCAGAATGGCCAGTAAAACCTTTCACCCTCGTAAACTGTACATTTGGTTTGACTTTGGCTTAGATCCCAGAACTTGTCACAAGCTTTATTATAAAGCTGTAGTTCAGCTAGAGTTTTGTTAGCTTTATTACAACAGCTCCCCTCCTAAAAAAAAAAAAAAAACCAACAAAAAAAAAAAAACGCAAGCAAGCAAAGCTTTTGTTCATTCTGAATGCTTTTCAGATTCTGGAGAAAATATACTAGAAAATGCAATTAGCCAGATAACTGGTCAGCATCAATCATCAGAAAATAAATGAAGTTTATCTACAATTTACAAAAATTATACATCACCTCCTTAAAATAGTCCAAGAGTGACTAATCATATAAACAATAAGGCAGCCACCAACACTCAAGCATGTTACAACTTCTGAGAAAGCACAGGCCTAGCATTGCCAAAGAAAAGGCTACAGATCAACTGGAGAATGATATGGACATCTGGAGAGAAGATGCATGCTACGCTTCAAGAGGAGATCTTTTATATATATATATATATATATATACTTTCCTAAAGGGGTAATTTAGCTCTGCATGAATTCACTCAGAGAATAAATGAGGAAAAAAAAGAAGAGGAGGAAAAGAAATGTGTTACATGATACATAATTAAAAACCTATTAGTCTCATCCTGCTTTCATGCATCCTGTGTCTTTCATGCGCAGAACCCCCTTGGTTCAGGACCAAGTACATGTAAGAGCAGTACAGGATTTACACAGTGGTAATGGGATTTAAGGGGACTGCTTTATACCATAACCATTAATGAATTTTTAAAACCCATTACTGCAGACTGAAGAGTTATCTAGAGGATACGTAGAACTGCTCTGAAAGATCAGTTAGTTCATAGCACTTGGTTGGAATTTGAAACATGGTCTTGTAGCTAAGGGACTAATTTGAGACACAGAAGATCTAAGTTTGCCTTTTGCTTCTGTCAGTCAATTCCCATGTAATCCTTGAGTAAGTGGCTTACACTACCTATATTTCAGTTCCCTGTTGAAGAAATGGTGACCAAAAATCCTTATTTGAATCTAGGCTGGTCTAAAAAGTTTAGATTGATCTTCTAGTGTAGAAATTTTTACTCTTTTAAAACTTCTTGGGTCAGGAACAGTCAATCAGCTCTGAGACCCTGATTTTGATGGGAATTTATGGAAGCCAGATTCATAAAAAGTATTTGATTTCCCCAAAATGCAAACAGGCACATCAACTCAATTTTTATAATTACAACCCTACACTTTTCAATGTAACACCACACTGTTGGTGATTCTTTGCTCTTCCATTGGAAAATGCAAATTCACAAAATCTTGCAGTTAGCTGATAACCTGTTGAGTCCTGTGTCTCCTTCAGTTGTTGCTGTCCAGGGCTGTCTGGAACCAGGGTACCCAGGGAGCAGGTCTACTGAATATCTCTCTTCTCATGCAAAATGTTCAGGGTTTGTACGTGAGCAGTACTTTTTGTGGGGGAAAGAAATACATTTTCTTATTACTACTCTTGGAAAGCAAGCAATTTGGGTCACCAGCAGTTAAGCCTGGCTCCCATGCCAAGGCCATGGTTGGTAATGGCTGTAGGCTGCCTTGGTACTGTCTGAATCCTTCCTGCGGAGCTGGGCTTGAAAGCTTCACCTTGCTTGGACCAAATGGGCCTGGTAGAATCGTTGTCATCACTGGTGAGTAAATCACTCCCAGAACTTGTCCTCTACTCCTTCCTGGAGTACAGCATTGTCTGGTGGTGATTTGCTATGGGTCATCTAACAGAAAGTTAGGCATTCTGCTATACTAGTATATTAGTGATGTCCGTCAGCGGCCTGTTGGGGTGAGAATTTGTGTAGCAGATGAAGGTTGTATGCAAATGATCATTAGCTTCAGTCAAGGAGGAAAATCAGTTATGTACAAATACTTTGCTACTGAATTTAAGTTCACAAGCAATGTGTAGAAGTCTCAAGAAGTCTTTGGTAAATATTGATTTGCAAATTTTGATCTGATAATCAGGAATTTTCAAGCTGTACTTGAAAGTTTGCTTGAATTGCAAATAAAGAAGATAAAAGTAAAATTATGAAGGACTTGCATCTATCAATAAGAGGAAATCAAAATGCAGGATGAAACTAAGGGCCCACTGCTGTATGGCATAGCATGAATTCTAAGAGGGGTTGAGGATGAGATTGTTTTAACAGTCAGTGGGAGTCAGAGCCTCAATACCTCTAAAAATCTGTCTCTCTGTGCTTTACATTCTTGTTGCTTTCTTTGAGGGGGAGGGAGGTTTGAAGGTCACAGAACTCGGCCATTTGCATAACCAGAACCAGATGATTAATTACTTTTTTAAGGATTTTGTTCCTCTGAAAATTTTATCCCAGAAAAGCACGAGGACACATAAAGTCTGTGGTTGAAAGAAAATTATATTAAGATTACAGAAATACTGTACGTCACAGTGCTATGGGAAGTGGCTTTCCATTGTTTAGCATAAGAAAAAGAAATACTAGCAAGTCAGCCTACACAGCTGGGGCTTGTGCTGTGTAACAAGTTCCAAATAAAAGAGTTTTATAACAAACCTTTAAATATTGCACCCAAACTGAAAGTACATATATTGGGGTCTCAGACTGAAAAGAAATCAGCTAGCACAATTAACACTCAAACTAGATTAACTGTCATTTTAGCTTAAAAAAACCTCCTGCTCCATTCTTTCATGCTCTCCCTCCAAAAAATTTGGAACTCATCACTGGAAATATCATCTCAAAAATCTTTTTCTGCTTTCTATTATTTAAACCAGAGATGTATGTACTCGTTTGAGCAAAATAAGAATGAATCTAATTTTTTTCTTAAATTGGAAACAGATCCAGATGAGGATTTCAAAATTATGAGAACACTTTTTTATTTAGATTTCATTGCATTTAAGTGGTATGTTCTAGGGAGAATGCTGATTATTGTCAAATGTTGAAGACTAGGTCGCAAAGCCCATTGAAGCCGCTGGGAAAACTGTGAACAATTTTGATGTGCTTTGAATCAGGCCCTTTCTGGAACAGTCCCTGGACATAACACGTGGGATGGGCTGAAACATATCTCATTATGCTGCTCCAAAGGCTCTGTTTATCATGGCAAACTGACAGGTTTGAGCACCGTCATCCAGCCTGTTTCCTTCCTTGCACTTTGTTTGGCCCAGTTTTGGCCTGGGCTGACTAGCTGCTCTCAGTTAATGACCAAGTGACTATTTGGGTGACTATTGCAGACCTCAGGCTCTTCCCAAGAGGTAGCGTGCATGTGGCAACTGGATTTAGGTACAAAGAGGAGGGCTGGTTGTGTGAGTCCACACATTCATCATCCTCAGAGCTGGAGAGTGGTACTGGACACTAACAGGCCAAAGATTTAGCAGAAGGGAGGCCTTTGTCAACTTTTATCCAAAAATCACTTTTTTCAATGAAGTGTATCTGTTTTCATCTGGGTTTACTCTGGAACACTTTTTGTAGTTTCTCATTTCCCCTGTCATTTCTGCTAGCCTTCATCATGTGAGTTGATCACAGCAGCAAATGAGTATGGAGAGCATTAAACAATACTGCAATGGAGAGAATTATAAAGCGTTCATGCTGTCTGCTGCAGGTCCTCTTCTGCGTGTATAAAATCCCATACATGAGTGTGTTTCCAGCAGCCAGCCACACTAAGCCTGGATGAGGAAACACAAAAGGGCTGGTGCCATACCAGGCGTTTGCTTCTCCAGAGCTTGGCTGACCTTGGTTGGACGCTGCTTTGCAGCCCACCATGTGGGCTGGAGGAGAGGGGACAAACAGCAGCGCCTCGTCCTCCAGGCTGAGCCGCTCCACAGCTCTCTTAGAAAAAAGCAAATCCTCAGCTACTTTTCTTCTGGACTGCTTTCTGGTGGTTTTGTCTTCCTCAGCACCAGGAGCTGGTTGAGTCCAGTACTTCCAAAAGCCCCATTCTTCATGAATGCCACTGAATGGGCTTTTTACAAGGTAAAGTTTGACCTAAGGCTTTCGATATTCTGAAAGGAATCCCTTTTACAAAGAGTGGCATTACATTAAAAAGACGATTCTGTTCTCTCACTGGAGTGAGATTAGAATTGGGGTTTCTGCAATTTTTCTGTCTGCTGTAGCTTTGATACAACACAATCCCCCTCATGCTTTTGGTGCTGATAAATAAATTTATTTATATATGGTGCTCTATATTCTTGGTACTAACTGAGGAAACAGAACAATAACATACTCTTGTCGATACAAGCACTGCCCTGGGAATTGACTAATTAACATAAAACTCAGCCCTGCAGGGACATTTCCAGGTTCATTTCTTGCTGCCTCAGCAAACTATAGGGTTTGGGCTGTTAACTACTTTCAGATGCTCTTTGTCTTTCAAGAAAGAAATAAAGAACATCCACATTGCTTTAGGCAAGTTAATGATTCTACAGAACACTTACCTTTTTACCATATGCTTCATGGCGGATTAAAATCCTGAAGGAGCTAAGGATTATATACCATGTATAGTCCTTTGGCAGAAAAACATGTATTCTGAACTAGAAGTGAATGGCTGAATGTGACATTTATATTCATTGTTTTTTCAGAACTGCATACTGAGGATGTTTGATTTCACTCAAAATAATCCCAAAGCAAAAGTTTTGTAGGTGCTTTGGTTTCTCAGGGTCTCTTAAGGTTATGACAAGAAGTTCACAGTGGCTACTGAGAAAATTGGAGATACTTGTTTAACCACTTCTGTAAAATTAGAAGGAAATCTGGGCTAACTTTGCAAAGAGGAGATGTGCCTAAAATTTTGAGAAACTCTTACTACTTGTCTTTTGTGTGTAAGCATATTTGCTTATGTAAATTACTTACTTTTCATTCACATTCTTTTCCTTGGACCACAAAACAAATGTTTCTTGTCTATAGGAAAAATATGAGAGAAAAGAGAAATTAATTTGAATGAAATGAAAAGTTAATCTCACAGGTAAAGAAAACCTCATTGATTTTTTCATTTTCTCTAGAACTCTAGAGCAAATTGCTCTCCTTGTACTGCTTGTCTGTTATTAATCAATTATTAATGCACATGTCTGCTCATTGCTGCTGTTTATGAATGAACAAAATCACGTCCTGTGGTTCATAGAAATCATCTGTAGAAAGTAACAATAGAATAATTTTCTATCAGAGGGTTGAAAACTGTTTGATAGGTCCTCCAGTGCTACAGCTAAAAGGACTCACAAGTGACATTTGAATGAGCACAAATACTTTCAAAGTGTTTGTAAGAGCAGAAAAAGAAGTGTATGTGCCAAGTGCCTGTTTGAGGGAGCCGACGCCACGGTACATGCAGATACATGCAATATTCGTAGTTTTGTTTTGTACACATATTTGCTTGTTGGTGCATGAATATGCTTACTTTGTGAAAGCATTTCAGGCACAATTATCAAAACATCATGCATGTATATATGACTGTGTGTGCCTATCGGCTCAAGTTATTAAAGTTGCCTGAACCTATCTGATCCTGGTATATAGGCTTCACAAACTTTACTCATTTGGAATAGAATTTTACATGATGTATGTCTGCCTGCACTTTTTTTGCTGCAAGTTTCAAATATAATAGTTCAATGTCTGCTAAAAAAGGAAGAAAAAAAATGAAGAAAACATACTGTTTGTTTCATTCTTAATCAGAATCCTGGAAAGTTTAATCTGTGTCACTGTGTTTTTTAGGTTTCAGAATAGCCAAAATGAATTGAGGGGAACTTTGAACTGAACTAGGGGAGCTTAAATCAGGAAGGTGGGGGAAAGTGAAACCTGACATGGAGCCAGCAGGTAGCCAGGACTGTCTGGGCAAGGTGACTCCTAAGAAAAGGAGAGACTCACTGTGAGAGATGATTGATCACAGGATGAGGAGTCAGAGGCAGGGAAAAGGAAAGATTGCTACAGCAGTATTTTGAAGAGTATGGGGCAGCGAGTGTAAGCCTGGGGGTGATCAGAAAAACACCGGTCTTTGTGCCCCTCTAGCACTTGGAACTGCACCAAGTGTCTGTGAAAGTCACTGAAGATCTTTATTTCCTCTTATCCCCATCCACACGAGCACAGGCAATTTACTACTGCCACCATCTACTATGACAACTGTTGTGCTAGTCACAGAGATCTGTGTGATGGATTTCAGTGTTTCCAGCCCTGCTGATTCTGGGAGTCAGCAAACGCTAAGATGCCAAAAATACGCTGACGAAATCTTAGTGTTCTTTATTTCCATGCAATTAGATATCACTCTCATGATCACTATAATAACTTTTTATTAGTTTAGTCTGCCTTTACTATCCTGAAAAGGTTAAGGAAAGCTAAGCAGAGGCGACTAGGTTTTATTTAACTTTTCCCTGGAGATGCTTCCCTGCACGCAGCAACAGTGGTTGTCTGTCATATAGCTACAGTGTGCTAAAACAGAGAGAACACTGCATTTTGCCTTTATTGTCAGGAAGTGTCAAAAGTATTAATAGCATAAATTTTGCTAGCTAGCTAAAATTCTCACACTGCAATCTTGTGCATCAGCATTTTTTTACCACAGATGGTCATTTATATAACACTGCTGGAAATTGTGGCTGTGTTCCACAGCAACAGGAAAATGGGATACATCTGCACTGTGTGGAGAAAAATACAAATGAACTAGAAGCTATGCAAACATTTAAATTACAGGGAAACGGGACTGCGATAAGCCCTGGACTACATGAGCAGGAAGAGGGTGTCAGCCTCACCCATGCCCTGAAAAAATGGTCACATTTATGGGCTACCCTATTGTGCTGAGTGGAAGTTTGTTTATGTGGGACCTTCCTTCCCTCAGGACTTCCTCTGAGAGGAAATGTCGTCACTATTCAGTAGGGGTCAATTGTTATGCATTCAAAACTCAAACATAAAATAGTATTGCTGAATGCAACAAAGTGGAAAGGAATAAATAAGATTTCTCCATTTACATATTTAGAAACGTTTACAAAAGTTATTCTTGCTCACCAGTACTCTCAGAAAGCTGAGAAAAAAACAAGTTGAGTAGCTAGAATAATATTGTTTTACAGGCACCCCAAACACTACTCAGTATTTGATGAACCTCACTTTTTCAGCTCTGCTACTTCTCTATGGCTCATGTGGGAATATGTTTTAAATGGAAGAAGACTAAAAAGGCTGCAGCTTTAAACCCGGGGTCTTCTGTGAGTAAGAGGCTGAGTCTGGTCTATGCCTTGGACCAAACTGTTTTGAATCTGAATTGCTCTGGATGAACACCTTTCTGAGGCCATATTCACAGCTTAGATGTTCTTGAGTTTTATTTTTTTTATCGTGATAAAGCAGGAATATTGTTTGAGATAAAAGAGCTAATATTGGTGTTGCTTTCCCTTTGCCATTGCCATTGTGTTGTCAGTCAAATGAAATAATTCTGGAAGACAATTGTGGGTGGGGAATATGCTGAGCTCTGGAAGTGACAGAATGGCTGAGGTTGGAAGAGCCCTCTGCAGATCATCTCATCCAACTCCCTGCTCTGGTAGGGTCAGCTAGAGCAGCTTGCCCAGGACATTGTACAGTTGGGTTTTGAGTATCTCCAAAGGCTGGAGCCTTCACAACCAGTCTGAGCAACCTGCTCCAGTGTTCTGTCACCCTTATAGTAAAAAAACTTTCTTCTTACACTTGAATGAAATTTTCTGTATTTCAGTTTGCACCCATTGTCCATGTGCTTTTGTCAAGCTCACGGTAACTATGCTGTTTCCACACCAGCCATACTGGAAAGGTGTTGAGCACCAACCAGACAAAGGCACACTCACAAGAGTGGTTAGTAAACCCTGGTCTGTTCCCCACTCACAAGAGGCAGTTAGTAAACTTTTCTCTCTTAAGTGAGTAGACTTCGTCTCCAGATACGTATTAGCTCACACTTTTATACCCATTTTGCGCTAGGCTATGAGACACCTGAAAACAAAGGAACGCTGAGAACTGACCAGGGTCCCGCGCAGTCTGCAGGGCACGTTTGTGTCCAGAAGGGGCACCACAACCATGACCAACGTTGAAGTCTCTTGACAGCCTGTCTCTTGAATTTTCAACATCCATGAATTCTTCCCTATTCCATGGTCTATGCTAAAGGTAAGTTGCCTGTCCTCTCTCTGACAAATTTTCCCAAGGGTGCAGTAAAGGAATCAAGGGGGGAAGAAGATGTCATTTAGTCTTCCCAGTGGAGGAGCACTTAAGAATTCTCTTCCAAGGACAATATATAAAATAAAACACATGACAACGTTACAAGCTGGAGTCAACCCGATTAAAGCTCTGTTAGAAGAAACACCATAGTCTACAAGCTGATATTATCCCAGCTAGAAACCTGGTTGAACACGTTTAAGCCAATTCTTCCCTCCTTCCTTTCTCTGCCTCTTTCTCTCCTTCCTTCCCTCCCTCCCACACACACAGGCAGGCATTACCCAGGTTCTCAGTCTGTCAGTGAAGGAGTACGTGAAGGGGCTTTCATTTCACACGTGTAACCGTTCCGCCAAGCCGAGCAGTCGGCGCAGTCCCAGCCCTGGCTCCGGGCCGTGTCCAGGCCACCAGCCCCTTGCATCACATCTGAAAGAATGTCGCCTGTGAGGCAGAAATTCCCACCATGAGAATCTCGCCTCCTTGTTGCACAACAAAGGCCACCGCATTGTCTCCCTGTTGAGCGGGTGTTAAAATGCGCATATGTTGCCAGGGCTAGAGGGTCCATTTAGGAAGCAGTGGTTTTTTCTGACCGTTGACTGCTCTAAATCCCCTCATATTAGCACATTAGCACACATGCGGGCCTTCTTATCAGATTAGCTACAGTTGTCACAGATTAGTTCACCCTGTGAAGGAGCCGCAAAGGTACCTTTGACCATCCATTCAAAAGAGCCAGAACGGTTTTTTTCTTGTCGTTGACCATCAGAGTGCAAAGCAAAATACAGGGAAACTCACTCTCTCTCTCTCTCACTCTCTCTTTCTCTCACGCTCTCTCTCCTCTCTCTCCTCTCTCTTCTCTCTCTCTCTTCTCTCTCTCTTTTCTCTCTTCTCTCTCTCTCTTCTCTCTCGTAACAGGATAACTAAAGGATAGGTATTCGGGTGGACTACACAGAGAGATGTTAATGGGTACCTAATATTCATCTAGAAAACATTTATTTAACCTCTTAAAAAACATTTATGTGTTTTCCTTCCTCACCACTGTCAATAGTATTTTGAAAAATGACCTTTCTGAAGCTCAAAGTTGGTTTTTTAATGTTTTGCTTCTCCTTCCCCCACCCCCCCCACCCCCCTTTCTTTTTTTTTTAATTACAGTTAATTTGCAGTGTGGTTCAGTGATCACTATTCTGCAGATTGGGGATGGAGGAGAGGAAAAGACTTGCTAGTAGCTCATTACATTATTTATTTAACCCATCTTGCTCCTTAAAAGGTTGTGATAGCTGGTAAAACAAACAGTGACTCAAAATACCTTTGGCATGACTTGCAGTCTACATAGGCCTTAAGACTGAGCCTAGAGAAGACATAACACCGTGGAAGTGTAGCAACAGCAGAGATTTCAACAGTCTGTGAATTAACTTGGTGGTAAAGGAGGCCTAGAAAGTTACAAAAACATATAGCTGAAATTGCTGGTTAGCATTCACACCTTTGGCACAAAAAAATTATGGAAGGAAATTGTGGTGAGGAAGGAATGAAGCAATTCCTTACACCTCTGTGCTTTCTAGGGGAGGTGTTCCACATCCTTGCTGCCAGGTGTAACATATTAGTGTGCTCAGCTTGAGCTTGCCCACCCCTGCAAATGAGCTGTGCTGCCTGCCTATGGGAGACAGAGGGGAGAAACTCAGCTGGTATTCTTTGTCATACAGGTGAGCTGTGAGAACAAACCTGCAATCTCTACTCATTGGTCTGGTGCAGAATATTTTATCTAGGAAATGAAGAAGAAGTAAAAAACTGAACTGTGACTTCTCTGATTGCAGGTAACCAAACTGCATTATCATTAGTAGGACTTTAATTGGTAACTCTTCATTCAGCTTCTCCTACAAATGCTGGAGCACAATCTTAGCAGTATTGTTTATCAGTATGTTTCTCTGCATAGGCTTAAACCTGGCTGGTTCAATGTGTTCTGTTTGTAAACAGTAGAAAGTACAACAGATCATTTGTAAGGGTGCTAGCACATTACTAGAGGCTGAAGCTTCAGTGCTTCTGAGCAAACAGTCTGACTATATATTCTCAAGTGCATGTAATCTTGCTCTCCTAAGACTACAACTTTAGGCTCAGAGCATGGACTTTTTGGTCCTGGAATAATTTCTGAGAGCTAAACCCTAAAATACTCCCAATCTAGTTGTGACTTGCTTTGCAGATCCTGTTGAAGTGCAACAATATTTCTACTACAGTAATTTTTTATTTTATTGTTTTGAAATCATAGTGTCAAACCAATAAGAGAGGGCTGTGAAGGATGTGGCAAAACCATCCCTTGGAGACCTATGTCAAGAAAACTGACATCACTGATGGTGCTTCCCAGCTCTAAGTTATAAATAACTCCAATTTATGATCTAGATAGTGAGACAATAGCAGTAACAGCAAAGTGGGGTGTATGTGGGAGAAATCAAGCAGTTGTACCCTCCTTTTGCTTTAAGTGGCTGCATCTTATTAGTTGATGAAAACAGTCTCCATGCTATAAAGTTACCAGAGGAGTTCATTGTGACATCTGTTTCTTCTTTTGTCAGATAGGATGGTAAAACCTTACATTATTAATTTCCTGTGTTGTTTTCTGATAAAAAACATCAGTGTTTATATTTTATATTTCCACATGCACCTAGTTCAGTATGGTCATTTTAAAATTCTATTTTGTTATTTTTATATATATATATCTGGTGTTTCCTGATTTGTTCCAGTTTTGAATTTCTCTTTTGTAAAGGTGTGATATGAAAAGGAGCAGTGAAAGTAGAATTGTAGTTTTTGAATTGATTATTCCCGTATCATTCTAGAAATTATTTTCTGTGTTTCTCTGAAAAATAGTTTTTCAGTCCTCCACTGACACCTTTCAAATGCCCCCACTGTGAGTATATGTAGCTTATGCACTGACTTCAGACATTAATCTGAATTTAGCAAAGCCATTTTGTTGATGATCCTTGTGTCTTTATCCCAAAGCAAGGAAATATCTGCAGAGCTAAAGGCCTAAATTCACAGTAATTACATCTTTTTTGCTTCCTTAAGTAAGCACATAACAAGTCTGGGCCAGAGTATGGATCTTCTGTTTTTGTTAGCTGTTGTTACTATGTTGTCCCAAGTGTCACCTGTCTTGCCAGTGTGAGTAAAGAGGAGTCTGAGTTCAAGAGACCTTGTAGCATGTGAAAGTGCTTATTTTCACACAGTCCTCTTCACTTGAGTGAGTGCTGTCTACAGCAATGTATTTTGATGCTGAGGATGTAATTCAGAGTATTTTCCAGAACCCAGACTCAAATCCACAGTAATCTTCCATGCTCCCAAAGAAAAATTGAACTCAGTCTACTAAATGTTTGATTTGGAGTCTAAATGATTAAGAAGTCTGTCTTGCTTGCCTTGAGCAAAATAGACTAGAATTGAGACCTGTGGCATTTTATGCTTTGATTCATGTAACTAAGTCCCTGGCAGCCAACCCTGCATCTCATTTCTGTATGACATTACAGCTTTCTCTCCTTCTGCAATCCCAGGCAGCATGGCAGCCTTGTCTGTGAGTTACCGATACAGTCATGACATATAGCATGTGGGGTCAGAAAATGGTGGGGAGGTAGTATCATTTCAGGTGGAGATGGAGAGCTGCTGCCTGCTGTCATCTGTGCGTGGAGAAAGAGCAAGGCTGGACAGCATGCTCCCTGGCAGGAGTCGAGCATCACTGCCTCCCTCCCCTGGCCCTGTCACCTCCCCACTTGCTTTTGTCACCTCAGCCGGTCTGGCACACTGGCAGGGAAGCAACTTCACATGTCTGTGTGACACACAGCTTTGACCCTTCTTCAGTTACTTGGTGCAGTTCATAGAAGAAACTTCTTGGCTTTGGTCATTTTATGACCTAGTCAAAAGCAATGCACAATTTTATTTGAAATATCCATGAACTTTTAAAAACTCATTTCTATCAAAGTATGAACAACACATTATTGATTTTTTTTTTAGTTGCCCTTACTTGTTTCAACAAGAATCTCTTTATTTCAAGACACTGGATTAACAGACTTCATCAAACATGAACAGTAAATCAATTATTTTAAATACAGGAGAGCTGCTTCACTTACAGCAAGTCTTTCCCATGCTGATGAGCTCCTGCAGGCTTCATGGCTGCTGACCTGGTTTGGGGGGGCCTTGATCTAATTGATAATGTTGCTTATTGTGAGAATACTGGCTACGCAAATCCTGATGCTTGGTGTGCAGATTTGCATTCTAATACTTGGAGTGCTCTGTAAGGGTGCGTAGGGCTGGTATGCTGGCTCTTGAAGCACAATGGGAATTACGGATATGTGTCTCTGGGCCAACAATTATTTCCATGTGCTTGCTAAATGAGTGCAGGGAGGGAAGGTTTTCCTCTTGTTTAGTCTTTATCACTGGTTTTGGTGCTGTATTGCATTTTAATACAAACCTCCCCCACCATCACTACTTCAACCCAGCCATGTTAGATATCTATTTGCCTGGCTTTCATTAGAACGCTAGTGCATGACTAGCTCTAAGTTCACAGGGCTGGAGAGTGTCTTTGCTGAAGCTGGAATCTTTGGTAAATAACTTGCTGCACTTTTGGAAGTGCTAACAGTAACTAAGCACCTAATGAATGAGTACCTAAACAATACAATTGGTCAAACTATTCCCACTATTCTTTTTTGCTAGTGGAAGTAAATAAATAGTAAATGTTTTTTCAACTACTATATATTGTTGGCAGCTCAGGCTCCCTATCATATGTGTGTAGGTTCACAGGGCTAAAGAATAACATACTAGTGTTAGTGCCCTGTCTAGCTGTCAAAAGCAACAGGTCTGTAGGCAGACTTAGGCTTTCCCTTCTGGCAGAGTAGGCTGGGCTACAAAAATAACAGTATGAGAGCAACAGCTGGCTTAGTCACATAATACTCTGCTATATAGTCTGGATTTCTTGTTTTCATTTCACTTTCCTTTGTTTTAGAGACAAAAAAGGAAGCCCTTGGGGGAAAAGACTTCCAAGTTTATTGCTTGACCAAAGTTAGCTGATTCCAACATCAGCAGCCTTTATTAACTGGAGCTGTAACATTTCTTTCTCTGAATGTAACATTGACACTGGCCCCTCTGTTCAGCCACAGAACCAGTAACAAACAGGCCCTGGTGCAGGGCAGCAGGCTTTCTCACGCTGCTTTTCCAACAGTTGTAGTGTCATCCGCCATGGACTACCCCTAGGGTTAATAGATAAATCACTCTGTACAGGCATAAACATCCTAGACTCTGCCCTTAGACTGCCCAATTAGGTATCACTCTGTGCTGTGTGGCTTCTATTTTAAGAAATGGTTTGAGATCACCAAAGTGCTCTTCACATGGATGCAACAAGCATTTGCAAGTGCCAGCTCTACTTTGTTTTGAAATCTGTGGCCTCTATCAGGGACTGGTGGAGCTCCCATATGGATGGGAAAGGGGAAAGCCGGACTTTGCAGTGGCACCTCCCCTGTCAAGTGACAAGTACCCCTACTTAGCCCACTCCTGCTGTACTGGACTGTGCTAGTCGAGGGCAGCCCAGTTACCGGGTCAGCCGCTGTGCTGGTTTAAAAGTAAACCGGCAGGAGAAATGAACCCAACTCAAAAGAGTTTAGAAGTCAGAACTACAATTT
>JAVJGI010000035.1:19909801-19947084 GCA_035590275.1 Ibycter americanus
CATCAGTCACAGTTCACGATGAATGGCAGAGAGGGTATAGAATACACAGTTCCAGTTACACCCACACAGTGATAAACCGGTCCCAGCCACTATAACTAGGACAGCCGCAACAGCCATCTCGTTTCAGTGCACTGTTCTTATGGAAAAGAAACAGTGATCTTCTGATCAGCCATATCAATAGGTGAAGCGAGATAGAAGCTGTAGTGAAGAAAATACTCCCTGCACACATAGAGCAATTTAAAAATTATTGCTGAAAAGGACACTTTTTAGTTCATAATACTGGCCCCAAATTAGACTGTATTACTGTCGCTAAACAGGCCACTTCTATTGCTTCAGTCCTTTGATGGAAGATCCCATAAAAGGATCGCATAAAAGAACAATGAAATGCAGAGTAACACTAGAAATTTTATCCAAGGTGCCTGTAATACTGTATATTGGTGATAGATGACTAAATATTTTTAAGCATTCATAGCATTATGCAGCTCAGCAGAGTGTGATACACTGTCTTCTTTCTTTTGCTTTTTATACTGAGCTATATGAACAGCCACCTGGGTCCCTGAAGCAGCAAGTTGGATATTTTGTCTATAAGGTCTCTTTTGTTATCACATATGCTGTTGCAAGGAAATTTCCAACTTAGTTTCAAAATAGCTTTGGCAGAACCTAAGATTCAAGCCAAGAAAGCCGCCTCCTCCTTTTCCCAGCTTCTGTCAACACCCGATCAGGGGTCATCAACCTAAACCCAACTCGTGTAGTTGGCTAGCTCATTTTTTTTATTTCTCCAGGGACAAAAGCAGACTTCATCACTAAGGTAATGTCCCTCCCTTCCTGCAGTGATTGAGGTCTAGAAACCTTCCTTTTAGGTGCATCACATAATCTAGATTTTTGCTTTCTGTACTTGGGTTATGTATGCAGCATGTATTTCAGTTAAAACAAACACTGCTCCCAACATGTCTGGTTTGTTCTTTTGACACAGTTTCTTGAACAGGATTTTACTTGCCAGCTAGCTGTCAAAAGGTTGGAGAAAAGATAAATCTTTATTTGGCTAAGCTGTACTGTGTTAGATACTTGATAGTGGAGCCCACCTTTTGTAATAACCAGTTTGTGTTTTCTCATACTATATCTAATGTGTTTTGCTATAAATTTGTCCTTATAGGTTGTCTATGTCAAAAATAGAAACAGGTACTGATCATTGCCTCTATAGATCTGGTCACTGACAAACTGCAAATAAGTCTTTATGCAAGATCACGGATCAGGCTCCTCTTCCCCACTCAGCAGGCAGCTGAATTTGGATGCAAGTACTGGATCCCTGAGCCCTGAAGTTTCCCTGTGACTGGTCAGGGTCAAACAGCTTGCTTTGGCCTTTCAAAGACTTCTTGAAGATCTATCTTTTTTTTCTCCCTAGACTTCAGTCATGGTGCTGTTTGAGGTGTTCTTATTTGGAGAGACAGCTGTTCATTGATTTTCAGGTTTTCTTTTCTCTGATACTAATCAGCTGATTAATTTTACTCCGACACCTTCAATAGTACCACAGTTTCATCAGATATATGAGATTCAAACGATTTCATAGAGTATCTACTTTTCATTCACAACTGCCCCATCACTCGACTAGAGGGTCATAGAGACAAGCCTAGTTTTAGAGGAACTGAGTATCAAAGGGATCAAAGGGAGCCCTGAATTTTCTAATTTGCCATTTTACTGATATTGCAGGATAAAGAGCACCATGTTCTTGTCCTTGCTCAGTTCTGTAAACAAACACCTCTATATACAAACTGAAGTGCAGAAGCCAAACATTGAATAAAACTGAACTCAAACTGACTGTGACGGTGGAAGAAGTTTAGGAAGAGAAAAGATAGAAGGTTTTGGGGAAGATAATAGGTAGTGGCAGAGATAATTTATAATGCATCTTCTTTTTGAAAACAAATTTTAAAAAATCAAAACAACAACAACAACAAAAACCCAGAAAAAAAAGGATTGTAGTGGAGAGGGTTGCTATAGTGAGAGTAATCTTACGACCTAATGCGTGAGTTCTCTCAAAAGACTGGATGTTCCAGTTCAGTGAAGCAAGATGGCCCCCTGCAGTATTGTTAGCCCCCTCACAAAGAAATTTTGCTTCTGATCTGGGAACATCACTGTACAAAACACTAACAGATCTGTTGTGGTTTACCATTAGTTTCACGCAAAACACAAGGTTAACATTCTTTACTTTAAAACATCAGTCAAAAATAGAAGTCCTTGCTTACCAACTTTACTCCCTATGCTTCTGAACACCTCCTGCATGGTTCTGATGTGAGACTGAAACAAAATTGGTTTTGGAGTAATACCTCCAAGCCTCCAGGAAACAAAAATACTCTCTCAAAGTTGTGTAGTAAAGATTGCAATAGGGTAATAGCAAAGACTAAAAAGAAAGTCTTGCCAGAGTTCTGAAGCCAGGAGAGAAGTAAAACCTCTTCATGAATGAGAAGGTAAACTTCCAAAAAAAAGCACTGTGCTCTACATGCTTTCAGAATAGGAATGTTGATGTGTATTGTGTGTGCGAAAAGCTTTTTATTTCTTCCATCCTATTACATTTCCCTGACAGTAGTGAGAATAGGATAGCATACTCTTCTGAGAAGAAGGTTTCATAGTATATTGGTATTTTGGCAACACTTGGAGCTTTCCAGTTATCAAATTCTTTTCATGGACACAACAAATCAGTATAAATTGTGTGCTTTTTGTTTCTGCTTTAGAACTTGGACATATAATGAAGTTGTATATATATAATCAATATATGTCTGTAACCTGTGCCTGATAATACACAGAAAAATGCAGAATTTACTGTTTGTTTAGTTATGCAGGGATATGCAGTTAGCTTCCCTCTGAAGTACATGAGACTTCTTTGACTGCCATCTGCAACTTAAAGCATCCATCCAGGTCACACATTTCAAAAGCTGGAAAAAGGAGAGGAGGACCGGATAAAAAGGGGCTCAAATATTTTATTAGTAATTAAATGCAATATTTCATAAGGTTTGTGGAGTCAAATAAATTCCTTCCCTAATCTTGTTTCCTCTCCCCCCTGCCCCTGCCCCTGCTTTCTATGCCTCTATGATTTCCATCGCTATTACATGCAAGGCAGTAAAGCTATGCCTAGTGTTTGACAGAGAGATGTGCCAGATGACCAGAAGTAAAAGCATTAGAAAAGAAGGCTGTCTTATAATAATTCTAATTCACGCTTCAGCTTGTTCCCATCAGATTTCCAACCTAACTTGTTAAATAAAAATGGGCTTAGGAAGTTTGAGTGTAAACTTTAACAAAAATTAATTTCCTCTCTACCTCTAAATGCTGAACTTAACACATCACTCACAGAAACCCACCCAAGCTCTAAAGAATCAGTGTTGTGAGGTCTGTGTGGCCTTCTACAGACTGCTTTGGTGTGGGAGCTTGGATTGTTTTTGACCCTGTGACACTGAATGACCAAGAGCTTCCATGGAAGCACAATGGTGCTGTTAGTGCCCATTACTAAAAGCCTTCTTGTTTCTTTCAACTGCTCACAGGCCTCCTAAACAATGAAAGAAATCCATACATCATTAATAAGGAGATTTAATTTAAATTCTGCTCTAAGAGAATTCTCAGATATCCTCCTCGTTTATTTTTTTTTTTTTTTTTAGTGAAAATTGCTGAAGACTGATGTAAGGCAGAATCTTAATTCAGAGAAGTGTTGGGTCTTGTTTAGGAATGCCTGGAAACTAGTGGGAATTGTAATCATAGAGCAAACTGGAAAGCAGTACTGGTACACCAGTGAGCAGCTCCCATGGAATGAAAGCTTGCTGAGTATGGAGATATGTCAGCTAGTGAAAAGAAGTCTGTGAGCCTTCCTGTAAAATGATCTCTTTTGACTTGAGGGATTTTATGACTTTTACATTTCTAATGATGGTAACTTTATTTTTATTAGGACTACTTGTATTCAGAATTTCTAACAGCCATTTGTCCAAATGGGCTCATTTTCACTAGAAAGGGGATTTTCTAAATTCCAACAGAAAGTTGACATGAAAAAAAAAATGGAACAGGATAGCCCATATTCACCTTTGTACTGAAAGGCCATTAATATGCACATCAATAATTTTACTTCTAATTGTGAATACTTGACACAGTTAAAAATCAGCCAGTACAAAAGAGTCAGGGTTATCTGTCACATGAAAATAATGTGAGTTAACTTTGCCTCAGCTTTATTTCTACTGTCTTCACTGGAATTAATTACATGAGGAATGAATGCTGATTAGGGATTTCAAAAGGTTTTATTCTGCTGTCACTTTGAATTTGAAACCATTTAGTCATTTTGACATTTTTTTAGGAAAATAAATATCAACAACAGAAGATTTCAGAGAATCCTTTAAGTTGGACTATATTGCATGAGAGATTAGTTTATATTGTTAGGATCAGTCCATCTGCCTGAGTAAGGCCAGAAACAACTAATGCTGTCTTCAGTGTAGATAAATGTTAACATCTTTAAAAGTTTAAAACAGATTCTGGTGCACGTGTAATCCAGAATGAGCCAGCATACTAATTATTAGGTGGAGAACAATAGTGTCATGCTCATTCTTCACAGGTTCAAATAAACATGCTCAATTCTTCATTGAGTGTGTTTTTGTAACACAGCAGATATCTGTCTGCGTATCTATCTTTCTATGTATGCGCACACACAAATATATATGAAAATGTTTAGCGAGAGAGAGAGAACTTGAAAGAGAACTTCTTTTGCCATTAAATTTAATTGAATGCCATTGAATTAAATAGAATTATTCTGCAGTTACACTAGACGAACTCCGAGCAGAGTTTCTATTTTGGCAGGTAGAAATTTTGTTATATAAACTGAATTCTCACTCTAAATGCATTCCTCGTACAGCTCATGCATAATTCTTTTTAAGTTAGATGAATCAAATGGTTTATAAAAAGGTTTTATATATATATATAGTTATCTATAATATATATAGATAAATACAAATTTGGACATATATATTTTAGGTATCTCTACAAGTCTGCTCTCTATTTGTGTTATGGCTTCCAATGAAGGTAGTTGCAAAAAAATTCCAGAGATCTCTTTAAGGCACATCCAGTGATTCTTTTACCTCAGGCCCCCTGGTTCTGTAAACCTGAGCAGAGTCTTATCAAAGATGTTACATTCAGTTTAAAGATTCTTAAATTCTTTTGCAGCTACTTCTAACGTGACATGAGGGGAAGAAACATCCTCAGAACTCTGTGGAAACCTTTCTGTTTCTGGGATTCTGGAGCTTGTCTCTATGTCAGATTTTCACACTATACTTAGCAAGTACATGATTACTTTACAGAGCAGTGAAATAGGATTTCTTTGCCATAAATCAGCTTAAAACAGGAAATTAAGGATACTCTTTTGATTTAATTTGTTTTGGAAATTTAGGATAGGAAAAAGTATATATGCTTCTGAGGGTTAAATAATTCTTTGGAATTTGGGTACGTCTGCATTAACATTTCAGTGTGGGTCAGGACCGTGCTTTTAAAGTGAATCTCTCGCTTGTCGCCAGCTACCATGTGTTGGTTCACATCAGAGGTACCACAGACTGGATTCTTTTAGGATGTCATTAAGCCAGAAGATGCAAACATAATACACTCCAAACCACCAACTGGCAAATCAATTCACACTTGAATATTCCTTTGAATGTGTAAATAAGTTCATGTTGAGCATGTATAAGTCCTTTCTATGTTTGTTTTTACAAATATTTGAGCAACTGAGCCTCATTAGCTAGAACAGTATCAGAGCCTCGATCACAAACTCACTTGAATGTATATGCATGAAATCACCATTAGTTTTGCGTTTAGAGTAATTATTCTGCACACATATTTAACCAGGAAATGGACAGCAAAGAAACCACTCAACTCATTCCCTTGAGCTCAAGTGAGAAAGGTATTTCAGGCCTGATTTTCTACTGCTTTGCATCTTGTATATTTCTGCAAAATGAGTGTGAAACATTATCCATTCCGTTTTGAAAACATTTCACAACAATGAATAATGATGTTTCAGTAAGTAGTTATGTTGTTCATCTGTCTGTATCTAATTCTTGCTTATGCTTAGAATGTAAACTTTTGAGAACAGGGACATACCATACTGGTACTATGCTGAGCAGAGTAGGATCTTGTTCAATGCCTGGGACTCCTATGCACTGTCTCAATATTACAGTGTAGTTTTGCGAAGTTCAAGATGCTGGAGAATCAGTCATCTCATATTTAGAATCTTGCAAATTGTAGAGGATATATGTAGTCAAACTATATGTTAATATAAGACTCAAGAGAATACCATCCACTACATTGTACAAAGGACAATCACAGATATTAATTCCATGAGTAGAAAGAAAAGCAAAATTTACCAAATAAGACAGAAGTTAAGAATTATTACCTATGCTCTGGTAAATACATATAAGGGACGACATTATGATCATGTAATACTGTGACCAAAAATGGAGATTCTAGTATGGGAAACATTATTTTTTCTCCCTCCCTTCCTCCTATCCTTCTCCACCCCCACTCTTTTGTTCTTTGCCATTCAGTGTTTTGGTTCAAGTTAATTAAAGATTCCTGTTGCAGCCTCCTGGAGTGAAATTCTGGCAGTATGCCCAGCACTGCCATAGTCATGTGTAAGCAGCCCCTCCAGTGAGCTCCATAATGTCTCTAAGAAACTATACAAAGAGGAAGAAAGAAACTGAATCCAGATGGAATGGGAAATCAGATATTTCTTCCATTTGTGCTGAAATCTGTGAAGGCTGCCTCATAGGCTGAAAGAAGGCAATTCACATACTCTGCAGTCTCAGGGAAAAGCATGTTTTCTCCCCCACCCCTCCGCCCTTCATTGAAGATGAATCTGTGAGAAAGCTTACAGTGAGACTGCAAACTCAGTAATGCAAAACATGTTTTCCCAACTCTGCTTTACTCTGCTAGCTATAGAAAGGTGTAGGATAGACCTGTCAGGGGAACACAAAAAAACAAAACAGAAGAATCAAAAGAGCGACTCAGGCAGACAAAGACTCTTACTAATGACAGGGTTAGGAGAGAATATGATATCCAAACCAACATTTTGACACACAATTCATACTGAAAAGAGGACTTAAGGCATTTTAAATGCCCATCAGGAGAATAAACATGTCTAACACCCTAAGCAATAACCACATCCTGAACTGTTTGTTGTTAAAAGGCACATTAAAAAGATTACAAAAATGTATAGTACATGCATAGTAATTGCTTGTATCTCACAGGCATAACAAAAACCAGAAATATCCCTGGAGAAGCGCACATGTGATGTACTTTGTGCTTGTGACTCTTTGTCAGCTTCAGTGCTTGGCTCTTAAAATGTAGCATGACACTTGGTTGGTAATTACTGAAGAATTCTCCTGTGGATTAACCACAGTATCATTAGAAATCAAAACTGTGGATATTCGCAAGTATATTTTATACATAATTTGCAGTTTGCTTCGTGGCAGATTCTGTGCTCACTAGGGATATTCTGGAATTTGGTGGGGGAAAGGAATAAATCGTGGAGCTCTCTGCAGTATTGCTTGGTTTCTCTATGCATTTAATTTTACTGTCAGCACCATGTGAGTTTGTTGCTCTCTGATGGCCTGTTTAATTTTTCAGGGTTTTGGTTGTTTGGGGGTGAGAGGTGTTACAAGAAGATTAAACTTTGGCCAGGGCAATTATGGAAAAGAAGTCTTAAACTTAACAGCTGATTTCTATGTCAAAGGACTAACTTTTAATTGTAAAACATCAGAGCAGAGTGATTTCTTGGCAGAGAACAGCCTGTTGTAACACAAGAGGTGCCCATTTGAGGTGCAGACTTTGGGCAGAGGTTATGATTCAAGGTAGCAGAGTTTTAGCTGACAGTTTAGAGCAGTACTTCAGGTGAAATGAACCCGATAATTGCAGTGCAGATTTCTCCAAATAGCAGGTTGACTGGAATAGCTCTGGTTCCCTGTGACTAATTGGATGTTGTGTTACCACGTTTTTTTTAAAAGCCACAAAAACGGTCCAAAAAGCTATCCAGGTGAAAGGGATAATAGATGTATGCTGATATGTGTGTGTGTGTTTCTTGCCCTTTCAAACCTTTGAAGCTTGGCTGGGGTCAAATTACTCAAGCAGAACAGCTCTGTTGACAAACATGTGGTCTTCAAAAAACAATCCCGTATGAGAGGTGCTGCTAATTTAAAATAATGAGGGGGGTTGGGGGGGGTGGGAGGGAAAAAAAAAAGAGAGGGAAAACCACACTAGCCTACATGAAACCCAACCCAACTGCCACCTTCCCTGCTAGCCTCCTTTTGTGAGCCTGCCTTCCCTGCCGCGTGAATCAGCCATGGTTGGGGTTAAATGGGTAGCTTTTGTCTCTTCACAATGGCCAAGAGTGACAGGTTGAGCTAAATGATTTACTGGTGGAGATGATTTGAAGGACAGAGCCGGGCAGCCTTGGGAACACAGGCACAAGAAAAGGACAGTAGCGAATCAGCCTCTCCTCCCCCTCCCGCTTTCACGGTTTTGACTGAAAGATCACAGAGCGAGACTCTGACAGACACAAGGACCATTGAGAAGCTATTTTTATTACTTATCCATGGCAGCCTTGCTTTGCTGAGAACAGACCTGAGGTTAATTAACCTTTTCTTTTTTTTTTTTTAGACGACGTTGTTTTTCTTATTGGGGATGCAAGCCTGTAAGTTGGCAGGGTCACATGCCATGGGCAAAGGGAAAGTCTCTGTGTGAGACTTCAGTGCAAGAAAGTGCAACAAACCCATCCCCAGCCAAAACAAAGCTTTCCACACAGAAAGGCGATGCAGTGGGGCCACACCGAAGGCAGCTGCTCAGAGCGGAGCCGTCCCAGCTGTTGTCAATTGGAATGTGCTAGAAATGGTGCCATCCCCCCACCCCGTTAAACTGCCCCAGCGGCGATGGTACCGAGCACTAATATGGATCCCAGATTATTTCCTGAACACTGTTTGATCTGGCTGTGTGGGCGGGAATGAACTGGTCTGTGGGGATGCGGGGCATACTGGAGCGCTGGCATGCTGTGTTTCGCCTGTCTCCCCACAAGCAGGCCAGGCACTCGGGGACAAGATGGCGGCCCGGCCGTGGGCCCTCAGCACCAGCTCAGGGGAAGGCAGCTGTGAGCCTCCTCTCCACCTGCAAAGTGGGGAGTGGGGCAGTTCGAGAAATCAGATGGCAGAGCCCCTAACACAGCTGAGGCTGGCAGGGAAGAGACATGGCAGAAAACAGCTGGAAAGCACTTGCTGGCCGCCGTGCCCATCCTCACCTTGCTGGGGCGCCCACTGGGTCCTGTGTGCAGCCGACTGGTCCAGCAGCCCCCAGCACCGTCCCCAGGGAAGCTCACCCTTCACGCACCCACAGCCCTGCGGGCTTGGAGAGACCAGCTGCAGGGCAAGCACTGCTCACTGTCCAAGGCGGCAGGCAGAATGGGGCCCAATCTATAAAGGGGAGCCGCAGATGGCAGCCCTGTGGCCTCTCAGTAAAGGTATTACAATGCTTTCTTCAGAATCTGCCCCTCTGAACAATTGCAAGGAAAAGTGAAAACTTTTCTTGATAGGAAAAGGACCTTTTCAGACAGTAGCCATGAATTAGTCTGGAAAAACCCCAAAGGCAGGGCATAGAAGATATTAAAGTTGGGTCTATGGATAAATCAGAACTCATAAGAAACGTATTAGTTGAAAGAGGCAATGCTCCCTTCCCATTCCATATTTCATTTGGTCTGCGATTCGTGAGTTATTCCTCAAGTGCAGTGGAATAATACATCCTGTCACATGTTGTGACCTGAAATTGTCGTGTCATCCTTTGGTTCTGAGAAACAGGTAGCAACAAGAAAAATTCCTCAAGTACTAATGCAAAAATGTAATTTTTCTAGTACCTAAAACCTAATGACATCCAAAATTCTGTGAGTTGCATCCTGTGAATGTGCAGCAAAGCTTTATTCAGCTAACTTCAAAAAAAGTCACTCAGCATCTTTGTTAGTTAGGGAAGAAGTTTTGAACAGTAAACCCACTGTGTGCAATAACACAGCTTTCTGCTGGCTAGCTTTCAATCATATTCTCATTTTTATAGTAATTTTAATGAAATCTTGTAGTTATTCAAGAGAAACAATAGGAACATGTGAACATGATGGCAAAGCAGCATTTCATATCAGCAAATCTGAAAGACATGACTTGATTTAATGGAAAAGTGAAAGGATCTATAAAATGGCAACTTTAGAGAACAGAAGTGCTTACTGTTAATCTCTTGTACTGTAGAGTTGCAGTACTGTAGAGTTGCAGTACTGTAGAGTTGCAGTGTGCTGTCACATGATACATTTCTAATGGCCTCTTTAATGCTCTGTTGAAAATAAACACTTCTGTTTTAAAATACAAAGAGCAAAACAAACTAAATCTAAAAATACAAGAAGGAACTATGGTTGGGTTTTGGGTTGGTTTTTTTTTCCTTTTTTTCTGTGAAAGAGAACAGTGTTTGCAGAAGATGAAGCAACTCTAAAAAAAGCTTACCCGACAGGCTTCCAAATATGGATTTGCCACTGTAAGGATAATGGCAGGTGAAAACAGGAGAAAACTTTCTCTTCCATATCCTTCTAGCCATAATCTCTGTCACTCTTCCAGTGTGCATGGGGAGTGCTGGGATTACTTCTTTCTTGAAATCCCAGCAGAATAGGAGTACTTTAGTACATGTCGAGTAGTACAACGAGTGAGTTTCATAAATCTTATTCTTGACTGGCTCTGTATTAACAAACCCAGTCAGAAAGATCTTGCAATTATATTTTGCAACATTTTCTGTCCAGGCTGACTTTCTGATGTTTCTCCAAGCACTTTTCTCTCTCAACTTCTGCCTCCACACCTCAAGTTCTAGCAATGCTGCTATAAACATCATAATCTCCAGAACAGGGTAGGGTCCCCATTTCATTCCTTATTATCATGTTATGCCAGTAGCATCACAGTTTTGCTGCTTCTCTCCTGTTTGTCCGTGCCTGATGAATGCCTTGGCCGACCCCAGCTGAGTGACTAGATATAATCTGTTGGCAAACAAAAAGCATGGAGTAGGACTGTGTTGAGTCACCTAAAGGACGAACAAGACGGAGTCGCCACAGTCAGGGGGACAGAGGACAGTACAGGCTGCATGGGCTCTGTACTGCAGCTTCCCCCAGACAGCTGGGCAACAGAGACCCCTCCAGCCACCTGACGCTTGCCAGTGGCATTGGGTGGCCTCTGATGCTGACATGGGACTTACGGGTTGGTCTGTTCCCAGCAGGGCATAATCCTTGAGCACTGCTTGGAGCCAGCACTTAGTGCTTGAGTATCACCAGCCACTTAGTTTCTTCCCATGCTCAACAATTATTTCCTTCTAGTAGATCTTTCAAAAGCCTTTCTTTACATTACAATTCTGTCATTGCTTTATAAGAGGTTACGTCACATCACAAGACCAAAAAGCACAGTGCAGCTTAGTGTAACTTGACCCTGATCTGGCATTTCTTTGTGATGTGTCATGTCAGAAATGTAAAGAAAACGACACTGTCCTTTTCCTATTAGTTTGGGCAGCAGAGTCCATTACAGGTTGCTTTACCTTCTGCCTGGAAGATGTGTGTGGTTTATGAGACTAATGAGGATTCTGTACTGGAAGTGGGAGAAATCATGTTTATGAAGCTGTATATACTTTCTGGAGGGTTGCATGTGAGCTTAATAGGAAGCGGGCTCTGGGTTAGCGCTGTTGGGGTGGTTGCAGAGAAGCTGGCAAGAAAGGTCAGCATTTACAGTTGCTGCTAATTAAGAATCAAGAGTGATGAGGGAAAATATGATAACACACTGTTTTGTCATTTCTGTAGAGTGTCTTTTTTGGCCTACTGAATTTCAACTCCTTTTGAATACACATTTTCCAAAAGGGGTTTGAGACAGCCAGGAAGGGCTGAAATTACCCATAAAAATTTGAAGAGTAAGAAATTCTAGAGCATCCTAGACCCAGTAACAAAGTTCCTCCTTGTACTGAGCCTAAGCAAGAGCTGACAAACAGTACCTGTTATAGCCTAGACCCAGGCCTGATCATATTAAAAGGAATCACATCTGTATTAGTTTTTTCATGTGTACACAAGAAATTATTATCCCAACTCCCAATGCACAAAGTGCTGACCTGTTGTTGTTTACTGTGTGGAGTCTGTCTTTTACGTCCTCATAGCTACAGTTTATTTACATTGAAATATCACACTCTCAAGAGCCTTGCTGCTCCCCCTGCAAGGATCAAGTACTTCTTGTTTTTAAAAGAAGACTTATCACTTTATCACCTTAGGGATGATGACCACGAAACCCTGATTTAAAAGGCTTATGTGATAGTAGGAATTGCGGATGGCTTGCAGATAAAGCATTCTAGGGGGGCCTCAAGTGCTCAGTTTCCAGTCCTGCTACTAACCTGTTGAGTGACCTTGAGCAACTCACTTCACATTGCTGCAGCTCTGTTTTCCCTTTGATTCTTTCATTTATTTGTTTAACTTGCAATGTGCTAGAAGCCTTTCTATAGCATCCTGTGAAATGAGTCCTGATCTCATTGTGCTTGTTAAATGCTGGTACATTAAAAAAAAGTAAAGATAGTTTTAAGCAGATTATTAACTCTTTCCCAGGTCCTTCTATCTTAGCAGACCGCAGTGCCTTACTGAAGCATGTGGCCATTTGTCCTGAAATATTCTAGCAGCACATCAGTCATTCTGGGTTTCTGCTGACAGAAAAGTCTTAGGTCAGTCACGTCCTTTATAAAACTATGATGCAGTTGTACATATATTTTACAGCTTAAAGTCATAGGTAGTTGGATCAGTACAATGAAGGTACAAGTAAGACACTGGCAGAAAGAAGTAGCTGGCACAGGGGAAAGCAAGAATTTCTGTGGAGGTCCTCACAGGGAAAATACCCAAGTACGTATGTAACATAGCTGTACTGCATGGGTCTTTAGATGCAAGAAGAGCTGGAACGGGATGAGTTAGGGGAAAAAAACATGTAGTCCAGTAAAATAATATTTTGAAAGGTGTATAAAAGTGAAAAATGTTCTGAGTTTCCATACTTACTTTCTCTGCAGGGAAGAAATATTCCCATACTCTAGGTCCAATGTATAGGGTTAGCAGTTCTTCAGCTATCAGGTCTCATGCTTTTGCAGAAGACATTATGCTCTGTATCAGATCTTGTCTTATCATTCATACTTTCTCAGGAAGCTCAGGTGCATAAGTGTACCTGAGTTATATCCCAGCTTACAATGGTATTATTAATTGAAATGTCTTGCTTCCATTGATGTTTGGCCTTTCTCTGTGGAAAAAAGGTGAGACCTTTGTGGTTGCTACATATTACAGAAAATATTTGAATGAATAGGACTGTGTTCATTTTGAATCTAACACTGGGTGCTTTATTTGGTAGCTCTCTTGGCCAGAAGAGGGAAAAAACAAACAAAAAAAACCCCACATCACCACACCGCCCCCCCAAAAAACCCCTTATATAATGGTAGCCCCCCCAAAAAAATTCATGAAAAGCACCTGCCAGATTGCTTGTGAGACCAGGGTATATAAAAGGCTAGACTTATTAAATTGGATGTTCACTGGACTTATTAAAGATCTACTTTAACAGGTGATTAATGGTACCCCAGGAATGCTATTTCTTTCCATTCACTATAAAGGAAGAATAGATCGTTAATCCAGACATAGACAGCAGCATTGCAAATGGCTGTGTGTGATCAGATGAATTGACCAAAATACTTGTACTTCAAACAATAAATTCCCAAGAGATGTGTGCGAATTTTTTGATTCAAAAGCCTGTTAAAGTCTCTAGTCATCCTTTATTATCTCTGAAAATGTCTATTCTTAAGTTGTTCAAAGTAGAAATGGGGATTTGTTAGTGTTTTTCTACCTGTTTTCTAATTGTGAGTCATTGTCTTCCTTACGTGTGGAGTCCTGTCCCCATTTAGCTCATTACAGTGCATCTGTGCATGTGTGTACATGTGTGTAGAGGCAGCAATGGCTCACAGCTGCCCCAGGATTGTGAACAGAATTGGTTTCTTATGCTCTGTGGATGCGGCAGCAAGAAGGGTTAGAGGTCATGCCAGAACAGGAGGGGAGATGGTGCCAAGTAGGAGGGGAAAAGGGTTCCCATTCCTTTGTCAGGTGTAAGTAAAAGTGCACCCTTATGCCCTCCTCAATGGCAGCAACAGCCCAGTGACCACTTTTACTGGGACTGGGGCCAGCCTGTTGAATGTGCATGTCCATGGGCTCTGTAAGTGTGGCTGTGCAGGTGTTTTTAGTCCTAACATACTGTTTTCTCTGTTACTCTTGGAATATGTAAGGATATTACAGCTTTTTCTTAACATTGAATGATTTTGAAATTGTTTTTTTTCCTATATCAGAAGATTTAACATTAAAAATCAGGCTGTCTACTTAGATGTCTGTAATGATGGCCATAGATTGACATGTCTAAATTCTGTCAAGGAGAGATGCGCTGGCTGCATATTACTCAGGCCTACCTGGATATAGAAAGTCCTAAGTTGTCATTTTAGATCACAGAGTTCCCAGGATGTCTAAATACAGATTCGCTCTCATGTTCAGAGATGTCTCATTCTGAGTTGGCAGTCACAGAAGTACCCCCTCAGCTCTCCTGCCAGAGCTGCCCCGCTGTCTGTTCGGGCAGACAGTGCAAAGAATTGAGACAGCCTGCATGGCAATTGGGATGGATGTCCCAGACTGCTTGAAGTGGATTCTACTGAAAAGTAGCAAACATTTCTATGATTCTGGCTTTCAGTTTTCAAGGTGTAATGAGATCCTTTTCGGTGAATGTGCTATAAATCCCTATGATCTATTTTAGCTGCATTACCAGAGGCAACTTTTTAAAAACTGCACTGTCAACTGTGAAAATCAATCTGAAGTTACATTCAGGATATCAACAGCATATGAATGTGCACCTTTAGGTTAGCGTAATTAGAACTAACAAGTAAAAAAACAAGAAGTTATTTTATTCTTAGTGGGCTTAGAATACCTTTCAATCATTAAATATAGGCTATTATGTTATTTACAAATATTAAACAGTGATTTTTTAGGAAATCTGCCCTCCAGTTAGAAGTAAAATGCTTTATCCATATTTTTTTAAATGTTAAAAAATAAGGATGACAAGAGAAAACTGGCTGAAGAACTCCAGGCTGTGCCTTTCTCTGCACAGCTTGAGCTCTCCCTATATTTATCTGAAGCAGATGTTCCAGGCAGGATGCACACTGCAGCCAGAGGTGAGGACGGAGGTGTACAGGACTTGAATACATTTCAGTACAGCTCCCACATCCTGTTTACACACAGTCACTGGCCTGAGAACAACACAGAGATTAAAAAAAGGAAGGTGGGGGGATGTGATAGGAAGGAACGGTTGATTGGAATCACAACACTAACACCACTGCTAGGCATGCATATCAAGAATGCTGTGTACATTTGTGGTTCTCTCTGCATCTGCCATTGCCAGCAACATTTTCTTTGCTACTTTGGCAGCTGTTGATAGGCATGCTGTCTTCTGTCATAGGGAAGGGAAAAGGAGGAGAGGGAGCAATTCATTGAAAAAAAAACCCCAAAACCAGACACGTCACCTGCAGAGAAACTATACTTTCTTTTCGATTCAGCAATGCTACCCAGACTCAAGGAACAACACAGCTGGAATTCACTGAACCAACTTTTCTGTCTCATTAAAATCATAGACTGATTTTTAATAGTAGAAAGGCACTTACTGAATCACTGGTGGGCAATGAGAAATATTAATAATGCAAAGCCCCATTTAAACAGTCATCCTGCTGGAGGATGGATTTTTTCAGGCTGGAGGCTTACTGGCAATTTGATTTCTACACACATGGAGCAGTTAAAAGCCCACTCTCCTGTGCACTGGACACGCATTTTCATTTTATGCCTCATTCCCAACCTGCTACACCTATTCCACATCATCCACATGTATTCCTGTTTAATACTAGGGAGATAAGGAAAGGGTGTATACGTACTTTCTATCTCACTGCCCCCCCCATTTAAGCAAGATCACTAAGGGACCAGTTTTTCCTTGGCAAAGATTCATAAAGCTGTTAATGGCAAAAACCCAGCAGGTTTTCAAGGTTATTTTTCACAAAGTTCACAACAGAGGCTGGGAACACTGTGTATCTGTTAGATGTCCTGTAATACTATATTCTGCAGAGACTGGCTACTGGCTTCACATCTGCACGGTCATGCACACACACAACATGGCGTAGTTTGAAGGACATGTACTTTCCTGTACCTAAGTGGTTTGAACCTATCAACACTACAGATCGACTGGTATCTCATCAGCTCGTATTTTAAAATGCTTGAGAAGCAGAATGTATGTGAGACGTGTTTAGTGACAGAAATAATTAACTAATTTGTTTTATTAGGACAATATAAAAGAAGCTCAAAACTTATTAAAAAGTCTGGAAATCTATAGTATTGTAGGTTATTATAATCTATTTATTTTATCTCCTACTAATTAGAATCTAAAAATACTAAAATGCCAGCATGAAAGTTTCTATTCTTTCAGTCCAGACCATATTAATTTCTTTACCACTGCCTTTTTTTTTTAAAAAAAAAAGGAACCATCTTAGAGCTTGAGACTCACTCCTCTTTTTTATGCATCAAGCTGTCGCAGGAGACAGAAACTTCTAAAGTATGCACTGAGATAAGCTACATTTCCCTGGATGCCTTGCTTTTCTTTGCTCTATTATATTTGGATTATTTTGTTATCCAAGCAACTACCATGGTATTAGGTCTTGATTTTCTTATTTCAAATCATCTAAAGGACCTGAAATTTGGGATCAAATTAGAAGATAGAAGGAAAATTTAAATTCTGCTTTATTCTCAAGCATTTATTCTAAGCTTCAATCTATTTAGCACTTGAAATTCAATCTTCAGATAAGGAACAGTCGTCAATCTCTTCGTTGCTTCCCATTTGTTTTTGTACAAGACAGACTATCAAGTTCCTTTTTCCCTGAAAAGACTATAAAAAAAAGATGAATTAAGATTGTACTGTATTATTACTAGTAATCCCAGCTCACATTTACATAGCTTTGTAATTACAATGTTTGTTAAAATCTTTTCAACCTGTGTGTGGAAAAGGTACCACATCCGTGCTGAAAAGCACCTATGTTAGGGTCAGGCAGAGGCTGCCTGAAAAGTGATTAGTTTTGTGTTACAAAAGGGTTCAGAATATGGTGAAGCATTGTAATTGGAACTACAGACACTATTTGGGGAAGAAGTCTATTTTATCTTTCCTAATACTTTCTATTTCTGTATCTTTTACAGTATTTCATTGAAGAATCTGGTCTTTTGCACCAGTTTTGTGGTGGTGTCTTCTACCTGCTGGTGTAAAACTCATTCTTAAAGTTAATGAAAACTAACGAGTCATCAAAGAAAAAAATGTTACTGGAGTTACTGGTAGACAAACAGCAATATACTATTTCCTAACTTAAGCCTTTGGCCTTCAACCAGAGGATATGCTTAGCAGCTTCGTGGATTACTATTGCCACTTGGAAATATTCCCAGGATGATTCCCAAGACAAAGACCTTATGAATGACAATATAATATCAAAGATGTGTGGCAAATGGAGAATGACAGTCATATTAATGGTATAATACTAATAGCCCTTTCAAGTCAAAAAGACACTAAGAGATGAAAAAGTACTAGGGACACAGCCATGAGTATCAGCTCAGTGTTGTAACACAAGTATGAGTTTTAAACCAGAATCCACTTCTATTCATCTTTTACTGGCATTTCCAAAAAAAGTAAGATCATTTAGGATAAGATGCTTAGTAAAGATATGCAAGATAGCATTCTACCTATTAGTAAAAGAAGAAATTCAGCTAGGCAGCATGAATATTGGAAATGGACATTTTATAATGGTTTCCAGCAACTGACTATCCAAAGCAATCCTCCTTATTTGGAATAAAATAATGAATCATAGCAAGATCAGAATATAACCATCTGCCATCAGAAAGGATTTCTATATCATTTTCCTATGACAAATAGAGAAGATAGTAACAGTAAGATATCAATATTTCTTTGCTGTTTCCCATTTCTACATTGCATGCCCAGAGGTCCTAGTTTACAAAGTAAAAGTGGAAAGAATTTCAGAATTGGCTTCTATTACTGTTATGACTTTTATTCTTACCTGTTTATACTGAAATCATGCACAATGGCCAGGATTGGTACCTGACTGTGCTGACAGTTTTACAATATATGAGATCAATCAATCATTCTTTTGTTTCAAGAGCCTTGTTTTCCCATGGTTGGAATAGTCACTGAAAACTTTCAGTAACCACCCTATCTTGATAATTTTGAGAAAGCTTTTTGATTCCAAGTAAACGCCTTTGTGTTTTGCATTATAGGAAATAACTTTAATATTCATATCTACCTCAGGACATCTTATTCCTTTTTGTATTATTTATCTTACTTCACCCAAGATGTGTCCAAACAGTTTCCTGTCCTTGGTTTTATATCCAAGCTGATGCCTGACCTCTTGTCAATTCTCCGTTCTCTCAATTTTTTCCTATGTCCCATAATACCAATAAATGTAATCAGCTGCAGTATTTTCTCATAACCTTCTTTCTCTTTGTGACTCAGTATTAATTTTTTTTTAACATATAAAACCACTTTCAGTCCCTTTTCTTGATCATGATGTTTTTTTCCTTTGTTGCTAAGGGCAGCTCCAGGGCTTCATGTCTGAAGTCTTCCATTTCTCATACAAAATAAAAAATATGAAAGGGATGAGGGAATGTTATACAGCTAGCTCATGCAAAGGGAAGATGAAGTCTTGAATGAGTCAAACATTAAGCTGAAGACAGTTTTGTTGGCAGGGTCTGACTGATGTGTGTGTATGGCCCGCAGACAGTGTATATTCACAAAGAGAAGAGGTGCATCTGAATGTCTATGGCAGCCTGAGCTATCTGAATCACCTTGATCAGTAGCCTCGCTTAAACACAGGATAAATTATGTGAAATAGTTTACATTTATATTTGAGATGTACAATAAATACATGTAAATAAATGATGTAAAATCAAACCAAATTGATTGACAGAGAAAATAATAGTGTTTTTACCAAACTGAAATATATGCATGAATGTTTCATGGATAAATACTAGCTAATTATTAACTCGTGTCAATATAAATTTGTTCAGTGAGGTTCCTGTGTAGCTGATAACACCACTGAGGTGGAATATAAATGTTTCAGTAGTCCAGACGGCCACAAAAGCAGGAGAAAATTGGAGGCGACTGACCCCTTACCATTGTTACCCATTTCCTGGGTAAGCTGAGGAATTCTCTTGCTCTTTCTTCAGTAGCTGAGGTGATGAGACTGAACAGGGATAGCCATCACTTTGGTGGAGGCTTAGTAGTTACAAGTTATGTAGAAAACTCTAAAAGCATTTGGCATTCATACCAGTCTGCAATAATACTGAACACTGTTCATTCTCATGAAGGGGATAAATGCTTCAATAATGCTTAATGTTCAGTTTACAGTCATTATTCTGGAATGGGAATAAGTCAGAAGTACAAGTATGAATCTACTGCATCTGATGACAGTTTTAATTCCATTAATAGCGAACTTGGCTGCTATGAAATTTCTTATTCTTATTGCATTTTTTCTGCAGTCATATCCATTGACAGTGCACTTGACTCAATTTAAGTTATGAGCAATACATTATTCATATCGCTCACACCCTCTACTTGGGAACTTTACTTGTAGACTTAATTTCATGGTTAGTGAGTTCATTGTAAGAACAGTAAGGACAGATAGACAAAAGACAGAATAATTTCAGTGTGTTTAGCCTTGAAGAGCATTCTAAAATATAAAGCAAGGAAAGTTAGCAAATGCAGTGCTGCAAGTAGAAGATTACAAGCTCTGCCTGCAGTTTTCCTGTTTAATCGTCTTGCAATTTTAGTGCAGAAAAGATAGGTTATACTCTCAAGGAAAAAGAGTTGCCACTATATTATTAATTCTGATGAGTGCCCAGTATTTGCACTTCATAGAAACAGAAGGAGGGTATGACCTCAAAAGATCATCTATTAGTACCCCATTTTCTGCCATTTCAATTCCAAGCCCTGTTCCAAGTGCAGAATAACTAAATGTAGCTGATCACTAATTTCTGTTAATGACACTTTTGGTCTAAGTGCCAGGAGCTGCCTTCTCTTCTTGCCTGATAAGACAAACACATCCTGTAAAATATATTAAGATAAAACTGTTAATAGAGCAAATTTACTTATTATGACAAGTCTTGCACAAAACCCTATCATTAGCCAATTACAGGTGCCTTTAAAAGAAGTAAATGCATAAAGTTTAAATGCACCATTAAATGTAAAGCTGAGGATGTATACCAACCAGGTACAGTTACATGCATGATAACATTTTAGAGATTTATTTTAGTAGATTATTTTTAGAAAACTGCATTATAATGCATCAATGACTATGCATTTTTAACAATACAGATCTTAGTAATATTTTAAAATATGGGAAAATGTCATAGCTAATGACATTGGATTACTTAGCTTTTTAATTAAGAAAGAAAAAGCCGTTGGTGGCCTTTGTAGAATTTGCATGGTAGGAAAGAGGAAAATAACAAAAAACTTCTGCAGTGGAAAACTAAAATATCATGAAGAAAGATGTCTGTTTTACATTTGTGATGTAAAAAAGATTAGTCTGTGTAGAGATTAGTATTGTTCAAAAACTATCCGCTAACTGGGGAACCGTACATGAAGGTGTCAGCCTCCTCTTCTGTGTTTTGTCCTGCAGTTTTCCATTTTCTGTCCTCAGCACATTCCACAGTATCTGCATATTCAGAGGGTACTCAGCCATGTTAGTCTTCGACACACAGCTGAATTTGTCTTCACAAGGTGATCATTCACACTACACACACCCCTGTGTAAATCTGTAACATCCATATTGATCTACCCATACCTGTACATAATCTATCTTAGCTTTCCTTTAGCCACCTTATTTAGTTTTACTGATGAGATGTTACAGACTACATCCTTAGGATGAGGAACTAGATGAAGCTTGTTTAAACAATTCAGAAAGCCTGTGTATGACAGACCCTGGTCCTTATGGGGCCCTTTGCTTTCCCTGTTATTTGCTGGAAGAGCAACAAGGCAGGGCATAAGCAGCTATAGGTACTAGGTGACCCAAACAGGGATGACGCATAGCTGCATCTGCTATTCACTAGCAAGGTAGAACTAGTTGGTATGCAATACTCAGTGACAACCTTGGCTGTAGAGACCACAAAATAGGGGTTCAAGATCCTGAGACAGTAGCAGTTTACAAACCCTGAACTTCAGGAGAGCAGATTTAAGCTTATTTTGGAAACTGGTAGATGGGATGCCATGGGAGGGAGCTCCAAAGTGTAAAGGAACGTAGAAAAGTTTGAAGACCCTTAATGACAGTATCCTCCAAGTTCGGGAATAGTCCATCCCAATACACAGGAAGGCAAGGAGATATATCAGGAAACCAGCTTGTCCAAGCAGAAAACCAGTGAAAGAGCTCCAGGGCAAAAAAGAAGCCAAAGCTCAAATGGAGATGTCAAAGGGATGCCAAGGGGAAACAAGAGTAGCCTTTACCACTGCATTAGTAGTAAAAGGCTGAACAAGGAAAATGTGGTCTTGCTAAGTGGATGACTAAATGGGTAAAAAATTGGTTAATTAATCAGGCTTTGAAGAGCGTGGCTAGCGGACCAACCCTGCCTGGAGGCTGATGTAAGTACGTCAGGGCTCTGTCCTGAACCTGATCTGTTTAGCATCTTTAACAAGGACTTGGCAGAGGTGAATGGAGTCCATGCTCACTGAGTTTGTAAATGACAGCAAAAGGAGTGGACCAGTCAATAAAGTCTAGGGCAGAGCTGCAATCCAGAGAGACCTAGACAATTGGAAGAATGGACTGACAGGAACTTTCAGAAACTCAGCAAGGCCAGATGCCGAGTCTTGCATCTGGAAACAAATGAACTCCTGCAGCAGTACAGGCTAGAGACTGACTAGGTGAGGATCATCTCTGCAGGAGAGGACTTGAGGGTCTTGGTAGCAAGATGGACGTGACTAGTAGTGCACCCTGGCAGCAAAGGATATCAGTAACATCCTGGACTGTATCATCAGGAACATAGACAGCAGATCAAGGGAAGTGAAAGACGTCCTTTGCTTGGCATTTCTGGGACCACATCTAAATACTAAGTGTGGTTTTGGGCCCCCCAATATGGAAAAGATGCAGTCTCTATCCTTGGAGGTTTTGAAAACCTGTCTGAATAAAGCCCTGAATAACCTGATCTGACCTCAAAGCTGAGCTTACTTTGAGATGGAAGTCGGACTAGCGATCTCCTGAGGTCCTTTTCAACTTGTATTATCCTCTAGTCCTATGATTAGGAGGGACAGAAAGACAAGGCTTGGAAACAGAAAGGAGAGGGTTCAGATCTGGAGGAAATGTGCCCTCATTTTATGATTCTGCCTCCTAACCTCTGCACCCTAGAAGAAAAAGTGCAGAACTGCCTTCCCCAGCTAGGTAATCAGGCAAGACAATCTCCTTGCAAAACAGCTGCCAACCTAAAACCCCTCAGTAGGGGGGAGGTCCCATGAGCACAGGAAAGTTCAGCCACATCCCCACACTAACAAAAGGTAAACAGGTGGAAGTAAAAGCCAGCTACAGCTTTCCACCCAAGGAAGGTGTGAATAATCTCTAGGAAAGTATTTCTTCCTCAGATATTTGCATATTAGCAACTTGATGACACTAAGTCTGTCTTTCCTATTAAGGAAATTTGCAAGGTTCCAAAATGCGATTTATTTTTAACATACTGTTTTATTTTGATTTTAGGTTGTTCCTGGGATTATACTAACAGTTTTCTCTTGATTTGTCTTTCAGTTTTGCAGAATGACTAACATGAACCTAGAGGCATCTGGCATAGTTCTACCAAATATAGCCTACTGATGGGATGGGAGAAAGAGATGCTGCATGTTACTGTATGTCAGACTTTCTTGAGACAGTTTCAGGTTTATTCAGCCCTTCAAAGTAAACAGTGAGAAGAATGAGTAAGTGGAATCTCAAATTTTTAGAGGTAAATTTTCCTTAATATAAATTTTCCCTAATATTAGCAGCTCTGCTGTTATCTCAGCCATGTATCAGAGGACATACAAAATCCTTGTTTGAAAATATATTTTCTACAGCCTAAGTTCAATGGCATAAAATAGAATAGAGAAAGAATAGCAGAAGGTAATGCTTGGCCAGCCATGTGATGCTATGAACGGCATAGCTGCTTGTAAGTCATCTGGGTATTTACAGCAATTTCCCCTGTGAGAAGGGCTATTGGTACACGCTACTAATAAAACCTTACAATAACAGTAATAATATCTTTCATTTTTAATGGTGTCTTTGATCCTTATGGGGCAGCTAGTTTACTGCATGTTTTCCAACTAGAAAGGGCATTCATGTTTTATGGCCTTCATCCTATTCATCCTGCTTGTTGGCTGTTTAAGGAGAAGGAATAAACCTGCAGCTCTGGAAAACCTAAAACTACTTCCCATTTCTATATTCCCTCTCTATTGCAGGGTGTCTGCAGGCTGTCCACACAGAGTGCTGTAGAGTGACTCTGTTTATCTCCAGTCATTGATATGATATGACATGGTATTATGTCTCCTAATGTTTGTATTATATTAGATCCTTTTATATTAAGATCTCCAGACAAGTAATCACATTCCATTGTGCTAGATGCTGTGTAGAGATTTATCGGAAAAGGCAGTCCACAGTCCAGAGACTCCATAGTCTAAACCAGACAGGGCACTGGAAAACTTAAGACATTTGATCCGGTGAGGGCCTCAAACATAGGAATAGACTTTAAACAACTTACCAGATTCATACAGGAAGTCTGTGGAAGAATAGGGAACAAATAATTTCTGAGCTCAGTTCTGCTTTCACACAGGATAAATTTAGAAAAGTTCAATTCTGTGCTTGGGTCATGAAACAACAGAAAGTAAAGCATTGGGCTAGACTCCCTGAATGTCAGGATCATCCAAGGTTTATAAATGCTTGGCTTTAAACCAGAATATTCTAGACTATAGCCATTCATTTTCTAAAATAACTTGAGGAGCCAAAAGATTTTTGCCCCAAGTTGAATCTTTCCTCTAGATAGTAGTTTCTTGTCAGGCTGAAGTCTATCCAGTAAATATAATATTTTATGGGAAAAGCTATTCAAATTAAGTGGTATTCTCTATCTTTTCTTTAGATTGTTCAGCAAGGTTTTAGACAAGTATGAATAAGGCTTACACAGCCTTCTCTAGACCATATTGCACTGCAAGCTTTCCTGCAGCCCTCACACAGAGGAGAGGCTCCCTATGGCAATGTCTCATCTTCCCCTAAGTGAAGAGAGTGAAACAGTGACACGCTTTAGACTTCACTGCACCCCTTGTCCCAAAGTGATACTGATTGAGTCTGGGCTTTGTTTTCTTGGTTTCAGCACCTCGAAAGATCCAAACACTATGACACACTTCTGTTTGCAAGGAGACCAAAACCAAAGTGCATTAAAATGGTACAAGTCTGCCTAGCGGTGATTCTGCCAAGGAAGTAACAGCTTGAAGAAGGTCAGGAGAAGGTTCTAAAACAAGTCTGATTTTTCAAATATGACAGGTATTTAGAAACAAATGAACTGATCCTTTTGATTAGACTTTTTGGGGCCCTTGAGGGAGCAGGAGTTTCTTGCTTTTGAGCTGATAAAATGGTAGAATTAGAGAGGTCAGGTGTCTCAATTGCTATGGTCCATGTAGATTTTTATGTCAGCCAGAAATTAATAGAGCAGATGCCATGCCAACAAGACTCACTTCTCTAAACCATACCACTGCTGCAGAAGGGTGTTGTGCTGAGCCAACACCACTATGTTCAGACAATTCTCCATGCGAAGAAAAGCCCCGATGTTTTCTTTTGAAATCAGCCTTATGACCTCTGCAGCCTGAAAAAAGGCAGAAGATATATACCATAGGCTAGGATCAGATCCCTATATAAATTCAATGTCAAGCAGTTTGAATGCTGACCCAGATCTTGTCCATAGTACCTCAGTTTTCTGACCTTAGAAATCATTTAGTCAAACTTAGACTTCCAGCAGCATTCTGATGTCAGACTGGAAGAGGAATAGGAAAAAGGAAGAGATTTAAACTGAATTGAAGAGATATTTTAATCAATTTCAAATTTTAATGAGTTTCAATACTGAATTTCAACACAGCTATTAATATTAGTTCAAAACTCTTCCAAGTGGTGCATGTAAAGGTGATACACCTTTCACCCGTGTTCAGAAAAAGTTTCACTTGCCTGTTTTCTGTTGTCTTGGCCTTCCAAATACCAAGTTATACCTTCTCAAACATTCATGAGAAATGTGTCTGTAGTGGAATTTCTTTTAGATCAGACTTAATACTTGCTCCATCCAAACGAAAACAATCTTGTCTTAAGAAGCTTTTGAATTCTTCGAAAGTGGAGGGATTTATAAATCCACAGCTGGAACAAAATGAATTGCAAACCTTAAAAGACAGATTATGTTTCCAAAACATGAGGACAAGTATGACCTTACTGTAAAACTATGTATTTTAGCCTATGGGTAAAAGTGGTACATGAGAGGATTATTTATGTTTAGGTGTGTAAATAAATAGTAAGCCTTTGGACACCCTTCTCATGTTTCCAGTGGAGCCTGCCAGCAGTCTTTTATTTCTGTTATGGCTTCAGGACATTAAGACCAGGAAAATAGCTAAATTAGATGTTGCAAAAGCAAAAGTATCTGTGGTACCTCTCACCTTCACATCTAAGGGGCTTGATTCAGCTGAACATGCTTTACTTAAATATAGGGATAGTACCATGGCACTCTGGTATGCTGCTCCCAGACTAAACCATTGCTCTATGTAAAGGTAGCAGAACTGGGCTCTTGGTATTGTATCTATCTGATTATGAGAGAACTTTAATCCTATACTGGTCATGACTGTAGCTTGGAAATAATTCTAGGGAAATTGACTTCATTTGTACAAATACTTCGCTTTTTGTTTTATTTGGCTGTAGAAGGAGTAAAACCATGTTGGTCGTACAGTGATACACTTAGTAGATTTTGTAGAGACAAAATACTTCTGAAATAATTGAAGGTGAGCTGTAAAGACAATCAATCATCAGAAAGTCATATTCTTTTAACATTTAACTTATCCAGATCCCTTCTCTTTCTTAAGTATGTTCCATTATTTTGAAAATGTTAGAACAATAACAACAAAAAGTCCCAGGCTATATCTTCTGAAATGACCATAACCAATCACAGACCATCATTGTTTTAGTGCCTCCTGTGATTAGTATTTTGTTACACAAGGACAAGATTAACGCAGTCTGATATACATATATTATCTTTGTACTTTGCCTGGAAGTTCCCTACATGTTTGAAAGTGCCTGCTCTAGGGTGCCAACCCTATGCTATGTCCTGCATAGTACTCTGTTGTAGTCCAAGTTTAGGCAGAGTGCCATAAAAATCCCACCTTAATCGTCTATGAAGTTAGATGTGATAGCACACAAGCACTCGGATGCTTCAGTATCCATCCTTTTGCATAATACTCCACTAACTCATCCAGCAATTAGGAGTTTTGCGCTTTCTTCAAGTCAGAAATGCTTGAACCCATATCTTTCACATGTTAGTGAAGTGCTTAGGCCATGAGGTATTCTGGTTAACTTGTTCTCCACTCTTTCTCTTGAAGTGCAGCCAGAAATGCTAGCATCATGGGCCAGAAGGAGTACAGCCAAGAAGAAACTTGACTCTAGCTTAAGGTTCAGACGGTCGGTTAGAAAGGGAAAAAAAACCCCAGGGATGCCAGGCACTCCTCCCTGATATGTGTGCATATTATATAACTGTTAAAACAGTCTTGGGAGCAGAGTTAAGAGACATAATTATTAAGCACCCACCTGAGAAGATGGCTAAGTATGTATTGTCTTTTTCTGCTTGTGCCCTGAGAAGTATAGTTTCAATGAATCTTCATCTGTACTTCTATCCTTTCTCAAGTCTGTGGATAAAATCATTGCAGCATTCATTACTTTCCTCTTTTTCTTTTAATTAGCACTTGATTCTTGTTAAGCACTTTTGAACATGTTCCCATGTGCCTGGTTGCCAAGCAGATCATCACTTTGTAGCTATTGCATATTTAGGAGGCAGTTTTCTTGGGCTATTTATTAAGGGAATGCAAGAACACTCATGTTTTATTCTGCCAACATTAAATATGATGCAACATCAAAGGTTAAAATGTGAAGCAGAAGAAACAATTATGTAAGAATTTCAGAGTACAGTTATCAGAGTGCTTACAGGTATTCATTCACTGGGACATAAATGCTGCATACTGTTCAAAGAAATAATTAAAAATAATCTTTACTCTGAAAGAAAAACATCCTAAGAAAACAAGGAAGATTAGGAAATCAAGGTTAAGACAAGGAAAATGACTTGTCTCAGATTAAAAAAAAACAACCCAGAAATAAAGTTAGCAAAATGATCCCATGTTTCTGGCACCCAGCTCAGTGCCCAGCATGCCATACATACCGTATTTCCTTACCTGGATATGTTGTCATGTTTGAGATGATACATTCCTGAAACCTCTGTTTAGACAAAGTCTACTCTTTCATGCAACTAGGCAAGCAATTAATGTTGTGCCTGGAGAACAGTGCTGCGTAGAGCTCCTCGTCCCAGGACAAGCCTTTTCCAATGAGAAATACAAGCATTTCTTGACCTAAAAAGAGATGTGAGAGTTTAACCATAAAAATCAATAAAAATCTGTTTGTGGGAGAATTTTGAGTGGCCTGATGGTAAACAAAACCACTGGTGATTTCAATCTCTAAACAGCTCCTTAGAATGGACTGTCACACAGACTTTTAGAATATAGACTATATACGTATACATACATATAGATGTATGTATACATATAGATGTGTATATATACATGGGCAAATTCTGCTCTTCATAACTGAACAATATTCCCACTGAAGAGCATACCATTTGGCTCTGTTTGAGAATACCATTCTGTATGGAAGAAGTTAAATCCTGTCTGAAGTGCAGAATATCTTCTTGGACCTCCTTCAGCTTTACTGTATATGCAGTTAATAATTCAAGATTCAGAAAATAGAAACAAAGAAGAGGAAGCTCACCAAACATGGTTTTGCTTGAGAAACACAGAGAAAAATCTCCCTAAGGTATTACTAACATTGAAAGATGATGGAAATTCTTGACCTTTCAGCAGTCAGGATTATGGTTAGACTATACTGTATATGATATAATCTCTTAGTGGGACATCTTTTTAAGGGTCAACTGCTCAAAGAAAAGGTTAATGTTTACTGGCATGCACAAAAAGGGCCCTACAACACTTCAGCCAACTGGAAATCCTTGTCAGTTGGAAGTCTAATTAGATTAATTCACCTTAATTATGTATAATATTTAATAACAGTTAAACAGAAGTTAACAAATATATTTTAAATATACTAGTCTCAGATTTATTCTCCACCTAAAGTACTCTGTCATATGTACCAGTTTGAGTACTGCTCAGTTTCCATAGAATATATTAAAACATTATGCCAAAACAGCCTTGTTTAGCGTGTGAAACATGACGTGTCAACTGTTTATTTCAGTTTTTGAACCAAAAAGTGAATAGTTGCTATAGCAATTATTACATCACAGATTATTTGACATACTCTAATGATTCAGAACAATAATGGCTGGGGTTTTAAGCATTTTTGTGACCTGTGAAGTAAAAGCAGGGGAGGGCATATTCCTCAAAACTTAAAAACTACAGCTTTCCTGCTGACACATGGTTTGAAATTGAATTCTGGAATGACAGACAGAAGATTTTCTGTACTGTTTCCAAACTGAGCTGAAAAAAAAAAAATTCATGGAAAGAAAGAATCAAACGCATTTAAGACATATAATTATGTTTTCTAAGCTGTTCATTATGGCTGTGTGAAAATACAGTTCTTCCCAGTTCAACAGCAGGTATATAAGCTCTTCCTAGAACGTTGCTACATTATAGATGTATGACTTTGAAGTCACCCGATGCAAAGAAAATGTATAGCAACTTTTTGATCTGCTCTGTGCTGTGCCACACACTTTTGATTGGTGTCATTTTTCTTTCTAGCCCACTGGGCTTAGGTAGAGCTTACTGGAAAAACTACTGCGTTTTGCCAACTGATAGTTCAGGACCAGAAAGGGGAATCTTCACTAATCACTTGTGAATAAACTAACTGCTGTGTTCAGTATCAAATCAGAGAGGGATCCGGATCATAACTTAAAATACAGTATGCACTCCTGTCAGAAGCTTCCTCAGTTTTTGTCTTCACTTTTCCAGTGGATCTTAACAACTAAGTCTTAATGATAGAAACCTGGCATTAACAAGTTTAAGTTTATGCAGGCAACCATTCAAAAAAGAAGCTCTGTTACCTCTGTAGGGAACGACAATGCTTGACAGAGCTTTTTGTCAAGCATTTCCAAGGATTTTGGCACAAGTGCAATCTAACAAACAAAACGAGGCTCTGACCTGTGCTTGTGAGATGTACTTCAGACCATCAGGGAGTGGATGGACACTGTAGGACAAAACATGACATTGCAGTTATCACACAAGATAGTTGAGAGGTATTGTTCAAATCAAGCAGACTGCCTAAAAAACATGTGTCTTCAATTATTTTTATTTCTATACTATATTCAATTGACTAAATTATATATTTCATGTTATGTATGCATGGAGGGAGAAAGCTTTTTCCATTTTCTACTATTTCCATTTAAAATTAAATTAAAACTTACTTGTTCTCTGGAAACATGCATGATAATGCAAATAAAATGCAGCAGAACAGAGTGCAAGAAGTGAAAGTATCAAGTTCTCATGAACAGATGAAACCTCTTGTTCCCCCTTTTTCCAGTTCCTGTTTGATTGATTTATTTCTGTTCCTTGGAAAATTCCTTACAACATGACCATGAATCTGATCAACATATTCAGCTCACAGGAAATAACAGAGAGAAAAAGATTGAAAGTGATTTCTTGACTAAAAGAGCTATTTCTCTGCCACCCCTACCCAGATACCTTGCCTTCAGCCCATCCTAATTCAATTAGAAATAGTAGTAGGAAGGTCTCAAATTACTGCAATTGCTGCAGTGAAAGAGGAGGAAGATGATAGAAAAGTACATACCCCTGACCTGTGTGGGACTTATCCAAAATAACTCAACATGTTATAAAAATAAGTTACCTGTACTACTATGTAGTGGTGATAGCTGTGTGGGAAATGGCATTTATAAAGCACCTTTGACCGCTTCACCTGAACCCAGATCACTAATCCCTCTGGCCTGGGACAATTTCCAACACTCCCAATCTGTCAACAGTTCTGAACAGCTGCCATTTCAAAAAATAAAGTCAGCCTTTCAGACAAATGTCTTCTTCTTTCCCTCAAGATGTGACATTATGCTTTTCTTTACTCCTCCTCTCATAAATTCCACCACTGTGATATACGATCAGTAACTGGTCCTTGAAAAGGTGACTGAAGAAGTGGCAGATCCAGTAGCTGATAAACCATCTTAACCTGAGATGATAAAAGTTTATTCACACTCATGATCTGGAACTCCTGGTTATAAAGAAATACGGGAATCATTTCTGCCTGAAAAAAAAAGAGTGAAACATTATACTCAAAAGTGCAAAAAGGGTACATAAAATCTAATTTTAACTTTTTTCCCCAAGACTTTTGTTTGCATGCTTAAGCAAATTCTGTGGGACGATATTCTATCTTTATTGTAATGCTGCAATCAGTGGAATTTAAATTAAATTAAATTTATATGTGAGAAATGATGACAAGGGACTGTTTAAGTGAGGAAGGGACAAAACACTCCATTGATCCCATTTGCTCCAAATTTCCACCCACAAAATTTCTATAATTTTTAATACAGCCAGGACTATGTCTTTGGGAGTCATCTGGGAGTGAAACAAGATCAACCATAGGTACGGGGTATAAGGAGGTTGTGGGAATGTGGACTTCCTTCACAAGCCAGAAGGATTTATATTTATTGAAGGCCGCTTCCCTCTGGTTCGGTTCCTCCAGCACATCTTCTTTGAAGTGGGAAAAAGCTCCTGCAGCTTTTAAAATGGTATAATTAACTTTAGTACAGCTCTCCACTGTCCCTGCCAAACCGTTTCTATGTGTGGAACTAGCTAGTTCAAATACTTCTGTATCATGGTCCCCTGTACAACTCAGACATACCCGTAACACAATGTCCAGAAAAACAGTTGACATCTTAGGCTTTCATATCAGCCTATAGTATGCTGTTACAGAGGATAAATCTATGTACATTCAAGAGAGGAGTTTAAACTCCTGTAGACACTCAATAGCAAAAACTTAAGATTTTTTTTCATGAAGCAGTTTTTTTTATTTTCTTCCAACTGCCTGGCATTTTCAACTTGAGGTAAACTGGCTATTCAGTTGTAGAGAGACAAAACAGCACTACCAATAAAAGTGTTTAAAATATGCTAAAAAGTTTTAAAATTATTTCCCCTGCATTCCTGAGAAACATTGTACTACCAGCTAAGTGATGGTTGGAAGTTTTACTTGTATTTATTTTTCTGTTATTTGAACGTTTAGGACATAATATGAATATTCCCAATGAGTGCCAGCAACATTTTTATGTAACACCAGAAATACAGGTAGCTGTAAAGGCAAATGCAGAAATAGCATATTAACTACCATGAACTTAAGCTTACCAGATATATTTAAATAGTGGATTTTGCATCTGTGGCTCACAAAGCATTGGACGTGGAACTCTTGCCACATCCAATTCTACTTCTCCAACTAATTCAGATGGAGTTGCAAGTACTCGGCTCTACTGAGGCTGTTTAGTAAGGGCTTAAGCCCATAGCCTTTGGAAGTGGGAAAATTTCCTTTAAAAAAGGAATTATATCGAACCGGACATTTATTCTGCAAATCAATAACATTTTAGATAAAGATCCTATAGCAATCAACAGAAAATACTCTACAGAGGTTTTGAACCATCTTACAGAATTTAATAGATAAGGCTGTGTTTGGTATACGGCATACAGGAACTTTTAAAAAGAAACTATACAAAACATTTTTTATATCAAGTCCCCAAAATATGTTATATTAGTGCCGCGACTGAGAGATGGGACACAGCTTGATGCAAGCAAGATGTCGATTTATTGTAGCTTGTCACATATTTTTATACAGATCAAAAACTGCTTGCTCAGACCCGGGGACAGCGTGTCCCTTGCTGATTGGTTAATTCCTTACACAAAACACTTATTGATTAGCTAACAACAAATGCTAACGTTATCACAGTTTCCAAGTCTGTCTCAAGTCAAACAAAGCATCTTGTTTTAAGATGACTTATTGCCTTATGCAAAGTAAGCACTCTTGGTTCCTTCGAGGCTAGGTTGTTATCTGTTCCCCAGGGCTTGTGACCAACAAGTTCTAAGACGTCCTCCCTTAACAGCTGAGCAACACCGGGGGCCCTGCCAAGGCCGGCTGAGCCGCATCCTACATCTCTCCCCCTTCCTGTTGTACAACAAGAACCTTTTTTACAGAGCTTGCTATCAGCCTCTGTATATTAGTTTGTATGAGTCCTCATTAAATGTTAGTATAAATAGAACAGTTTCATTAATTTCATGCTATATCAGGCTTTTTCGTCCCCAGGAGACGCTATTTAGGAAGATAAATTTTTCTTCATGAACTTTCCACTAAAGCTAACAAAAAAGATTTCCAAGACTTCCCTGGAAACAATCTTTTCTCTTAAAGAGCAATTGATGATATGAGTTATCCCAGACCAAGTCCTCTTCTCACTTCCTAAGGTTTTTAATAGATCTGTTTGGAAACTCCACTCTGTACTATCCAGATATTGTGCAACTATGTAGTTTATCTTGTATTTATCTAACTAGCTGTGGATAAGAAAACACGGTTTTTCTTTTATCTGAGCACTAGTGAATGGGGTTTTTAATTTAATAAATCCCATTTTACTGTATTAAAAAGAGTAATTCATTATCAGTCAGCTAAGTGAAATTACTTTAGTCCTGAGATACCCCAGTTTCAGAAAGGTTTAGTTGATGCTTAAGACTTTGGTAATTGGATAATCTGTTATTGCGTGGGAAACACATTAATTCACACGGGAGGGTGAAACCAGAAGTGGTACAAATTTGTTACTGCTTCTTTATACAACTGCTATGAGAAAATAAAACCTCTGTTTAAAAAAAAAAAAATCTTTTGATGTTAAATTTTGTTCTGTATCAGCTGCAGTAGAAACAGCCAAATTTCTACTGGCTAAAGTATCTCAGGACTTGATTTTCAGTATTTCAGGGCTTCAAAAATACAGAAGCTAATATTGTTATCTATATGGTGCGGCGAAGTTGGCAGGAGTTGTTTTTTCATGAGCAGAGTTGGTTGTTCAGAATTTGAAAGGAGTTGTATATCTAACAGTGTTCAGTGAAACATCCTAATACACGACTGATTTCCAGGAATTCAATAGCACTAAAAAATACTCCAGAGAATTTATTCTACTTTTAATTACAGAGCTGAGACTATGGGGGTTCCTAAGGTGGCCACTGTGATTTCTTGTGTGATAACCCTACATTCCCTGAAAAAGGAAAGGACGTAGAATAAGCAACACTAAGGTATGGTGATGAGAGGCCGAGTGGTCTGCAAGAAGGACTAGGGTCAAAATAGAAATGGCTTTACTTTAGAAGCTTCTTAGGTGACGAGATTAAAGAGCTGAAAAAAACAGTAATCTGACAGAATTTTTACACCCCTCTAAAAATATAAGCATAGTCACTGTAGATTCATTATGAAAACTTTATAATACCAGAAAACCAAACAACGTAAGACCGCCTACCTGGCCACCCTTTTTAACCTCTGAATAGAACTGATGTATGCTTGATAGACACTAACTATGGAAATATTTCACAAGGGGCAGAGAAGTAAGGTTTTCCATGGAACTTATTGTTTTCAGAAACTATCTTGGCTCCGTAAATAACTCTGGTCCAAGTAAATGTAGAGGATGCTCCGCAGCTATTTACCCCTGTGCTGTAACCTGGGGATGCTGCTGACTCGGCTGACAGCGCTCCCACATGTGCCACAAAGGAAAAAAAGAGTCAAGGTACACAGCACGAGTCCTCACATGAGAAAAGGCTTCTAAGGGGAAAAGGGGCTCAGTGAGTTTCCCACTCACTCCTCAGCTTCTGCAGTTGAGATCGTACCTTGGGACACAGTTTGAAGACAGTTTGTTTTTTGCTGCTGCTGCACTATGAGCAGGTTAAGAGGATGCCAGCACCTCAGAAGTGAGCAAACCCACATTCACACAGTCAGCAGAGGCATTATCTGGAGGATTTTTGACATGAGGCCCCTTTTGCTTCAAGCATGGATGGAATTATGAAGAGGACATGCTAATGTTTGCTAACCACAACAGAGCTGCCCTGTTTGACACCACACAAACTGATGAGACTGTAAAAATTCCTTAGGGGCTTTATGGAAAATAGATCCTTGTTTTAATTCTGTTCTATGATTAGTTACTGCTTCATACTTTCTTTTTTTTTTTTTTTTTAACACCCTCAGGGGACACCCACTGATTTAGCTCACAATTCTGTACAGTTTATAAACCAAAGTTTACTTTCTGTTAACACAGCGATACCTCAATGCTGTGTGAGAACTCAAGGCTTTATGTATTAGTGGTGCATACAGAAAGCTTTTTTAGAATTTACCATGGCTCACATTGTCAAATCTTTTTTCTTAGCATTAGATCCACCAAAACATCTGTAAGCCTGCCCCTCTAAATAAAAGCGCCTGACTTTTAGAAGAGAATGAAAGCAGCTCTTGTAGATGCTGTGTTTATAGCATGTCATATGGTACAGCTTGGTCAGAATATTTTTGAAGTTAAATAGTGTTTAGAGAAGTTCCAAAACAAAAATGATTCCAAGAAAAAAATTCCAAATAAAAGATTTCTGGTTTGTAAAATATTGTCAGCCCTGTTTCCTTTGAGTAAGGCTGATCTATAAAAAATGGCTTTGCCTGTGTGACTCTAACATAGGGGATTGATTTAATTTTCTTTTCCAGCTGAAATAATTATACTTGTACAGCCTTGGAGGCTTGGTGCTGCCTTATTTCAAGAACAATCAGTCCCATTTGGGAAGGATAAATGTTTGTACTGCAGCTTGTAGGCCCACAATGATGCACATCCCAATCCCGTTGTCCATGGAGGAAAATTCCCCAAGTGCTGGATTCCATATTGACATACCTCTACATCCACGGAGGCTACTTGAACATGTAACTGTAACCTTGTTCCAGCTTTGCCACAGGTCAGCACAGGCTTTAGAAAGCCAAATATCTTCAGAGTACTTTGACCATTCCATTCCTGGAGTACAACACTAAGCTAAACTAAAAGTGAATATCCCCATTTAGCATGTTTTAGTAATCTGCACAGGAATGTGATATTCCCTGAAAGCAGATGTATAGTTTTCTCTTTCTGTCCTTCTCTCATAAATTCATGCCCTTTTTGTTAAGCTGAATGCTATATGAATTATTTTTTAAAGTTACAAATTCCCAAACAGGATTCTTATTAACCCCTCTAAGTATAGGACACTTGTGTCCAGATTCCCCAGTCAGACCACAACTCACATGAACTTCTGTGTCTCTCATCTAGCAGGGATCTTGGGAGTTCCCGTTTGTGTGAGGAAGGGCTATTTATCATGCATGTGACTGATTCTGCTTCACCTGAGGCTCATGACAGTGCTTTAAGGAGGTAACAGTCAAGATCTCAGTTTTCCTTAAAATGGCAAAACAAATTTCTAGCTTCCATGATTGCAGGAAATATTTTGAGAATGTGGAATGTTCCTGAAAACTGCAGAATCCAGAAGTCAAGTAAAATACTTTCTTTCTCTTTGTGTTTCAGGTTTTTAGCCAGTTTCTTTCCTTAGCATTGTTTTTTTCTGTAGAGAAGCTGGAGGAATGGAAATCAACCCATGCTTCTACGTATCTATTTTTCTTATTCTTTGAAGCTGACAATGAGCTTTTGCTAGCCTAACCTTCGACTGTAAGTGAAATCAGGGTTATGCTGATTTCACTATAACTGAAATAAAGGGCAACTAGTCTCCAGACAGCAGCAGCTACCAACCCCTTCCCAAAAGCAAGTTAAGGTCAGTATGCCATGATCTATTAGAACCAAAGTAACTCCTTTCTTGTAGTGCTGGAGTGAAAAGAAAAGGCTGGGGTGAGACCATAAGAGAAGACACAGCCTGACTGACAGTCTGGGTAGTGTTCGGTGGATCAGAGGAATTTGCAGTGCATGTGTCAAACCAAATATTTTCCTCTCAGTATTCTGAGAGGGGTGCAAGAGGTTTTCCTTTTCCCTCTTACAAACAGCCCTGCAGACTGAAGGTAAGGGTTTAATGTTGGACAACTGAGACTGTGCATTTCTTGTTTAATTGTTAAGCTCCTTGCCTGTATAATTTTAGATGTGAGTAACTGGTTTTTTCCTCCTTTTATTTTTTCTTTCTTTCTTGCATCAGTGGAAACAAAATATCAGAAGTATGGGAATGTTGGAGCAAGTGGAAAGAGTGAAAATGGCCATTTTCCTGGAATATAATATTATACCATTGGGGGTCAGAAGCAGATGAAGCTAAACAATGACAAAAGAGAGTGCCTTTATACATACATTTCTTCTTGTTCCTTTTTGAGCCATAAAATGTTTGAAGCTACTAATTGTACCATAAAAAACAATTATTTTTCAACCCTCTGGGAAGCTGGATTAAGATTTAAGCTACTGTTGAATGATTGGGTTTTTTCTTTCTTTTTTTTTTTTAGTGCCGTCAGTATATTCAGTGCCTGTTTAAGTGAGGCTCATGTTGCTCAAGAAAGATTGCAACAGACTTTCTATGTGTTTTGTATACCCAAGAAACTACTGCTTGTAGCTATCAGGAAAGATGTGAAGGACTGAGAAGGGAACTTGCTGGTCTGTATTTAACTGTACTATTTTGAAATAAACGTTTCAAGAAAGAGTCATTTACACAATTTACTAGGGACAAGAAATTCTAAAATTAAAAAGGCTTCAAATAAAGCAAGTCATCCTCAAAGAACCCACTGGGAATCATTCATTTGAGCTCACCCACGAAAAATCACTTTAGTTATTTACAATGCCAGATTCTTGGATTACAACTTTGAGATACTTCTTTAGCAAAAGCTTCCCCCCCCCCCCTCCCCTTAATACATAGCAG
>JAVJGI010000035.1:19947094-20090235 GCA_035590275.1 Ibycter americanus
ACAAGGTTCCATTTGAAAATCACAGATTTATTTTCTGAAGAAAAGAGTTCCTTACAAGTATAGCAAAGAAGTTAGATTTCTTTTTTATGGAAGAAAAGGAATTAATATGTCTGAAATATGTATTCATTAGTTTAGTTTTGTGTGAAGTGGTAGCTTTAAGAATCACTCCTGATTAATTGCAAAGGCTAATGAAATTAGCAGTCCTTCTCACATGTTTCAAGTTAAATACATGATCAAGTGATCTGCTTGATCTGACAGGCTGTACTCTTCAGTAGTCCCATAAAACCATCTTTAGCTGGTTTGTTTTTTTCCTGCGAATAGATGTAAAGCCCAGTGAACTAAAGCATTTCATAAGTTCATTTCTGTTTTACCTTATTGTTAATGCAAAAAAACTAATATTAAGCAGAATAAAATATTTTGTCTTTTTCTTCTTTTATTTTTTTTTGGCAGGTGGGAGAGTGAAGGAAACAATTTTTCATTTAGGCATCTTCTTCTTTTGTAATTGTGACATATAAAAAGGCAGTACTTGAAGATTTAGCACTCTGGATCACAGGAGCTTTTTGTCTAATTTTGTCAGACATGATATGAAATTTTCCAGGCTATTTGGTTCCTAGAATTGTGTAGGCAAATCAAAATGGCTTGTCTGCTTCAATTTTACAGAGTAGTCAGGAAATTTGTTGTTTTTCTTTGTCCAATATTCCTTTTTATCTGGAAAGTCTGGTTTTGAATATTGGGAACTTGATGCTATTTAACAGTGTTAATAATTTACACTTCTTGGATCTTTTTCAGGTAGTTCAGAATTCAGACCTTGAGAAAACAAACTTTTTCACTCTTACAAATAAACTCCAGTTGACTCACCGTCTCCAACTTCAGTATCTGTCATTGAAATAAACATTAAACAAAAGCATTACATTTTATTTACCTTACCTTTCTTCCAATACTATGAAAAAGGCTGCTCTGAACTACACAGTAGTAACAAAATTCAACATTAGCAACTTTTTCCCTCAAAAAATGAGACTGTTAAGCAACAATAAAGTATTTACATTGTACTTCCTACAGATAATGTTCTTCCCTTGCAAGCTGTTTGTGCCTGGCAAGATGCCCCAGTCACCAGCCTATGAAATTCACAAACACTCATTCGTGCTACCACTGAGTAACTTAACTGTTTTATTTTGGCTGAGAAGAGCGAGTTTCCAGCTGGACAACAGTCTGTAGCACTTTACATATACCGGAAGATGCCATATAACAATGTAAAAAAAAAAAAAAAAAGAAAAAAGAAGCTACTGAAACTTTGGCTTGGTACCCACAACTTACAGTAGCGTTTTTTAGGTTACAGCACTCTATGGAGAGAAACAAGAATACATGAGGTAACTCCTCTGATATTTTTGAGGTCTGAATAAGAAATTACCCAGAACGAAAATGGCTCGTGCAAAAATACTAGACCTCTGTGTTGTCACACAGCAGCATCTTTGCTGATCATCCTGTCTGTGACAACAGAGGCACCACCAGACCACCTAAACTGATACCCAGTGATCTTTACCTTCCTCATGATTCAAATCAGCCGCTCTAGAAATCCCTTTCTATGCATCTTTTCAAATTCTGCATTCGCTGCAAGTCTTTTCTTTTATATAAGGCCTGGTACAACACACTGAAGCCTACAATACTGCTTTATGTTTTTTCAGTCTCTTGTGGTTTGTGAGACCTCCTAGTCCCTTTCCATCTTTTTCACATGCTGCCTTTGTACCGACTTACATTGTGTAAGTTACTGATTTTATATTCTTCACATTTACAAAGCAACCAATTCCAAGTCCTTTTTCTCCCTTCATAAACCTGGAGCCGCTGCTGCTTTCCAGTCCCAGGAGTGTGTCTTGCTCCCAGAAGTTATCTTTTTTCACCTAAAACCAGCAGCACGCCAATTCTTGGAGTAGTTCCCTTTCCTTTCTGGCCAGGGTGGTGAGGTCAGGGCATGCCTCCCCACCAGACTAAGGGGAACTCACTGTGTACTTCTAACCTTCCCCTCTCCTGGTGCATTGGGTGCCTGCTTTACCGCCAGAGAATAGCTGGTAGTAAGGTTAAACGGTGGTTAGCAGTGGTGACATGATTACAGTGCGTTAGAGGCCACAGGGACATTATAGTTAAGGTCTGTCATCTTCATTATGCTTCCTCAGTGCCCAGTAAAAAAAAATAAAAATGCCCTGTATCCTACTGCCACTCGGATCTCAATATTTTCATCCATTCTCATTTTGCTGAGAATTTTTATTTGTCCACTTCCTCAAAATATACTTTTGTGACACTCCCATAAACCCAGAAAAGAACAGTCAGGAAGAGCAAGAAAGAAGGAACTTGCCCCACCCCAGCCATCAGGCCCGAACAAAAGCCAGAACCTGCAGAGAGAAATCAGATGAGTGAACGACCTGATTGCTTACTCCAAACCCTCCGTTCACCTACTTGTGTCTTGTTGCTCATATGAATATTTTTTCATCTGTAACTTATGCAGTTTAAATCAATAGCAAGTTCTTTGGTGCAGGGACCTCATTTACAGATGTGATTTTGGAAACCTATGATTCTGTAAAAACCACTGGCTAGCTGAGGGGGACCTAAAAAGGAGCCTGTGATTTTTATGGAAGCATGAGCATGTATCTTCTGGAAGTCAGACTACCCTAAAAATTCATATTTTCCAGTCTTCCTGTCACCCTGGTAAGTTCCTGGACAAATAATGGAGTTTCTTTCAGGAGAAGATTTTAAAACGCAGATAAGACAAATACTTGCTGGGAATGTCCTGTATATAAACAGTTCCACTAGTGGTTTCCAAAGCAAGGCTTCTGTCTTTTTCTGTAAGATGACTGCAAGAACTCCCTCATAAATCTCATCCACAATTTCTTTCCTATTTTTTAAGTTTTGCAGAATGTCTGAAAAACACGAGAATAGATAACAAGTCAAAAATTAGGCAACGTAATTACAAGAGGTGAAAAGAAATTCTGGAAATTATGACCTCACTCATGAATCTGATACTAATCATGTTCAATAACAAAGTTCTGAGAATAAAACAAAGTGATGGCTGAGAGTTAGTTTAACAGCAGCTACAAACAAAAATGGTTTAACATCAGTAACAACCAACAACAAAAAAAAACCACCCAGCCCCCCCAAAAGGAAACAGAGCTAAAACAGTCTCTATTCAAAATTCCATTCCACAGCAACGCTCAGTGGAGCCTTCAGGACTGTGGTCCCCATATTTCAGTCAGCCATGTGTTTCTTGAAAAATTTAGATTGGAAGATTCACAGAGTCCTTGACTGTTCTTAGCGTACTGGCTTTTGTTCTTGCTTTCATGCCTTTGCCCAGCACCTCAGCAGTTAGATCATTCTTTTGAGACTTGAAAAACCTGGGGTTTTTTTCCTCCCTTTGTCCAACAGAATTCTGGTTTAAAATCTCTCTCCAAAAATTTCTGGAAGGTGCCTTGGGGAAATCTGGGATGAGAGGAGCCTCTGAAAATTTCTGTGGAAACTGATCCATTTTGAATGAAATAATTAAATACTTGTTGAGCTGTTGGCCTCGAGGTTAGGGAACTTGTCTGGAAGGGGAGAGATGAATATTTCAGACTGCTCTAATTAATAGTTCACTACTTAATGTTAAAGCAAGCAGGGAACAGAGTTCTAGAATTCTCCTTCCAAGTAACCCTTACTTTAAAGTCCTATTCACACATTTCTTTTTCTCCTTTATGTGCCACCCGGACCTAAGTGAAGGGTATGAATACAATGTAACTCTAGGGAAAGATGAAATTTTGTGCTCAACATTTCCTGTTGCTTGGCATCGGTGCCTCTCCAGGACCTATGTCAGATTTTGCAAAACCTATTTTCGTGTGCTCAACTCTCCCCACACAGCCTTGGTACCTAACTGGAGTCTGGTGAATCAGGGTATTTATAAGTTCTTTCTGTGGATTTCACTACTAACTAATTATTTTCTCATTCTTTATCCAATTCCTATTCAACTAAAAATAAATCCCTCTGCTAATTGTAGCAGGACATGGAAAGCATTTTGCTGGAGCAAGGTATATATGAGGATTAGAAGCTGTGAGATACCTTTCTGCAGGACCCAGGTCTAAAGTTAGGAACTAAAGTTGGAACTCTAATTGCATATAATTCTTTGCCCTCTCAATGCATGTCAGTCACATTGCTTGAGGTCATTCAAATTCAATATGTAGAAAATACAATTACATTCTTTCCTGGGGTTTCCTGACTGCTGAAATAGCCTCCACACTACCATGTTCTGCAAGAACTTTTCCAGAGACAAAGAATTTGGATGGGCTTTTTCTAGTAAAACTACAAATAGATTTTTCTTATTTCCCCCAAAGGTAAGGAAACAACTGTGCTCTCAATGGGTGCACAGTAAAAAGTCACTGAAGATATTTTTCATGCTTTTTTTTATAACCACAGGTGTATAGTCTTGTAAAGATGATGGATCCATCTTCTATCCTTTATTTTTTTTAAAAAAATATGTGTATTAGCTTACATTGCAGTGGCTGGCACTGCTAATATTAACACTGTCATTTTAGATGTAGATGTCATGATATGCAAAATCATTCAGTGTTAGATATCCTACGTTTCCAAAAGTTATGTCAGCTGCAGGAAATCTAAACAAATCTCTTTCTTTAACAAGTGTTGTTATGGACAAGGCAAAAGGACCTTAAGGGTTTGCAAAATGTTGAAGTGTACCCATCTGACTCTGAAATGTAGAGCTATTTTGAACTTCCTGGAAAAACAGAGAAGATACGAGTATGAATTAACATGTTACTTCATTTGTCACCTCATGGGAATTTAATACCTGGGGAATATTAGTTATCTAGGCCGAAAATAATGATATAGGCTCTTTCATCCAGTACTATCTAGTTTATATTGTTGCTTCCAGCTTACGATGTTGCACTTAATTACACTGCAATAAGAAATTACTTGTCATACAACAATCTTCATTGTCCTTCCCTGAGGCTGGTCTTCCTTGCAGCTGTGTAAAGCCAAAAAGCTTGAGCAATTTAACTCTTGTCCTTGGATATCTCAAAGTTTCTGCTTACCAAGAGTTTCAGTTCCCCCTCAAAGAAAGACACTAAATTTCTTGGGTGAAAACAGCAATAATTATATCATCATTGTGGTCCCGTGGGGGATGCATCTAGGATCCGCAAGCTGAGGAATCAAGAACTTTGACTGAGAATGAAAGTGATGACTCGTAACAGATTCTGCCCTGTTTTCTATGTTACCTTGTTTACAAAACTTTTTTCAAAATTTGCTAAGAAAGCAAACTAAATAATGTTTCAGTGCTGCTCATACTGTGAAAACCCAGAGCCCAACTACTTTCTATCTTCAGAAGAGAAAAACAAATAAAAATACAAAGAAGCAGGTCTAAGGGCTCTAATATTCAAGCCCTCTTTTTTCTTCTTTCCCTTTCCTTCACTGATTCTTCCAGTTACCACTGTCTAGTACTGGTTACTCAGAACTTTCTTAGGCCTGTGCACTGCCAGCACTTAGAAGCTGATTTCCAGAGAAAGCGATGATCTGCATTTCAGCTGAGGAAGAATGCAATAACAGCTAGAAATCAAAAAACTCATCTGGTTCATTAATAACATTGTGATGCTGACATGAGCCACTAATTATATGGAAGATTTACAACAAAGAATAAAGAGGTGGCAGATGAAAAGGATGGGCGCAAGACCCAGAAGAGAGTTACTATGTGTGTAGTTACTGTCAAGCTAAAGCCAACTAGACCTTAACATATGCCCAACTGCATTAAAAAATTGTCCTTTCTGAATGGCAAAATTCTACTACAGACACAAACCAAGAAAAACAGAGCCTCTTATTAGGTTAAAGTATCTTTGGATTTCTAACCTCTTCAGAAGAAATGGTACGGCAGGTTTGGAAGTGAAATTTGAATACATTGAACTAAACAGTCACAGAACATTGTTAAAAAACGCTGAAGCATAGAACTCAAATATGTGGCCACATCACTTTTTTTCAGACTGTGTTTAAGTGAACGCTGAATCTTGGAACAAACCCAGTCAACTGAGGGCAAAGGGTTTCACAGCACTATTCTCACCACCAATCTGTTTCATCTTTTTTTTTTTTTCCTTACTTTTCTTTTTTTAAGACTGGGACATTTCTGTCTGCAAGCTGACCCCATTCCTTAAGCATATGTACATGTCACTTAAGGATTTAACAGTCAGAGACACTGAGACACTGTCCAGATCCCTCTTTGACAGTTCAAGAGACAACTCCAAGAGGCTGAAATACTACTGGGATTTGAAATAGCATGTGCAAAGGGTCTCCATTTCTTCAGCTAGTTAAAGTGGTTTGTTTCTATAATTTCCTATGCATTAAAAATAAATGTATAGCAAGTAATATTTTAAAGTAACTTTCTGTTATACTGTTGGCATCATCTCCAAAACAGTCGTATGTCTTAATGACATTACATTTATTTAACTGCTTTTCTCATTAAAAACACTGCCTTGGTGGTACTGATTGCTCAACATTTGACTCTAGATTATACAGATCTGCCTGTTCTGAAGAGACAAAAACCCGGGCAAAGCAGCGACCCCAGAGAAGGGAAGTTCCCTGCTAAGAGTTTATCAGGTTGAGGAACAATGTGCGTTGCCTGATGTGCTTATTATCCAGGAAGTTACTCATCACTGTTAGTTATTCTTACTGAAAATACTAAAATAATTTCCAGTACTTCGTCCAAGAAACTGTGTCCTTCAACTAACAGCAGGTCCAGCTTTATTAAAATGGCCATGCATGATTCTGCACATAGAGGATTTTTTTAAAATTAAAATAAGCTCAAAAGCTGATGAAGTACTTTTTACTTAATTTTATTTTATTTAGCTGGAAAGCAAATTTTACCAGTGCCCTGAATGGGTTTGTTGCAGCACAGTTTAGATCTATGCACCCTGAGAACCCTACGTCCTTGGGTTTTTTTTGTCTCTTCATAAAGCTGGTGTAACCAAGCCTTTGTACTCTGAGGGCACATCTCTGAGCTAGGAAAGAGTAGGAAAAAATGTTAGAGAGGTTTCTTATACTCCCAGTAGGAGAAAGCTGTTTCCATTTTAGCTCTCCCCTAGCTAAGATTTGGGTTGTGCCTTTGCAAGGAAGACCTTAGGCACCAACAAAAGTCAGTACCCTGGATTGTGAAAAGACTGTCGGGGTACCCTTCCCCGCGTGTGCCGAAGGATGGTGAGGATGTGAAGGCCGTGTGGTTCTCCGGAACCCTCTGAAAGCCTGCAGTGATGGCACTGATGAAGAGCTCCCAGCTGCACCACTCTCAGGAGGAGGGCCCTTAGGGGTAGTTTAGGAGCACAATATAGACCCAGCCATAATGCTCCAAGGGTGGCTACCAGGTGGAAATGCCCCTCCAGGACATGCATGCAAGGTTTTATTTGTGAAAGGTCCTATGTGCTATTAATTTCCAAGCAGTACATAGGCGCCCTGAGGCTCAGTGGGGAGAAGAGCTGCTGTCAGCTCCCAGAACACTCTGAGCATGCCAAAACGGCACCCCGACTCTCTGGGGTCTCCTGCATTTTGCAGGAGACGCATCCTGAAAAACGCTCAGCGGAGTGTTTCTATCCACAGAGCACACACTGCGTGTCCTGTTTCTTGCATTCATCTTTCAAGTGGCTCTGCTGTGTTGCACAAGACCAGCTGTTATGTGACACATCATGACTTCACATGCTCTCTTGTGAAATCGCCTGATGCTGATACAAGGAAATTCAAGGAGCTGATCAAGAAATGGAGACTACAGGTTATTGCCTCATTTTCTGACTTTGTTCTGTTCATTGACCACTCTGTGCGCAAAGATCAGGGTTAAAATATGGTTCAACAGGTTGCCATTCGGTCTCAGGGATCTGCAGACGAGGCAGACATGAGTTGACACCCTGAGATTGGAGCAGTACAATAATACAAACATTCCAGTGATGTACCAGGTGTTGCCTGAAGGCACCAGCTTTCAGATGAGACCTTCAGCTCCTTATCTGAGCTCTAGTGTTTTGTAGATAAATGATCATGCTGCACTTTTGAAAAGAGCACAGGGACAACCACAGATTTCTAACATTCACTTTCTTAACACATAATATAACATGCAGGGCTGTTACTGACTGAAGCTTGGCTGTTAATGTTTGCCTACATAGTCACTGTGCTTACCAGCACCTAATTCATCTGAAAGCCATCTTTAGGATTTTGAGAGAGGTTAAATAAAACTAAATTACATTTTTCCATTCTCTCTCACATATAAATCTCTATAAGCATAAACCAATCTGGCGTGTGCAGTTTGAACATAAGCTTTGCTCCTGAGTGATTTTAAATGAGAGTTTTTCACACCCTTATTTAGATGCAGTATCATTTCTGCCTTCAGTGTTAATAACATACTCAAAGGGACTGGAAGTTTTGCAAAAAATCACAGATCCCTATCTGAATAAGGAATTCAACTCGCAGGTGCACTTCTCTTGCAGCACTTTCCTGAATGCGTACATCTGTGTGTAAAGCAAAGGCTGTGCTGGCAGCAGAGCTTTCCATGCTAGCATTTCCATCCCCACTTGTTATCATCAAACCCAAACGTTACTTCTGCAAGCAGCAGTTAACAAGCAGTGGTTTAATTCCTCTGGAGCCTGTAGGCTGTTCCCTGCAGAATGCAATCTCACGTTAGGACTTAATTATTTTAAGAGTTTGGAGAACAAAAAGATCTTGACAGCAAGATAAGCATGACCTGAGGGAACTGGGGGTCCCAGTCCAAGTCACTTTCCTCTGCTGATTATGGATTTGGTGAAAACCAGATTTAATTTCTATGTATTATCTGTATTATCTTTGTAATATCTGACAGAGTGCTTGAATGCAAAGGCAAATAAAGAGGTTCATGTGCTGAGTTTCTAGTTTGCTGGGAAAATTAATAAGGCCACCAAACACCTGTGCAAAACTGCAGTAATATACAGAAAGGAATAAGAGATGGTGTTTTGAGAACAAGATGTGTTTTCCAATTACCTAACCATTTATCACAGGGATTATTTCATTTTAGTATGCTGTCTTCCCTAACCAGACCTTTCATTCTCCTGAATGAAAATGTAAGTCATGTAAATCACACGTATATGCATAATGTACAGAATGGTCATAAACTGCAAATCTCACTTGTACGAAATTTTGTGTATCGGTTGATTTTAACATTTTTTTTAATGTTGTATACATTTTTTGCCTAATAATAATAATAAAAAAAAAACACCAAGAAGCCCAACACCTTAATGAAGACAAACATTCAGTATTGATACAGAATATCAGGCAAGCTCAGAGTTTTCAATGTGAGAATATATTGGCCTGGGAGTATCACTACTCAATTATTGTTTGTTTCCAAAACCTGCAAGCAATAGAGCTGGGCAGAAAATAATGTTGAATGCATCTGCAGTCTGTCTCAGATGATTTTTGGTAATCGCATCACATTAAATTTTGGATATATTTTTTTTTTAAAATAACAGCCAAGAAGAGAAACATAGTACATATGATTTTCCCAGAAAACAGGATTTATGTGTAGTTTACAAACCGAAAATAATAAATAGCAATATGTTATTTGATATAATATATTATTTCAGTGTACAAATAGGTAAAAATACCTGAGAAACTACTTATAAATGTTGCAAACTTTTCAGCATGATGACTTGCTATGTGAGAAATGTTCAAAGTAACAAAATTCTTAAGGAGATCAAAAAAGAACAAAGCGATTCTGTAGAAACAATGGACCAAATATATCCAAGGATAACCCCACTGAGATCAGTGGAATTGCACTAGGGATATACTTGGCCCAGTGACTCTAGAAATGATGTTAATGAGGAACCTTAACACTACTGCTAGAGAAATCTCTATTTAAACCATGCTGTGGCAGTTCATGTGAAAAAGTAAATGGGACCTTCACATGAACTGCACAGCATGTGAGTGTGAATCAACAGGCTATAATAAATTGGTTTGGTTTCCTTCTCCCAGACTTAAGCAAATGTATTATATTGTAGCATTTGAGATGTTATAATGAAGGTTATGTCATTATTCCATTATGTTCAAAAAAGCCTGATTGTCTTAAAAAAAGGCCTGATTTAGAAAAATATTTCTTAGTTCTTATAAAAAAAAGAATCTCTAGATCAAATATAATGAGTGATAAATCCCTATTAAAAATCCCCCATTTGTCTAAAACTTGATCTCATGGATGTCAATAAGCTCTGGATGAGGAAATGTTTTGTAAAATAAAGGCCCCATTTTTTTTCAAAGGAAAGCAAACCTGAATGGGTTTCTAGCAAAATTTTACTTCTTGTAGAAAGAAGCAATGATTTAAAAAGTGTGAAGGAATGTATTATCTGACGTCTTATGACATGATATATCCTGAAACTTCTTAAAAACACAGAACTTGAGCTACCAGAGAAAGGAGTGACCTTTTCAACTTAAACTGCTGATCATAAAAAAAAGTAAGACAGGATGAAGGTTATTTTTCATTTAGGGTAAAGTACTCACAAATAACAGAAGCTGAAGCTGCCTGGATTGCTCTGGCCTGCCTCGGACTGAGTGCAGCTCTTATAGAAAGCTGTTCACCAGCAGATTTGAAGGCACTTCACATTTGTTGTTCCTAGGGACAGACAAGGAAAATGAGATGCAGAAACATAAGATGGGCAGCATCCCCGAGATGAGGGAAAGTGGTGGAGTCAGGATCTCATTGCACCCGCTGATGTGAGAGGCAGAATCCAGCAACAACATCCCCACCCCAGGTCACCTACATATAACATGCCTGATCCTGCAAGCTGTTTTTTGTTTGAGGACTCTTGGGCTTGTTTCCCAATCTAGTGTCTGTTTGCAGTGAAGTGTTCAAACTGCAAAAAACCCCCACAAAAATCCAAAAAACCCCAGCAGTCTGTGGGCATGTGAAAGAGGTTATAATATGTAGTGCCTGTGCACTGGGATGAACTTCACTGCACTGTACTCAGTGACCCCAGACGTCACTTCCAGTCCTCTAGCCCTGTGAACTGCGGTTTCATTCCAGAGATCACTGAAAAAGAAATGTGGCATTTCACAAATTTCATCTAGCACATTCAAAATGATCATGTCCTGACATTTCAACTGTTGAAAAGAACCAGGATTTACTACCTCAGATGAAAAAGACCAGAAGGCTTAAATGCATAACAAAGTAAAGCCGTGATATGAGACAGATGAACTCATTTAGATAAAGTAAGACAAGACTCAACCTCCCTCTGAACTTCAATTTGAAACTGAGTTAAACCTCTCATTGAAGGAAGATAAAAAGTTAGCCAATTTATTTGTCTTCCAGTTCTCTTTTATACTTAAGAAAATGCTAGTGAAGTGCCAGCTGAGATTTTGGGGAGAGCAGTTCCTGCTGCTGGTACAGCTTCCTGAGTGATACTGAGCCAGGCACTCAGTCTCTCTTGCCTCACTTTCCAGTCACAGTCTGACGTTCCTCCTCCATCTCCTTGCTGTCTGATGTATGTACTTTAAACAGAAAATTTATAACGAGAACTACCTTTTATTATGTGATTACACGGTGCCTGAGGTCCTTCTTTCAACTGTTGTGTCCAATGTGTTTGCAGTACAAATGATGTTGATGAAAATATTTTTCCCTGCGTGTCCCCCAATGTCACCTAGATGGATAAATATTTTTGATAGGGATATGTTCTTCATTTGCTATCCCTTTGGTTTAACATCCTGAATATAACTCCTTTGAATTTAAAAAGTACTAGGAGAAGAATCAGGAACATTGTATGCAATTTTGCCTGCACTATATGAACCCCATGGTATTACCATGCCTTCATTCAAAAGTTACAAGCAAGCAAAGGCATTGACTACATTTTAATCCATACTTCATAGTAAGCAATTATCATTCTGCTATGTGTCATTTCTCTCTATATTGTTGCAACAATGCTCTGGATTTTTGTATGAATCCTTTGGGTTATAAATGTCCCACAAAATATAATGGAAAATATTTTTATAGAAGAAAATGTTATACAACACAGCATGATCCCACTCCTCATCATTTGTTCTAGGATTATTCAGAAATGTTAATTTCTCTATCTGGATTTCACAAATAGCTCAAACACCCCCCAGCTGAGCATAACAATAACTTATGCTTGATGGAAACTATCTTTTGGGTCCTTTAACTGCTGTATCTAAATTGGCTATTTTGGTCCTGTTCTGAGTTGTCATGTATGGCACAGAAAGGAGTTGGCAAAACACCTTAGTTATTCCTACAAGTCTTCATTTGTGGAACAGTCTTTAACCAAAACCAACAGTCTTTACCATAGCTCAGGATATTAGGAAAAGTGAGGTCTTGAAGACATGACATTGCTAGATTTCTTCAAAGGAAGAAAACACTAGCTCAAGCTTCTCAGTCATTTTGTAGCGGTTTAAGAGATCTATTCACCTTTCCTTTCCAATGCCAGTGTTCCATTTTGTCTTCCACCTCTAAGGCACTTAAGAAAACCCTTGCACTTCTCTCATTCAACAGATATTAATCTGGTCAATAGACATGTGGCATAATAACATCATAAAGCATTCCAACCAGCAGATTAATTATCAGATTTATTAAACAAGTTTATTCATACTGCAGGAGAGGAGCAAAACCCAGTAAACACATAATAACTAACAGAACTTACACTTTTCCCAAGCTCCTCAGAGTAGAAAGAACAAGGGGAGCAAATTACCCAGCACTCTTAAGGGATATTAGAATTATAATCACGTTTGTTGAACCCCACTTCTATTCCCTCTTCCTGAACAAAAAATATCCAAACGCAGAGGCAGAATAAAGGCAGGTACAGATACTGAGGCTAGATTTTTGAAGAAATGAAGTGATATTTCTCATTCCCCACCAGTACCTTTAGGAGTAAAACAAAATATGCAAGAAAACAAATCTGAAGATCAGCCTGAAGATCAGCCTGAATATCACTATAAAAAAATTCAGTGCTTGGAGGCATTGCTGAAACTGGGCAGATAAGGCACAGAAGATCCATTCTACTTAGAATTTTGAATGGGCCAAAAGATTATTTAATAGCACTCATTACATACTCACATGATATAAATATAACAGTCAGTTGTATTTTCCAGAGTCCTACAAAAAAAGCAAGTATTATCAGTGAAAACCTACTGGAACAAGTAGTTAAAAACCTGATGTTAAAGAGGGGGAAAAAAAAAAAAAGGCAGAAAATGTGAAAGAAAAAAAGATATCTGGCTTAAGGTTCTTCAATAATTAGCATGTGCAGTCTGACACAGTGCTGTCTCTGCTTGCTGTGAAGTATTTATAGACTTTGACAGGTTTTTTGCAATTGTGCTGAACAATTCTTGAATGCTACCACAATCCAAATACAAGAAGTTATTACAATAACAAAGCGTTGTGAATCATACTGTAATTATCTTCTAGCCTGCTAATAGTAACTGTGTTAATCATTTAAATGGCTTGCTACATCTCCATGCTTTATGCAGCAGTATTTAAAAATGTTCCCATCACACTGGTAAAGTACACTGCTGAGTTTGTCGGTGACTATATGGTTAAATACTAATTTGAAAATGTATCAAAAAATGACTGTAAAGTGAGTAGGTCAGTCACAATCGTTCATGGAAAGGCAGGAAATACGTTAAGGCAACAGAATATAGATTTTCTCTAACATTTAGGAAAAGAAGCATATAAATCACTGTGTCACAGCATCTAAACCATTACAAAACTGTCTCAAACTATAACAGCAGGCTGCAGGGCAATATTTACTGCTAATTCTAATTATTGTTATTATGAGTATTGAACTTTGGTATCCTTGTTTCCTTGGAACCACTCCCCCAAATGACTGAAATTATAAATTTCTGTTGTTATATAATAATTTCACCTTACCGCTATCATTAGGATGTCAGCTTTCATTCTTGGTCACTTCTTCAGTTTCTGGGTAGTTACGGGCAAATTAGTCCACACGTATTACAAGCGTTTTCCCTGTTCATTTGAAAAAGTACAGTGAAATAGATTCCATTTATAGTGACATTAAGGAGAATACTTTCAGTTTCTGCTACATTCTATGCTATATTTAATTTAATTTTTATTTATTATTGGGGCACTCTGTGATGTTGTGCTGAAGTTTCACTCACAAAAGTAGAAACAGGTTTTAACTTCAGGAGAAACAGCAGAACACTACATTAGCCTGTGAATTAGAGAGCAGAATCCACAAAAGGAAAAGATAGAGCTGATAAAGGAGAAAAAAAAGCAGAAACTCCAACCCAGAACAGGATAGAAACTGATCTATTCTGCCAATACTGCAAGGAAAGTGAATAAAGGAGAAATTGGGAAAAAGTATTGCCTTTCTTCTCATAAAATTGTTGAGGTTAGAAAGGACCTCTGGAGATTGTCTAGGCCAACCTCCTGCTAAAAGCAGAGTCAACAGGAGCAGGTAACTCAGGATCTTGTCCAGCTGAGTTTTTAATATCTCCAGGAATAGAGACTCCACAATCTCACTGGGCAGCTTGCTCCAGTCTTTGATCACCCTTGCAGTAAAAATATTTTTTGTTACATTTTTCTTAATGGAATCTCCTGCGTTTCAGTCTGTGCCCATTGCCTCTTGTCCTTTCAATAGATACCACTAAGAAGAGCTTCACTCTGTCTTCTTTACATCTTCCTTTTGGGTATTTGTACACATTGATGAGATTCCCACCATGAGCCTTCTCTTCTCTAGTCTCAACAGTCTTACCTCTCTCAGACTTTCCTCACACGTCAGATGCGCCAGTCCCTTAATCATCTTCGTCTCCTTTATCTGGACTGTCTATAAAGATCTCTTACTCAAATACATGTTGTTTATGCATATTGTCTACATTTTTATAAAAAAAAAAAAACAAACAAACACATATATTTCAAAAAATAACCACACACCCCCTTTAGGGAGAATACTGAAAGGAATGCTAGAATTAGATATTCTTGTACAACATTAATTCAGTCTGTGTGGTATACTTATTATTATTTTTAAGCTATTTTGCAAGGGAGGGAGCATGAGCTCTCATCCATACACTCTACAAATGGGCAAGCCATACACGTTTGTTTCCTCTTCACTGTTCAGTCTGTGGTTCAAGGCCTTATTTTAACATTTAAAGCCAAACCTTGGTCTGAAAAAAGACAGGTTTTTTTCCACAGACTTTTCAGTGTAACTTCTTACTAGTGTAAGTAGCTGCGCCACAAATGTTCACAGCACCCCTGTGAGGCAAGGTAGCATCTCTACTCGTGTTTTAGAGACAGTCGCTGGCCCGAATTTTTAGAGAACGTCGCATTTAATTGCACTTTAAATGCCCCCACAGACTTTGGTTGCAGCTGCCAGTGCTCAGCACATTTGAAAATCCAGGCTTCTAGGACTGCAGACTGGCTTGTCCAACACAATTAGCTTAATCATAAAGCACAATGTTTTTATCTAGTGAGATAACAGTTTGGAACAAGGGAAAATCCTATTCAGTGGAATCTTTATGGTTACAGCTCCCCCGAATAACTGTTCTTTCCACACTCCTTCATTTTTTAACCACTGTATGAGATATACAGCATGTGGTAATGAAATATGAAATGCATGCATTTTACTGAACAAATCTCTCACTTGAAATGTGAGGTCTTTGGTTTGAAAATAAACATGATTCAGGGCTCAGCTATGGAAGTGTATTTGCTGCTCCAACAGCCAGGTCCCGCTACCCTTGCTCAGTCAGCTCTTTTACACAGCGTTCGCCTGATCTTACACTTTCCCTGTGACAAGTTTCCAGAAGTAAGTGTGAAAAGGCAGATCACTTTCCACTACCCACAGGAAACGAAATGACCCTTCTGTTGTCGGCTGGATGATACATGAGCTGTATCGCCTGCAGAAGCCAAAGCTAGTACGGACTTGTTCTCATTAAACAAAGCTAAATATTGGAAGCACATTTAAACTGCAATGTAGGAGCTGCATAGGCTCCAGCTGAACTTCCAGAATTAATTCTGTTGGCTTTAAGCTATTCAGCCTTAAGGCTGAGATGCTGGATGATGCCACTACAGCCTTTACTTCTAATTCATAAAAAAGGAAGGGAGGGGGAGGCTAAAGTAGCTATAAACTGCACTTGCTTCTTCCTAATCTTGAGGCATGTCAGAGTTTTAACAGCCTAATGTAACAGCTCTAGAGAGCAGTTTGCATTATGGCAGCCTTAAGCCAGCTGCCCACTGTTCAGAGAGCCCCCAGCCTACCGCACCACCTCTGCTGTGACAGCAAAGTGCGGATCTCCCGCCACATTTAGCTGTAGCCTGTTCGTCCAGCCTCATCTCCTGAAAGCAGTTCAGGGGGCAGAAACCCACCCCATGAGGCTCACGGCCTGTTGTTTGAGAGGCTGTGTCCTTCCTTGCTGTCACAGCTTAAATCCATACCAAAGCAATACTTCCAACAAACCTTTCCTGAGATGGGAGGAGAGGAAGGGGAAGGTGATTTTCGTATTGCTCCATGGACGCCTGCCTCAGACATTTCTTTGACTTCCCAGGCACATGGCAAAAGCCATCTGCATCCTCATCCGTGCACTCCCTGTGCTGCTTTGCTCAAGTAATGCCTAGGGATGGTATATTAATAGGTTGCCCTTCTGTGTATGTTTAATTTCTGAGGCTGATGACCCAAACATGATATGAACACTGACAGACTGTAATTGTATAAACTGGGGGGGGGAGGAATTAAATAGTCATAACAAAACCAATTGTCAAGAATAATAAGATTTTCTTTTCAGGATAATAATAGTGTCATTAATTATTAAAGAAGAAAAAATAACAATGAATCATCGAGGCTAAAAGTAAATGAGCCTGGAGACTGCAATTCCTTCTTATATAGGAGTGCCCTCTGCAGTCTAGTTCCTGGGGAGTGATGCCGTGCCAGCTCACACAATGCAGTGCCAGAGGAGATCAGGAATAACTTGGTCAAAGCCAGTGCAGTAAGTCGGGATTTGGAGCCATAATGAACACTTGGAGTATGGGATTCACAATTCTGATACACCATTCCCTAGACTAAATGCTAACCCCTTTCCTCTGATGGACAAGCTGAAAGACCTGTGCACACTTTAGTGGTATTTTTTCAGATGTAAACGTTGCAGCTAAGAAGTAACAACTTTTATCGTTGCTGCTTAGACATGGGCCATTTTACTCTGTGTTTTAAAGCTTAGCAGAAACTGTAAAGTGATCTTCAGGAATGTTCTTCAAAGGGGACATTGTCTGTGTCCTTTCAAGATTTTAAGCTCTAAAGCTGGTCACATGCTGCCATAATATTTTAATGTCATTCCTAGATGGCAGGTAGCAACTTGCTTTTCATCAGTGCCTTATGTAAGTAACCCAAGCGTTAAGATGTGACCTCATTTCTGAACACACATGTTTCTCCATCAACTGCAAACTTTGCAGAAACATAATTTCTGCTTTTATGATGCTTCACAAAAATTATTATTTTTAATTAAAAAAAGAAAAAGTTTGTGAAAAAGAATATTTAATTTGGGAGGGGAAAAAACCCTAAGCCTCTAAAACTTTATACCGCCTCCAATTACTTTTCATGCTTGACTATGTGGCAGGGAATACTTCATTATACTAGGTCACCAACTTTGACATCTCTAACCTCACAATAATAGTCCTTTTTGTAACGTTCAAAAATTGAAAATCAGTTTAGTTTATGTTCTCACTAGGTTCATGGCTCCATTGCCTAATATATTGCTGACTTGTATGCCAGCATTACTCCCTAGTGAGGAATATTAAATAGCCACAGCATATATTAGAAGGGGTGAAAAGGTCCAGCTCAAGTCTGCTGTATAGTTCACATTCGTTAGTGCTTTAAAAACTCAGTAAGTTGCATAATGTTTCCACTTATCCATGAAATTGTGGTATGATTCATATCATTGGCATCTTTAAATGATTTGTAGTCCACTATTTAAGTATGTATTCCACATAAATAAATAGTTCCTGGGTTTGTATACACGACTTGCGCTAGTCAGTATCATAAAAGAGGCACAACAATGCCTGACCTTTATTACTATAGCAAGAAGTTCATACATCTAATGAAAAACCCCCAAACAGCCAACAGGAATCGTGTAATACAAAGCACCTCTGTTTGGAAAAGGCATTTTTGGAGCTTATCAAAATGTGGATGTTATATCCCTCCATCGAAAACTTCTGTTCTTTCCACTCCCAGTATTCTCTGTGCCCTCTAAGACATTCATGGACTCTGTTGTTAAAATTAATGTTAGTACATGCAATACAGTGTTTGACTGCTGCTAGCTGGGTTGCTCATTGATGCTGCTAGTTTCTTAGTTCTACTTGTGAAACAAATTAGACTAAAGCCCTGTCTCTCCAGGGGACTTGCTTTTCCACTGAGCATACCTGCCTTTAGTAATATATTGGGGTTTTTTTTTCTGTGGAGTAAAGTTGCAAAAGGGAAGAGACTTACAGCCTTCTGGAAGCTGAAGGATGATAGTTATTCAGAAAAAACCCTGCTCTTTCCCCCACCATGTTACGTTTCCAATGTCTGGTAAATTATTTGCAAGAAAACTGAGGATGCTAAGTGGACAAGAATAAAAGAAATGCTGCAGCAGACCCAACAATAGATGGGCTCAGCCAACAGTCTTCTAAAACAAATAATCTGGCCTGCAGCTTTGCACTGTTCCTGAGGAGCCCTTTGGGAATTACTTATTCATCCAGTCACATTTTCGGGAATGCCAAATGAAGTTTCACTGAACTACCATCAGCCAGAGAATTCAGTAGCTACCATGTTCTCCTCTCAGGACTTTAACCAACTTTCTGGAGCAAAGCATGCCCTTAACACTCCTTATTGTACGTTTGTGCGACCGTAGCTGCTGCAGGCAAACCTGCATGTGTACCTAGCCTGCAACTATAAAACATGAAATGTGGCGTGAAGCACGAACATAATCTGTTTTATAAAGAGGTACAAGACACAGAATGGTCTGATACTAGGTTTTGGTAAAATAAGATACAGATTCACTGTCTTGGTGCATTTGTGATGGATGCTACCATTATACCATGAGGGTCTGTGAATTCTCGGTGTAGGTCCAAGTCATGGAGCACCACTGTTATGATGGCATCTGCGGCACAAGCCACACGCTCCTCGTTGCACCGTTCTGCAGGACAGACAGCAAGGATCCTCTGAGGGCCACCTACAGGAAGACTGGGGGCCTAACAGGGTGTTTTTATCTTCTGCAGAGCACATTTGGGGCATTTCAAGGCAGCACTTGTGCCTGGTGGGGCTCCTGGTCCTGCCAGTCAAGAACCAGTTGAGGTCTGTTCTCACTGCACAGGTGGACGAAGGAAGGTCTTTGCTGGGTGGGAGCTGCCAGCTGCCAGGGATGTCTGACCACCGTTAGAGTGGGGACACAGCTGCAGAAGGGATGAGGGAAGGGACCATGCCTTCATCTCTGAGACCCCTGCTCCAGCCCCAGATCCTTGCAGATTCCTTACCCAGAAGCATGACAGTTTCATCATGCTTTTGGTATCAATACACTGTAAGATGCATATGGTATCTACCCTAATGTGGGTGTGATTAGTTCTTGTAAAGTCATCGGCACCCTTAGCATAAATGAAAACACTAACTATGAGATCACGACCTTTTCATTAGCCGTATGTTGTTATAAGCTTGGTAAAAAATTACTGAGCGAAATTATACAAGCTGATGTATGAGTCAGATGAGACAGTGATCATAACAGACCATCGGTCTCAATGTGTATGAATCTGTAAGAGTCCCAACCAAATAAGAGAATAAGATCTCTTTTAGTTCTAATTTCTCTGATATCTTTTGGAAAGAAAAATGCCTACACTTAAGAAAAGGTACTTTCTGCAGAAAAAACCCATTGCATACTGTGGGTTTTTTCTTCACACAGTAAGATTCTTGTTTTTTGTCTCTTAACTCTTTTGTCTTGTTTCCAAAAGGTGGAAAGTAAAGTAACAGACAATCCATATACATCACTATTTCGTTTTATCGTAACGATGATGGACATTTTCAACTCCTCTCAAAACACTGAAGTATTTGTTGGAACTCTTTCATGAAACAGACAGCCTAATTTGTCATATTGACTTTGGTATGGAAATTTATATTGATATAAACTGCATTATGTTCTTGAATTTTGATTCCAGGATAAATATACTGTTTCTTTGTGCTATCTACTCCTTTTTCCTCACCTTTTTAAAAAAAATCTGGTTTTCCTTTTCTCTGTTGTTCATGCTAAATCACTTAATGGACATACAAGCCATTAACATGCATGTGGGTCTCAACTGAGCAAAACAAGTTGCCTGGTATGCAGGCAGACTTTTTAGCTCAAATGTCTGAACTAAACCTCCTCTGTGACATTGTGTAGGCAAACCCTGAAGTCCTGCAGCACGTTCTTCATGCAGTGTCCTGCACGGATGACCTTGTTCACTGCAGCTGTGCCCAACTGCGTTTCCCTTGCAGTCTGCCTCATATCTTCTGGGCTGATGGCATACAGCTCTGGCCCCACCTCTTTCATGGGAAAGTATGTTAACTCTTCCCATGGAAAAAATTGCCACTTGTTCTAAGTATCCTGACCCAATTCTGACTTCCCTACATGTCAGAATAATTTCCTTGAAAACTATGATTTCCTTGGTCAGCAAGGTGAGGATGTGGTCCTCTTTCTCCCCTTTTTCTCCTCCTAAAACTTACACATAGTACATGCGAACAGCCACAGACCAGACAAAGCAATGGACTCTACATGGGCACAGCAGCTGCCTTTAAACGGCACTTACACTGGTTCAGGATATACGACATGGCAGGCAGAAATGTTCAGATATAACTACAAACAAATAATCAAAATCATTACTGCAATTTGAGAACCAGCTAGAGAGTACTTGGACATAAATCATTTTGTGTAAGCAGAAACACAAAGGAAATATTGCTGAAATGTTGGCTGGCAGCCATCTTAAAAAAGGTCAGATTTTTTTTTTTAGGTGAACCATATGTAAAGACACAACACTTCTGGCTAACATCTTTTTTTTCCCTTGAAGATTGCAATATTTTCAGTCAACACTGTGGTTTTCCTGCACATTAGAATGTGGATTTATGAGATAGATAACAGCTCAAATCCTCATTACTCTTCCTAATTTCACCATTATAGCTGCGGTACGTGATTTTCCCAGCCACAACACTACACTAATCTGCCCGTGAAGGAGTCCCCTGTCACGACGGAGCCCACTGAGCATTCATGTAAGGACTATCTGGGGACAACATAGGCCTGAACAAGGAGCAGGACCAGTTCCCAGTGGCCTTGGGCTTTGGGGACTGTGAGAAGGAGAGTTAGTCAAAAGGCTGCCTATATATATAAGGCCAAAAGCCCTGTCTGGCTCCAGGTTTCCCACCTACCTGTTGCACTGTGCACGCCATGGCAACTCACATGGCTGGGCTCAGGAGGTCTGGTCTGCTGTGATGACTGCAGAAGCAGTATCGGTCCACAAAACTTGTTACTTTGCAGAACTTTATGAAGTTCACCGTCATGTTTTCTTCTGTTGGCCTTAGGTGCAATACAGGGTTTTGTAAAGGAGCAGCCTAGGTCATTCGCAGTGGTCATCGCTCAGTGTACCCCCAGGAAGCTCCAGGCAAAGCGAAGGGCAAGCAGGCGTTAGCAGAGGGAGAAGAGGCCAGTGTCTGGGTCACTCATAGCATGGGGGCATCAGACCTAAACTGACAACATTATAGAGCCAGCAGCTGCAAGGATACTTTTTTGTGATTAGCACTCTTTTTTCCTGCTCCCCGCTGCTTCAAAGGGATAGAGGGCAAAGCTGTCCCAGCTCATCCATCCACCCTTCTGGTATTAGTGCACAGGCAGGGACCCTCCCAGGGGGCTGTTCCTGCCAAGGCAGAGAGGCAGGGAGCTGGCTCCCAGCCCAGTTTGGAGAAGAGGATGTGCCCCAGCACCCTCTTTAGGGCAGGATGGCAGAGTCCCCCCTGGCTTTCAGCTGTGCCTGATATGCACAGCTCAACCCTGTCACTAGTTTGCAGAAGGTGGGATTTTTGCCTTCATACATTCCTGTAATACACTTAGTACCCTGCAGCAGAATGACGCAAGGTCCAAAAAACAGCAGCCTTCATGTATTTGTCAAAATTAATGTTAAACTACGAAAAAAGTCCCCTTTCTAAGGATGTGGGTATTCTTGACATTTCTTTAAAGCAAACTGCAAAGCACACTGAACAATGTTCAGAGTCCTGCTGAGACTTCAGTAACTTAATTACACTTTATTCTCTTTCTAACCCACCCACATACATGTTTTACCAATTTAAACTTTTTATAGATCCTTCTAGAATCTTCTGCTGTGCTTAGCTCTTAGCATCACATTTGATTTGTTTTTCTTGCTTCAGCCCTTGCTCAAGTACAGAGTGCCTTCCTACGTCTGTGTAATACTGTGCAAGACAGTTTCTGGACCTCAGTGTGAAGCAAAGCTAAAAGAAAGAGTAGGGAAGGAGAAACAAATGAATTTTACCTGTGCCACATCTCTGTCTGGCTCTTCTGTATAAAACACACAACACTGATTTAGGAGCCCTGGTCCCTGCATGCCAATAAATTACTGGAAGTAGACATAAAAGATGCTAATGGAATCATATACTAACAAAACTTATAGCACTTATGACTTAAGTAACTTGTCACAAAGCAAAAATTGTCACAAAGTGCTAATGGTACAATTAGGTCCAGGCATACACTCCTGCAACTGTAAAGAGGGGAGCTTGCTTACAGACCAAGGCCATATTCTCTGTGTCAGACTGAGTGATTAAATTAATATAAAAAATATTAATATGATTATATAATATACAAGCATATTTAAAATGAAGCATCTAAAAAGTCATACCATCTTACCTTTCAAATCAGGATTAATCAGAACCATTTTGAGCCCTATTATTTTCAGCTGTGAGACAACAGCTGATTCCAATGGGCTCTGTATCACTGAAAGCCTGTGCAGTGTTTTGCAAGACAAAGTTCAGATTCATGCTAAGATAATACATTCATTCATCTTTGAGAGCTTCTTCCCCAGCTAAAACTCTCTTTTGTATTTGAGTAGTATAACAAATCCCTCATCAACTCAAAAGCATACTCCCTAGAAAAGCACTGAATTTCAGGACTAAGACCAAAACTTGAAGTCTTAGAAAGAAAAAGAAGATTATGGATTTTCTCAGTTGATAATTGTGACCTTCTTGTGAAGAACCTTGTGCTGAGTGGAGCTGATTATAAAATAAAAAGAATGGGTTTCCTGGAAATACAGAAATACTGTCTTAAAGGAAGATGCTTTTCAGATCTAAAATACAAGAGCTGAATTCTATTTTCAAACTGAAATCATAAACTAACAAGATTTACATAGGAAAGAGCAATGTGCAAAATGCGTGAAGTTTTTCTATTAAGGAAAATTATTTCTGGCAGTTGCACTACTTGAGATATGGGGCGATGGAGACATGAGCAAATATCTTGGCATCTCTTGGTGTGAGCTTGGATCTCTGCCTAGCAACATTTCTAAAACGAATCAAAGCTCATCTGGCATTCTGCTTAATGTTTAGCTAATGCATACATTGGGGCTCAGGCTTCCCCTATGTATTAAGATGTTACCAACGCACTAATGACTGTTTCACTTCAGTGTGTCATATAAAGTGGGGAATATTTGGGAAGTTATACCCACAGGTGGAATAATGAACATACCAGGGTGACATTCATTTATGTTGGTCCTAATCATGCCATAGGAGATCAGAATATATTAACAGCTTGGGCATAATAAACAAAGCATGCTCCATGCTCTCTCCACCTGAGTGCGTACACAGCACTCTACAAACTCATTTCCATTAGAGTTTACCGCACATTCAGCTGAAGAACATAACAGTAGATTCTGCTGGAGTTAAGTGTTGAATGGAAGATGTGAATGTCCATTTCTGGTTTTATGTGGGGTTATGCATCTCTGAACTCCACCCAGAACTGCACTGGGATACAAGGAAATCAAACCCCAGAATTAGCTGTATGGTACTGGATGAAATAATTTGTTCATATAGAGGGCAGTTTGTTTCAGAAAATGGCATTAGTTTATTCTCTACAAAACAGGAAAGACTCGCTTCAGGCAACTAAAGGAAGCAGCAATTGCCCTTTTTATTCTTTCTTCTCCCTGAGGGGATATAAGGCAATGAGTCAACTTTGATTCTCCCCTCAGTTCCACTGTCAGAGAGGCTGCCAAGTATATATTGGGTTCCCAAGGGCAAAAGGCCTTCAAGCAGATATTTGTGATACTTATCCCTGTGGCTAGTGCTGAAAATTAAAGACACATGATGTTCAAACCCAAAACAACAAGCAGAGCTTTCCAAAGACAACCAGCTGCTTCACTGGGAACTGCCAGAGCAAACAATTAGGAATTCAGCAAGGCTATTCACACGGCCTGCTTTCTCGTTGGATGGTTTGGTATTCTCTGCCATGAGGGGGGACAACTTTGATGCTTCAGAAAGATGATAAGAGTGATTAATCATCACTGGCTTTGTCCAGCTGGGGAGGTAAGGGTAAGGGTATATATCTGTTTTGAAAGAAAAATAACTGAAGCTTCCTCAGTCAGCAAGGCTGTTCATGAAATACACATTTCCTAAGTACTAAATGTGAATGACATTCTAACTGAGACATCAATAAAGGAAAGCTGTTTAGGAGGTTAACCACCACCATCAAAACTGAGAGGAACTGGCATGATATGCTTTTTTTCCAATGGTTTTCTAAATGAAAGTGAGAGGGATGGACACAAATCAAGTTGCCAAATGCAGCCTTTTCCTGCTAAGCTTCACGTAGGTCCAGATACCACTTTGATGCTGTCGTCTAATATGCATAACAACTCAATCACTGTAGTCAAATTAACACAGAGGCAGACTGTGGAGTCATCTGTGCTCAGGACAAGCACTCTGGATTTACCTGGGTAAGAATGAGAATTGAGCCTGTTCCATAAAGTAATCCATCTCTTACACAAGCATGTGAATCAACTCCAAAATTGACATTGCTAAACTTCCCAAGAGTATAATATTCCTGTGTAGCATCTTTCCAGCTTCAGATGCACTTGTAAAACACTGTGCTTCTTCCAGTGAATATCACTTCTCATGCTCTGGCTGGGTAAATTGATTATTACTGACTAAAGCCTACAAAACTGAAATAATCCTAGAGTTCAACGTACAGTTCTTCACATGTCAATACCTTGACAGAAATTGTACAAGATGCTACAGAAAGAAGAGCAAAACCAGGTGTGGGACATAGCTCTAAAGCCCCATAAAAAGTGTTGCCAGAGAAATACCATTTAGGCTAAAAAAGACAAAGATTTTTAAAATGCAGTACTTAGCAAGGTTTAGAACAAACAAGCAGAGTACCAGCTGCGCATCAGATGCTCAAATTCAAATCAGCTTCTTCACCTATGGATAGCAAAGCATAAGGATGTGAACCTTGTCTAAACCTCATCTAACTCTTGACCAAGACAGTGACCAGATCTCAGCAGGGCATGACTTTCTGCACAGTTTCTAAACTTCCCAGTTCTACCAGGGTTGAGCACTCTCAGAAAAATAATCCTTTCTGCAAAGTTGTTAAATGTTCCTTGCTATCTCACTAGGTGCTATCATATCACCTGAGAAGTCATACTGAGTATTCCACCTACAGTTTCACAAATAAGCCTAGTGCTTGGAAATGAAAATCGTATCTCAGATCTTACCAGAATATCATCTCAGGAGCCTAAATGCACATTAACAAGAAGAGTGCATATCACCAGGTGTTTAGCAAAAACAGCTTTTTAATTTCTAGCCATTCAAATATTATTGGTTTGAAAAATCATCTGAGAAATGAGTTTAATGATATTTGCACATTCCTTCAACAGAGATAAAATATGGATCAATTAAGCTAAGGGAGGGATAGAGAGCAAAAATATAAATGACTGCAAAACAGGCAAAATGATTGTATCTGTATCTATCTATCCCTAGTCTATAATTTTATAGATAAAGCTAGATGAAAAAAGATTGAAAGATGGCAAGGAGAAAACTATTAATGCTCAAGGTAAGAACAGACATCACTGACTGCCTGATCTTCACAGCTTCTATTGAAGACCCAGATCGTTCTAAGAGATCTCAAGTGAATGGCCCACAGCAGAAACTGGCAACTTAACCCCTGTTCAGTGCATATCTGAACCAGACTGTTACTGAGGCGGTTCTGGGTTTTGATCAGAATAATTTTTTTTCCCCTTCCGCTAATAATATTTTGCATACTGCTGAATAGTTCTATGGAAAATACGGGTTTTAAGTTACTAAAGGCAGGGGAATTGACAGTTCAGCTTAACTACATAGATGTTTGAAAACCAAATGCTCTTCATAGAGGTTGCGTGAGAAGATGGCATTTCTTAAGTTAATATCTTCTTCAAGATGTTATTTCTTATGTTGAGCTTTCATAAACAGAAGGGTTTTGGTAGTCTTAGAAACTCAGCATATGACCAAACAGGCCATCTTTTCATTTCTAGAGTAGTACCTTCTGAGCGAGGGTGGAGAAATTTGTAGCATTTTGTAAGGGATCTTTCCTGCATAGTGCAGAAAGAGTTGTAGGTGCTGTATTTGTGAGCAGGCAGGGAGTGATGGTTTCCAGCAAAGCTTTCAAAATCTCTAAATTCACTCAAAGAAAACTTCTGAGACTTGGACTTTTCCTGTAAGCATGTGATACCCATGCCTCAAAAACATAAAACCAAAGAATCCAATCAAAATCAAAACCACCAAACCAATAATAAAAAGCCATTCATTTGGAGGTATACTGTAACTAGGATCTGTTTCTAGAAAATGAAAACCAGCTTTGCACTCTTTCTCTGCATGCATAGGCTGCTGAAGCATGCATTTTGGTTGCCTCTGTCTGAATACACTGCATTCTGGCAATATGGCAAGAAGCCAATAAGATAAAACACACCATGAGATCATATTTTGTAAATCAGAACTTTCCCAAAGAGTACTAGTGACATAATAGATCTAGAAATTAGTAAAAAATATCAGCAGTTTCCATCTTTAAAAGCTCAGTTTATCTTTATACCTATTTACCATCATTTAAATTTAAATACAATTCATAAAAGTTGTGAGTGCAACAGTTAAAACAGCACTCAAGAACTGGACTGGATAACCAGTTTACGGATCTGGATGACTAAAGCATTAGATCTGAATGCAGATGTAAATGGATAAAATTCTGCCAGTGTTATGCAACTGTAAATCTGCAACAACACTTCTGAGGTCCTTAGAAATTCTGAGATGTTGTAGAAATATAGCACAGCTCAAAATCTGCCCAAAATCACTGTAATGCTATCACGGTTCTTGAACTGCATGAGAATATATTTATATTTACAGGCACAGGAATGGCAACATTAGAGACAGAAATTAACAAAAAGAATAAATTCCTTAACAGAAAAAGAAAACAAAAGGATATTCAAGCTTGAGTGTTTTGGAGTTAGAAACTATAAAAACTAACTAATTTTCCATCTTCTTTCAAATGTCCCACACACCTTGCAAGCATGTTGTGCTCTTAAATTATCTCTGGGTGTAATACTCACCTAAAGACACAGGCTGTAAACAATGAAACATAATTAAATTGGTTTGAAAACTGCCTGTCCAAGTACCCATGATTAAATTATTTCATCTTTAGATCAGGGCAGCAAGTTTCCCAGGATTGTAAATACCTACATTGTAACACGGATCAAAGTGTTGGCCATGTAAAATGAGAAACAGGCCAGTGCAAAACTGACAGAGTTAATCCATGGTATACACTTTTTCATCATAGTAAATGCTGTTTCTGTGCAGTGAGCCATCAATAATCTCAATTCTTTTTCCTGTAAGTAATACAGCTCTGGTTAGATCAATTTGCTCTTTCAGGGTTACTGTACTTTAATTTGCCCTGTACTTTACACTTCCTCTGCAAGCTGCAGTTTAACAGGTTTTATGAAGATGCAACTATGTTAGAAGGAAAATATTGTTATGTGTTCATAGTGAAGTTCTTGAGACACAGAGCTTTAATCCCCTGTTGGCTACATATATGAAACTTCACAGTTTCTGTACCACTTAAGAACATTGCTATGACATTTTAAAGTCACCGTGGAAAAGCGTTCCTTTGCAGCAAATACTTACTCAAGCTAATGATTTTTTTATTTTTTATTTAATTATTGTCACTGCAGAGCTCCAAAAACTTGATAAGGAAGTAGTAAAATTACTGATTGCAATGTCTATCAATAGTGCACTGATAATTTAGGACTGTAACTCCTGTGCAAACAGCTTTTGAAGCGAAAAAAATACTTCACGTAACTTTAACTCAACAAACACTACCTGTAGAAGCCTGAGCCCAGGCTTGCAAAGCTCATTTTAAAAATTACCATAGTCTGTAAGATACTGCACCTGAATTACCTGTTGCTTTCAGAGCTCAGCAATCATCTGGTACGACCACTTGCACAAGCTCCTGCCAGCTCTTAGGCTTACCAACAAGATCTGCTCTTCTGGATGTGAGAGATGGTCCTGTTAACACATCATTAAAAGCCTGAGATTTACATGAATCTTTGCCAATGTACGAGCACAAAATGTGCTTAATCCCGTGTGTTAGTACGTGACCTGGGGAATCCAAGATAACAGCAGTAATTTTTCAGTGTAAGTAGGTTGTTGGGGTGACATTCACCTGCCCTGGTCCTAACTTGGCATACAGAAAGGCTGTGTGTAAAACAGGGACTGCAATCTAGATGTCACTGTACCTTTCATTATAGGTCAGACACCCCTTCCTCTCCCTATTTGTATGAATTGTACAGAAAAAACTTGGTTTAAAAAAAAAAAAAAATCAAGGATCTTCCTCAGTTAGCCACCACCTCTCAAATAAAATCAAAGTTTTAATAAGCTGGCAAGAAATGCAAAACTATTAACAACATCCTAAAGAGGAAAAGCATATTTCTTGCCATCCCTCAGTGAGCTGGAGCCCATTTTGATAACATGGTTAGCTTCCAGCTCTACAAGCTACTGAAATATTTTTGGCTCTGGACTATAATCAGACAAAATGAACAAAAGAGAAAACAATTATCATAGCAGTTTTGTTTCTGGAATTTAAACCCTGCCAGCTCCTTCAGTTTTGCAAACTGACATATTTTCAGACTTCTTTGTGATAAAACCTCTTTGCAGTGTTTCCAGTGCCAGCTGAATGGCAAATTCCCACTACAAGAGGAGCAATGGATAATAAAGCTTACTGCCCTTCTGCAGCAAACTGCCCACCTAGCCTGGAGCCTACTCTGCAGTTTTGCCTTTGGCTTTGTATTTGGATCTTTATTGCAGTCTAAATGCTCACTAAAGATGAAGCATTTTGTCTTGAAACTGACAGAGCTGTTCTCAGTCCTCCACTGGTTGTGCAGAAAAAAATATTCTGCACTTTGCACAAAAGCTCAGTAGCTCTTTTAAAAAGACTTCCTCTCTTTTTTTGGGGTCAGTTGCTTTAAATATATGGAACAGTAGACAGGGATAGAATGAAGGAGACTGAAAAAAACCAGTTTAAAATCAATTAAGACCTAGAAAATAATGAAAAAAACCCCACAAAATCACATTAGAGATGGTTTTCTGGACATTGCTTCTGTTCTGTCCTTCTCCAGCCGGGATTCATTCTTCCAACAGCAGTCCAGTGGCCACTGACTGTCTGCTCCAGCAGTGTTCACCCAGATGAGGTGCCCAGTGCTCCCAGGCCAGCTTGCAGAATAGGCTGAAACTCTGTGAGGATCCCAGCATTTTTGCAAAGGTCTGAGGATCCTAGCAGACTGGGTGAAGCCAGAGTCTCCTGTCCTGCAACAGCAATAGATTCTGATGTTACTCAGGGCAGGGAAAGATCAAAAGCAGTAATCTAGGCTGCCTCAGGAAGAAGGAGACTAGATTAAGAAGATGACGGTCTCTTTTAAATTTCTAGATCAGATTGGATGTCTTAGAATATTCATAGGACATAGGACATGTTTTGCAGACAATGTATATTGAAAGTGCTGTCTTTTGCTGAGGCTTGAAGAATGTGGTGGTAGGTACTTAAAAACACAACACGCAAATAACAAAAGCAAGTAGATCAAACCTAAAATAAGAAAGAGAAGTAGTGTGACTTTCTTTGAATGTGGTCAAAGCTGTAAGTTGCTTTACTGTTATCTGAATGGGATCAGATATTGTTGGCATAGTAATATGCAAAAATCATGTTATTATACACACACACAGCCTGTTTTAGAAGCTAATACTCTGCAATACTACAAATCACCATTTCCCCTCCAAGATCTTTCCTAAACAGTGAGTAATCTAAAAGAGGATCACAAGGAACTTTACACCAGATGAGGAAATAAAGAGGATTCGTGTAAATGTTCATTCCCAAATTAAATGGGAGGCTGCAGCAGAGATATTGCAGTTTATTCAAGCTGAAACTCTGCTTCAGTCCTGTGTGACCTTTCTTGGGGAATTCACAGTGAAATTTTTTTTATTTCACGGAAATAAATCCAATTTAAAGTGTCCTGAGACATTCAGAAGTGGAGCAAATAAAAAATTCCGACTTGAAAAGGTCAGAAATTGAAATCTGTCAATCAGTGCTATTAACTAACACAGTTAGAGCTGCTCTTCCGTTCTTTTCTCTCTAATAAACTACTGGAAGACCAGGTAAAGAAGCTACGATGAAAGCCTTTGGAAGTTACTTACAAACAACAGTGAAACCCACAGGCAGGTGTAATCCTGTGGACAAGGGCTCCCTCTGTGCAAAGATATTCCCTGTCGCAGGACAGGAACAGTGTGCCACAGTGAAAGATGCCAGCAGTGGGAGGAAGCACATAAAACATATTAGCCCTCTCCCCTTTCTACCAGTAAATCCATCTGGTAACAGCTGTTACCTATCCAGTTTATACAATCTCTTCTCCAAAATCTTTGATGTCCAGAAGACTGGAAAATCTAATCGTGTCTTGGGAAAGAGAATAACAAAAATATTGAGCAAGTAATAAAAACACAAACAATTCTCTCATTGCAATACTTGCTGAGAAAGAAAGTTCTTCAGATCTGGTTAGTTAGCAAACTCTTTTATAAACCAGTCATGAATGGATGAAATTTACTATTCATGGTTATGGAAATAAAATTAAAAAACAACTTGCTTCATTCAGCAGTCTTGAGAACAATGATATATTTTAATTTGCTTTGCTGAGGACAACTAGAAAATGAGAGCACTGAAGCTTCCTCTGAGTCTTCAGCTTACACAGCCAGGGCATAGTTTAGCCCATTAGCCCAAGGGCCTGATTCTCCATTACATCAGCTCTAATGGAATGACACTTGTGCAATGAAGATGATAATGAAATAAATAAACAGGCTGCAATATCTCTGCTTCTACTGTACGACCAAACCGGCTGGATACACTGTATGCCGGGAGGTCTGTGGTAAGGCACCAAACGTGGAGCAGCTTGGCTGCTGTCTGCCGTGTGATGGCTTCCCAGCGGAGAGGTGGCATCCCCAGAGGGGCGCGCACTGAACCCAGCCCACGCTGGGAACACGTAGCTCCTCTCTTCAGCGCTGATGAACAGGCTTGAGATGCGCTACCCGTGACATATGCCCTACGGCAGTTAAATGAGGAATGAGAATCCCCTTCCATCCCTTTTGCCCCAGACAAAAAGTGGCAGCGTTACACAAACAGGCGCCACGCGGGGCACACGAGCGGGCTGCCGTGCGTGGCCGCTCACCCACGCGGGCTGTATCAGGCTGTCCGGCGCTGGGGTCGGGCAGGGCTCGGCCAGCTGCGCAGGAAACAAACAGCAGCTCCTTCTGGAAAACAGAGGCAGGGGACCAGCCTGCATGCACCTGTTGGATCAACAGTATAAGAGTTAGGTTAGGAATGCCAATGCGCTTTGCCTGCGTGGATCCTGCAGACATACCCGTGGTACCAAGCAGAGACTTGAAACTTCGCACAGAGTGGACTGATCTCACTGCTGTAAAACAGGAGTGGCACTCGTACCAAATCTGATATGCAAAGTGAGATAGAGAATCTGAATTTTAAATATTAATTTTAAAGCTCTCCCTGTATCACCACCCCATCCACCTATAGCTCCTGTGCGTGCAAATCTCCCCAGACAGGCACCTCGGTTACATGTCAGACAATACCCACTGAGAGTTAGTTTTTTTCTATTTGGAGATTGTTCAGTAGAAACTTTCATTGTCTTATTTTTCTTTTAAATCACTACAAAATGTCTCCCTTTTCGAGTGGGAGAAAGGTAGAAGGATTTTTTTTAAATTTTATGCATTTTAATTTTTAAGGGAAATAACTCCTCCAAAGTACAAAATCTTTCAAAGACAGACTTGTGTGGTTTGTGAAACTTGTGTGTAACTGCTCTTTATAACTTGTACCACACTCTGCCTCCTTCACCCTCTGACACATAGCAATAAAACTGGATTCAAAATGAGATTGCACCATGGTGAATTCATTCCCTGAATTGCATCGTACGTTTCAGCAATACACAGCGTGGGAACACGTCGTTTAGCTCTCGCTTTGAAGAAATTGGATTTGCAAAGGTCAGCAGCAGCTCGGCCCGTTTCTCAGCAGATCTTTGGCTTGCTTTTCATCCTGGGACTAGCAGGGAGGAGGTCAGAGAGGAATGACAAAAAGAGCGAGCTTTTTGAAGTGAGCCCAAAGAATCTGATCATGCTCTCAGCAGCGTGGAGGTTTCTTTTGCTCAGAGCTAATAAATAGGTAGATTTTAAACCAAATTTATGGGAATAACTTTCTAGGTTTACTTTACGTATTAAACAATTCATTATTTTGGTATAAACGAAGAAATGCTTTCCAGCATAACTTTCAATCTAGTGAGAGCTGCCTGAAGCTAATCCACAGAAACAGCCTCCTCACCCTCCCTCTCTATCCCTTTTTTTGTGCAAAAGGGAGCAGCCACTTTGGAAAGAAGGTGGAAAGAGGCAAAACTCAGCCCCCAGTGGAAGTACAAAACCCAGGGAGTCTGTGCTCTGTGTTTCTCCTTTGAAACACATTTCCCAGTTGTTTAGCTTGCTCCCATGCCAGCGTACTGAGACAGAGGTAGCTTCATTACCCTTTTGAGCCGGAAAACTCACAAAATATTCTGGCCACTCTCCACACCTTATTAACATAAACTGGAGTTTCCTCCCACTGCTGGCAGGGCAGGGTGCTGGGAATGTGTGATCAAGGCCTTTCGACGGCTGTCGCCAAGGTTTGCCCTGGGCCGGCAGTGAAGGATTACTCCTGGATCCTGAACAGGGAGTTGCTGCGGGCACTTGCACCGGAAAGCCACAAAAGAGGGAAGGAGGTAGAGAAAAAAGAAATGAGGGCAGGTTAGAAAGGAATCCAAGAATACCAGCAAGCCTGGGCTCCTTCACAGTTCCTTCACCTGTAAATACTAAACATCTCTTGCAGAAACATAGTACATACAGACCAAAATGTGCCTTCTAGAAGACTGGGAATAACGGACTTGCTTGCTCCATTAGTGTACTTTTTCAGAAGGTCCTTTTCATATGCCTTGATTTCTCTGGCTTTAAAGCCTTGTGAAGGCTTGTGGTGTGGGGAGAGAGTAGAGAGAATAGCTCCAGCTGCTGTCACAGGTGTCTCAGCTGTAAAAATTTGCTTTTTCTTGGCTCTTCCAACAAGTAATGCTGCAGCATTCTGGCATAAAATATAATTTAGAAAGGACCCATATCACAGAAGGCCAAAGCGTGATGCCCTGTAGGCTCCTGTTAAGTAGCCAGTACCAATCCAGGTGAATTTTCCCTGTTATTAACCGAGCAAAAACTGAACTCCAGCTTTTGCCCCAACTAATTTATTTGACTCAGAGCATTCCCTTTGGAGTCCATCCCAGGGATTCTCAGAGATGTGGCTGCTGCAGAAGATGCCAGCAGGAATACTTCAGATCTTGGAAAACCTGCTGGAGGGGAGCATTGACAGCATGCGTAAAAGAGGCATAGGGCAGAAAGTTTCAGGCACAGTTGAAAAGAGAGTGGCTATCGTCAAAGTGACAGGTGATTGATGTTTCTGTGACCTAACAGGAAGTAATAAACGCTGGGTTTAGGCTTTTAGCAGGGAGAAATGGCTTGTTCACCTACTGCTTCATAACTGCATCAGGTTTCCACCAATATCTAATCATCTCCATGTAAAAATGAGTCTATGGAGGGCTTGCAACAAGCCTGCCAAGGACATCGTGCCAGCTCGGCTCACAAGCGTTACGTTACCACAGACCCAGGCATACCCTGGAGTTTCTCATTACCTCACATACCAGAAACTCTTTAGCTGAGCCTTTGCTTTCCAGTTACAGATGTGGAGGCAAGTAGGGGATCTGAATAAGGCTCCCTGGCTAAGGGGATCTCTCTTCAGAAATAGCACTTTGTTCTAAACATGAGATCCCACCTAGAGGTTTGGTTAGAGAATCCTTTCTAGGAATATAATCTTTAATTTGATTGATTTCCACAGAATTTGACCTGTAGGAAATTGTCATTTATGGACACATACACATCATTTGCAAAGTTTGCATCTGTGTACATGCAGGTAAACATGCACCTAACACGCTGCTGTTAGGCATTAGGAAGTGTCTCTGGATTACCTGTGCATAGCCATCCATGCTCAGCTGTCACATCCTGGAACTAGTTTCTTCTTTATATTTAGCATCCTTTCGTCTCTCTCTTTTCATTTTTTAACACACATTTATGTGTGATATTTTTATCAACACTTACGTCAGCTTCCTTCAGTGGAGAAAGGTGTCCTTACTGCACCTTTCACATATGAATAAGCTTCGTAACTGAGAACACAAAGTACCGGGTTTAGCTTTCTTTTTTCAAAAACAAACTAAAGAAAGTCAGAAGGTTAAACAACTACAGTTGAGGCTACCTTGCTGAGCTGCAATAAAAAAAAGAAAAGATTAGTCTGAACACACATTTTTTTATTAAAAAAGAATGTACATAAATTACAGCTGCTGACCATGTAGTCATTCTTTTTATGAGGTGTTTCCCTATACCCATATATGATTTCCACATATAAATTCCCTGTTGGTCTGAAAACTCCTCACATGAAACTGGTGTTTTTCTTAATAAATTGTCCACAGAATCTGTATTTCGTCTCAGACGTAAAAAGTTCATTAGGGAAAAAAAGCATCCCAGTGTCCTGGTGGAAAGCAGTACCAGACACTATCCAAGCTAAAAAAAGATCTGTCTGCTGACCGTATAGCATTTTTTCCCTGCTTTCTACTTAATTATTTTCTATAATTTAATAAGGTTCAATATAACATAGCATACTATAATGGTGCCTGCAGTAACAACCACTTAGCCCAGAGCAGAAAAAAGCAATTCTGTTTCACTGAGGATTTCAGCATGTTACATTTCGTTTCCTTTAAAATTCTCTCGGAGAGGGAATGGACACCTAGCTCTGAAACAATCTGTCTCCAAGTGCAAAAAACCTGGAGTCCTCAGCTCTGACAGAGCCTGTTTGACAGGATGCCTTTGAACCACGCAGCGTGGAAGGCTTGGAACTGCTCCGGGTCTGCTTACCAGGGTCTTCTCACCAGGGAAAATCACTGGAACCAGAATCAGATGTTCCATATGGGATGCTCAGTTGTAAATCTGAGAAAGCATTAGAAATATGAAAATGTGAAAAAATTTCCCGAGAGCACACATGAAAACGAAAATCCGCATTCATCATTACCATTAGAAAGGAGGCAATGCTAAGCTAAACCAAACGATTGTGCTTTAAGGGTCATCTGCTGCACTTACTGTAGAAGCGCAGCTGACTCCTGAAGAAACCAGAGTTCAGCAGAGACCGGGTGAAGAATGTGCTCCTAAGAGATTCCTCCTTCTAGAGAAAATCCTTGGTTTGACAAACTGCTGGATGCATGTCAGAATGTGACAAACGGGGGACACTTTTAGCAACACTTCACTGAACTAACGTAGCAGAGTGTGGTCCCCAAAAGCACAGTTGCTTTCATTCCCATAATTTACTTTCATCTGTCTTTTTCAAAACCTTCCCTAATTAAGCTTAATTGCCATGCAGTCACACATTAGTGCAACATTCTGTCCACTTATGGACCACCCATAAAATGTTTCATAGCATTAATTCTGGAAAGTGGTAGATTGCTTGGTTTGTTTTGTTTTCTAATGTGCATAAGTGCCTATAATGCATAGTGATGGCTTTCTGGGACTGATACTTGACTCTGATTATCATGAAAAGATTCTCAGTTTATATCAGAAAATTAGAGAGGTCAGAAGGGTGTTTGTGTTTTGGGAAAAAACAAGCATTTGTGATGATTTGGAAACAAATATCTTTGGTGCAGAACTCAGACACAGGGATTCCCAGCTCTTTGTAATATTTAACTCCTTCTCAGGACAGTTACGGGCCAGATGATAACAACTTGGATACCCTCAGCTTTTGTGAGTTAGCTAGCTCCTCTGCATCACTTAAGTCTCAGTGGCAGACTCACAATAAGCAGTGATCTGATGACCTAATGAAACTCATGAAAACTTGAGAGCTGGACAAAGGTCTAGCCTGGAGGACGCCTCTAAATAGTTTGTAGGTGCCGATCCATAACAGAGTATTTAGAAATAGTAAAACAAAATAACGGCAGCACAGAGTCGCAGGGAAGCCTACTGAAATATGCGTGTAAGCAGCTGATTATTCATCGCTAAAACTACAGTTTATCTGAGTGCAGTAGCTCTCATACCTTTGAAGCTAGGAAGTCTCCTGAATTTCTAGGACGCTCAAGTGAAAGCAGCAAGTACGAGGTACCTCAGCAGCAAGATGCTCCCAGTATGCTTACAGACAGAACTGCTCAGCCAAGCTAGGTGGACTGAAAATTTGCATGACTAGAGGGACAACAAGCAAAAAGACAAGCAGAAAGTAGCATTAGATAATAAAATCAGAATTTTCAGTAGCAATCAGACAACATCGTATTTTCCAGCGCTGAGATATAACATGAGGGAATTCCAGCCTCACTCTGGTGAGAGTTGGAGTTTACACAATATGACTAAAAATTGCATTTACCATTTGCACTGGCTACTCTTCCTTATGGTTTCTGGGCACTGTGGGACAATCCCAGTATTTCTGCCTCTGCTAGAAATACTTTTCATAGTGCAGAAATGAAAAAGAGAAAGAGAAAGGGAAGAACAAAACTTAGGTCCAAGTTATTTCTACATTATTAATAAGTGATTAAGTTACATCTAGTCCTTTCCAAAGCTTTCAAGTTTTGTAGATGTATATGTTGGAAAGGGAAAAACAAAAGGAGAAATACCAAGAACTATCTAACCAGTAAGGACTGGTTGCACACGTAACATATTTGCTAAATTTGTCCAGACTACACAGTACTAGAGATGCACATTCTTTGAAAAAAGTAGGGCTCTTACATTATGCCTGTGAGACAAAAGTAAAATAGAGAACAGCAGGTACACACATTATTGCCTGTGAGCCCAGAAACAAGTTCTAGTGATGATTTAATATTTTAATATCAGGGAAAATAATTAGTTTCAGTCACACCTTTATGAATTTCAAAACTGAGCTAACACCCTCCCCCTACTTCTAGCTTAATTGATTTGAACAAAAATGCAAACATATAATTTTTGTTTAATAAAAGCTAGAAAATTTCAAATGTCACAAAATTTCTTCGAAGTTTCTTTCTTAAAAATCACACACACAAACATTCATTATCTGTGTTGATACTATCTTTGTCCCTTTATTTACCATCCAGCCCTAGCATTCTTTCTGGGTGGGAAGAGCGCAAGGAAAATGCTCATGGGCAAACTGAATTGACAAGCAAGCAAGAAAAACAGAGTAAAGAAAATGAAAAGGGCATGCTTGCTCTGCCAACTATGCTGCAGGATACCACGGATATCATAGCTGCATTGACTTAGTTCTACAATTTTAATTGGTTATTACAGAGGAAATCTGACATATATTAAAGAGAATCCCCCAGCTCAGAAATGCTAGAATAAGTTAACATGTTGCAATCCTACTGACACCACCAGCATCATGCCCAGGGAGAAACTGGTGTCATCTTTTGTTTTGTCAAATAGAATTCATTCCTTCAATTTCAAATTCTCTTTCAAATGTTAACATGTCTAGATGGCATAAACGTGGCAATGCTGGAGACTGCCATCCAAAGGAGGCAGGCTTGTTTGCTACAGGGCTTCTGCACTTTGGGTCCTCAGTGTCTGGGGTGCAGCTTAATCTAAGGGGTGTAGGCTGTAGGGTTAGGATACGTATGTTGTGGAATATGGCAATCTGGAATGGCCTCGTGGCTATTTAGTCAGAGAAAGCACAGTGCCACCTCTCTGTGATTGTTTCTATACATCTTTTTCCTTGCTTTTAAAAATAAGCGAAATATCCCATCTCTAAAAATACCAACTACTCAAAAAATATACAGTTCCTTAGGGAAATGAAGTTACAACATAATTGTGTTGTACGAATATTTGCCTGTCATCTGTTTGCTCTTTCCCCCCCAGTTTTAACTCCATTTTACAGAAGGGCAGAGGTCTGAATGAGTGTCCAGTTCTTACAGGTCCTGTGCAAAATGTGGACAGCCCACGACCGCGCATGTGGCAGCGCTGCCCTGGCCACGCACACAGCCTCCGCTGCCAGGCACTGGAGGCACGAAGGACTGGGAGGGCTGGTGGTGATGGGGAGCTGGACAGCAGACAACGAGGCTGAAGAGACAGAAATCCATAGGAAATGACTCCTCTTTAGTTTGGCTGACTGTGGGTCAGTTTGTTAACTGATTTATACCATTTTTTCCTCTCAGTTCTGGAGTTCTGCTGAAAATTATTTTTCTGCCAATGATGCTTTCCAGGAAAAGACTGCAGCGCTCACTTCAAAACTGACAGTATCATTTATATGCTGAACAAGGGGGCACAGCAAACAAGCTTTTTCTTATGTTTCGCTTTAACCTTGCTGATGCCTTTTCAGTGAACTATGAGCCAAATCCTTCATTTCGCTGATTTAACAAGTATGTAGATACTGATATCCCCAATCCCACTTTTCCAGGTCAAGATCATGTTTCCTTAGAGACCAACTGAGCCTGCAGACCTTCAAGCCTATTTTCTCATAAATGCTGGTCCCATGGGTTTTAGTGGGAGAGCATACGTGGGTTGGGGGTTCAGTACCTACCTGTGTATAGTACACACTTATTTTTAATTCTGCGATGCAACTACCATGATGGTTATAACCCTGTCCCGCAGAAAGCAATATTAAGTACAGGGCCTATTCCTATAGACTCACTTCAAGTGTGGTTAATCAAATTAATTCATATGCTGTAGGTTTCAGTACTCCTCAGAGTAACAAAAATCCAGTGACACCAACAAATCGTGATTAAAAATGCAGGAAACCTCGTCAGGGAATGATTGCAGCTTTCCTACTTTCTTTTGATTAATATGTTATTCTGGTACAGACAGAAACAAGGATGCAGTTGAGACTGAAAAAAAGCATTTGTTCTAATGAAAGTATTTTGCTCACTAAGAGTATTATTACTCTGTGAATAACAAAGAAATTGTGAATTCCACTGATTTAAAGAAACCTCACAGCTATTTAGGAAACCAAATATATACTTAGGGTCCCAGGCAACAAACATCAGTTACCTGATATACCCCAGGACAGAAGTACATTGATGATTACATACATTGATACCACCTCACAGTTTGTCTGGATGAAAAGTGTTAAGTTTGTATTGTTGATGTGCAGATCACTGCAATCTAAATACATACAAATCTGGGCAATCTAGTCCAGACAAAGAGAAGCACCTTTCTACCTGGGAGGAAATAATAAATGCTGTCACTCACCAAGCGGGTGTGCGGGGTGGGAAGGGTGGTTGGGATACACCTGGCACAGACAGCCGTCAGGAGCATGGCTCCCGGGGAGCCAGCTGCGCACCCTCCCTGGTGGTGGTAACTTGCTGGGAGCCCATGGTCCACCTCTGTGCTCTGCTGCTTATGACACCTAGAAAAGGGAAAAAGGACTTCAGTGCATCCATTCATGCTTCTCACAACATCTTTAAATTTATGCTTTGGCTGTAACGCAAATCATTTGTTTAGAGTAACAATGCCTTCTAAAGCTGAAGTTTTAGAAAGATCATCTCAAATGTAAACTTTGAGTTAGCTGCGATGGCAGACAGACAGTTTCTGCCATTGCTTGCTCAAACAACCAGGCAGAGTTACACTTATTGAAGGCAAACTGGCTGATGCAGTTTCTGACACAAACTGGAAGCTTCTTTGCTTTCTCCTTGTTTCAAAAATGACTGAGATCAATAAATCCTTTCTATCTTCTAGCAAGGAAAAAACCACAATGTGCTGCCGTAGCTTGGGAAAATATAAACTTTGAGGACCTACTTCTGATCCCATTTCAGAATTGCTTTAATGGTTTGCCTGCTGTCCTCATTGTGATGGTTTGTAACACTGTCCAGGAAAAATATACTGCAGCAGTGTACTTATTCGTGATGAAAATTCCACATGAGCAACACTCAGGAATATTAGAAACAGCCTATATGTATATGCACGTATAGTTCAAGTTACAACTTTTTAAAAACAAAATCATAAAAAAACCCCCAGTAACTCTGTCTTGAGCCTCATAAGCATAGCAATGCCACCAGACTACAAGTGTATAACTTTACATATTTAAATGTATCTGTATAAACATTCATCTGAATAATTTTATCTGCCTCAAGAATGTAAAAATTATCCAAACAATAGTTCTTTGGCCTTTAGGTAGATTTCAACAGTTAAAAAAAGCCCAGAATCAAAAAAAACAACACAACACCAACAATAACAAAAATATTTATTCTTTCTGCTGAAGCCATTACCCAACTTCCCAGCACTAATCCTGAACTCTGCTTCTTGCTAGCACTGTGCTGTAAGTACGGCAAAGGGCAGACGAGAGCACCAGACAATACAAACTGAAACGTTAACTTGAGCGTAACCAGAGAACCGAGCCCTGCCAGACCCTGGTGAGCCTGAACCGGTGCAGCTTTTACCGGCAGGTCATCAGAGACGGCTCAGCCGCGGGTACTGCCCAGGCGGGCAGAGCCAAGGGCACCCAGCATCCTGCACCTCAGCGCCGCCGTGCCTCCGTCAGCCTGGGAGGGGGAAACGGCGCATAGTGATGGTGCTGCACGACTTACAGAAACAACAGGCTCTGCTTTGGGAAGGGACAGACCCTCCGGACCCATGGAGCACTGTGGGAACTGCTCTGTCACTTTCACGCACACTAAGCAGGCCCGTTCCCCCACGCAGACCCAAACTCTTCCATGAACTCTGTATAAATAAGGTTATAAAGCTACTAATGTTCTTTAACCATAGAGATAACACCAGCCATGAAACCTGAGGGGCTTTTTCTTGTCTCCTGCACATATGAAAGATGGCATTAAAAGAGATTAGTTTAAACCACTTGCAATTTCCTTTATGCAATAAAAGATTTTCTTTGCTTGGAATTTTCCTATTTATGGTGTGTATTTGGACGCAGTATAACATAATACTTCCCTCAGTATCCCGGCTTTTAATGATGCTAGCAGTATTTGAGCCATTCATCAAACATGACAATTGAAACAGCTAGGAGTTAATGGGAGCATGAGCAGTTTGACAAACAGAGTCTATTTGACAAGGCTGAGGTCAGGACTAAAAGAACTGCTCTTGGTTAAACAAACAGAAAAGCAACAAAGTAAAAGCAAAATCTTTGTAGCCATTTATCAACTTTAAAAGCCATTTTGTTATAAGAAACATAAAGTGAAGCTGCACACAGAGATGGAAATTAAATGGGCTTGGAAGAATTCAATTGGCTTCTTTTTTAGGTGAAATTAAAAAGCCCAGTTAAAACATAAGAATCACGTCCATAAAACTGACATACAGCTACATAATACCTAAACCTACACTTTAGAGCTACCTGTTTCTGAAATGACATTATTTTAAAGAACCCAGCCTTTTCCAATATAAGAGACTGATTCAGGTGGCATTGAAAGAACAATATGACAAGAGACAACTTTCCTGACAGCTGCAAAGCAGGGGAGCACCGTGAAGGCATGCTCAGAACCCACAGCTGAGAATCCATCCTTTGCTGCTTCAGTAACAAATGTACCTGATATTAATCTGTGCAGGGGGTCTTCCAGGAGAGTCTTTGCAAAATATCAGCTTTGCGTTTAGGCACAGTATTGCCTGTAGGAAATTCCTGGATGTCAAATGAGTCCTGGAAACTAATAATTAGTGCACCCACTAACTTTATCCCTTCACTTGGTTCGCAGACCATCTTTTTTTTTTAACTTGGGGAGATTAGTTTGGGCTTATCTTTTCTTTTTATCTCTGTCCAAGCCCCTGGAGAGTCTAGGAAAGGTAGAAGCACTGAATCCATTCTTGTGGTCCCTGAGTAAAGTGGCTTTTAGAGCACGCAGCACACATAAAAATAAAGGATAATTTCTCTACCCTTTTCTTTTAAGTGCATATAAGCATGCAAAATCAAATCCATACTATCCTGGGTTTGGTCTTGCATCTTATATACCAAAGGCAGTCTCCATGCATTACAGTGTTCACTTCAAGGGGAACAAGACTGACTTTCCTGTGATTCAGCTTTTCTGCTGTTTAAATTTGGGAGTGATAATGTTCTCATGAACATTATTATCTAGATAAGACAATACAGATTTAGGCACTCACAAATTCTTGGGTATTATAGCTGTGCAGAGTACTTTTTAACCGTATGCCTACCATCACCTTCTGTAATTGTTTGTATCACTGTCCAGAAACCACCAGTACCATTAGGGAATTTCCATCAGAAGAAAGTAATCTGGCAAAACTCAGTAAGCTTTTGCAGTCCTAAAGTTTCAGGAAAGGCCTTTATGGCTTTTGGGCTGGACATGTTGCCAGATGAAAAATCCCTTTTCTTTTGAGACTTCTCCATCCTTCCTATTGCTTTCATGCTTTTACAGCTATTGGCAGTTTAGAGACAATAAAGAAAAAAGGCACGTATCAAGGCACAAAGACAGCAGAATTACTAAGAATAGTCATAAACTTACAGATTAATTTTGTGCATCTTACGTGTTTCTCTAATAACTTTTCATTTTTTCTTTCATAAAGAAATTTGTACAACTAACTAATATGTTTAACAACTCCTATTACCATTGGAAAGTCATGAAAGACTTCTTTTCCTGGAAGTGATTGATTATAGCCTGGACAAATGAAATAATTTTCCCTCTTCTCTTCTCATTATGCTTTGAGCAAAATACCCATTACAGGAGCACTGCTGAGCCATTTGGAGCTAGGAAATGTATTCCATTTAGCCTGTCAAACACAGTTTAACTGCTGTCTTAACTCTGCTTCTTTTCCAAACCTCCTTTTCAAGACTACACTAATATAACCTAACTTTGACAGAGCATTCTGGACTCTGGGCAGCTCTGACTCGAGCTCTTTTCCATCTGGAATAGGCTTTTCATCTGCTTAATCCCAGGGCTTTCTGGTTAGTTTTGTGTAGTTGTTTTGCAATATACAACCTACAGTCATCTTATAAAATAATTTATACCACTCATTTGGACCCCTTTTTGGAACTTTCTATTGGGGGGGGGTGGAGGGGTGGGGGGATGAAAAATCAACCAAACAGAGCTCAATCCTAGTTTTACTTTTCAATAAAAATGTTTTTACCCAAAATACTGGCATGAATGTCTGAAGACTGCACCCTCCTTTCCAATGGCAACAACACAAATGTCTTTTCTAATGGACATAATAGTTACTTTGTGTCATGGTTACATTGTGTCTGAGTTTTTTCCTGTGTTCAAAAGCATATAAAAATACATCTCAAATGTTCAGAGTGAACATTTAACAGTATAATTTTATCTGACCTTCAGTAAAGCAGGATCCTGCAATCAAGCACAAGAAGAGTAATGTTAATTTGAAGATGAAAGTTCTGAGTACATGCAGAGTACACAAAAATTACATTAATAACATATTTTTTACTCATGTAGTCACACAATAGCCAGGTCTGAATTCAAAGATTCAGGAGATCCTTTACAGTCTCATATCTCTTGTAATTGTTTTATGGGTAGAAATGGAATGAAAATCTCATTTCACAGGGGTGGGTTTGTTACCTACTTGTGTATTAGTTGTTTGTTTATTTTAAAAGCTTCTGTGATCAGTGGTGTGCTGAACTTCTTAAGGAAATCAACCCCATTCATGTTTTTACCCTTTTCTTAATCAAATTGAGTCGGTGCTGAGAGATTTTCACTACAATGGCAAGTTTTCCCTTTGGTCTAGTCCTGCGGAGGTGGAGGTTTGGATAAAGATTCTACTTTAAACTTTGCAATATTATTGCAATAAAACAATAATAACAAAACTATTAATATTATTGTTATTATTAATATTAATATTCATGCACTGGCAGCCTACCATAATCCTTCCCAGAATTCATCTTCACACCTTCTCCATAACTGGTCTCCAAGAAAGACCCCTGAAGAAAAAGCAGTACGCGTGAGGCACAGGGAGTAAGAGGGACAGGAGAACAGAGCAGTTTAGGTAAGTCTTGCTTTGGCTAACCCCAGGGTAAGACTGTCAGGTGCTAATGAGCAGGCTTTAATCATTCCCCAAATCAAGAACTAAGAAAAGATAGGTACTACAAAATATGAAGTGCACCTTTCTGGTTCTCAGGAAGCAGCATTCCAATTTTTGTTGTATTTTAATAATAGTCATTCAGTACACACCAAACACACTTATTTGCCATATCTATAATTGAGTTAGTGCATTAATAGAAAATACTGCTTTTGTGTCACATCAGGTTATGCTGACTAATAAATCTTAGTTTTTAAGCTATGTATCCGTACGTAACCTTTTTCACTGAGGGAAACAGTAAAGTAAATTTACTGGGCTGTTACTGATCTCCTAACAGCTACACAAACTGCTATGTTAGAAGCTTTTACTGTCCATGCTACACAGGGCATGGAGCTGTGTTCAAATCAGTTATCTCTCTTGTCATTATTGCTACTATTTATTATTAGTCAAGTACCAGCAATGCGCTAGGTCTTGTAATACTGCCAACAGTGTCAGCCCTGTCCCACGTTTATGAAGCCTTTTGAGTTGCAGTTTTACTAAAACTCCTGAGTCACACAAAGCGGGTAATGACAGACATCCAACTAGCTAAATACATTTAAACTTGGGGACTGGAAACCAAATGGCATTATGAAGAAACAATTTAAAAGGGAAAAAGAGATGGGAAACCCTTTGTTTCTTTCCCTTTTTCTGGGGGTGGGGGTGGTGGTTTTGTTTGTTTTTTTCTCCCCCTCCCCCCCCTTTTTTTTTTATTTTCTTTTTTTTTCCCTTTTGGTTTCTTTGGGTATTATTTCTTGGAGGACAGACCACAGAGTAGGAATTTACTCAATAGGGAGAGAAAAATATTCACCACTTGTTACTGCCCCTCACTGTCTCTGGACAGCACAGATGAACTGAGTCTTTAAATGGGATGTGAATAGGTAGAACAATATGCCACATATAGATGAGAAGGACCACATACATATGGTTTCTCTGAAATTGTCACTGAGATGAGATTGTTCCAGGTAGGTAAGGATATATGATTATAGATACAGGCAGAAAGAAAATTGGGCAGTACCTTGAAGACCGGAGGCAAACTAATGGAAGCCTTTCCTGATTAAACTGTCTTTCAGTCCAGTTTATCTGGTTTCTATGGAAAGTTATACTATGAATCTCTCCTTTTTCATCAGAACATTATTGGGTGGGGTCATTATTTGATTCATCTGGGTGTTGAGAATATTTCAGTATTGTCCACCAGAAAATGAAGTTATCTAGATTCAAACGATGGAATGAAATTCAAAGTGCAGGGACTCTGATTTGGCTTGCTTTTTGATAATGGCAGCAGGCAGAGAAAATTTTTTTATCAGGATTGCTACATAGTCACAAGAAATAATTTGCTTTAACCACAAAATATTTTGTAGCTAGAAATTTTCTTTTCAGCCAGACTTCTATAATTCTATAACTTAATTACAGTTGCCTTTGTAAAATAAGAAACATTTATTAAATGAGCTAGACGTTGACCTAGACTGATTTTATGTCAAAATTTACATAGAAAATAGTGATTTGAGATGGTAATCACTTCTCCCTTGTATATTCATTCTGTTGGGTCAATTAACGTGGTCATCGGAGACTACTTGCCCTTTAAGCCAACTCTGAGAAAGACCAGAGCAAAACCAGGCTGCAGTAAAAGACATTCTGCAAGGATGCTGGGCACTTGGGTCATGTGTTAGAGCTCCAAAACCTTTCTTAATGTACTGCAGATGTTACTAAGCTTTGACTATTTTTAGCTATGTTTTCATTTACTATTTAGGTGGTCATGGTGTTACAGTGTTGCCAAGAGAGCTTTTGAATCAGCTTGAGATGAGAATTAATTATAATAATTCATACAGAAGTAACTGAAAATACTGAAAGGCTCAAGATATTAATTACAGGCCTTCTGTCCTGAAATCAGTAGCTAAATCAGCAGACAAGGCACGGTTTATCCACCTTAGCAGAGTTTTTATTTGTGCGCTGAAATTGTCACTGCTGATGAACCCATTGAGATTTTTTGCTGGAAGAAAAGAACCGATACAACTGGGGTCTCCAGAGGCAGTTGCAAACCAGGTGTTCCAGAGAGCCTGAAAAATAGTAGCTTCAAGTAAAAGCTCATAAATGCTTCATTTCCCTTGTCCCCAAGTCTTTCCAGTCTGAGAAAACTGTGTGCTTACTATGGCATTTCTACTTATATTCATACTTTTTAAAATCAGCTGTTGGCCTTCACAATAGGGCTGTCCTTTGGAGGAGTAGGGGACTGGATACTTGCATGCTTGAGAGGCAGAAAACACTGGGCCAAAGATTTTACTAAACACCACTCCTGCTCTGAGTGTTAGATATAAGCATGACTGGATTTTGCCTGTAACTGCAAACATAGCCAAAGAGTCTTAAACTTGAGCTAAACAGAACCTTTTACTTCTTTGACGTGCCAGGGCACTGCTGATGTTCAAACCAGCGTTACTGCTCTTCTGTATTGCCAAGCAGTCCCCAGAGGTTATGGCTACTATTGCCTAAATCAGGCTGATTTGAGAGGAACTAATTCAAACATAGATAACCTGAGCAAATACTGAAGGGAGCATTAGGAAACATCCAGAAAAAAAGAAGCTGCTGGAAGTTTATTGCCCCTAATCCTGTTAATAAAATAGGGTACTGGGTTCATTCTTCTGCATGTTTTTCTTACAAGGGAGAGCAGTGGAGAGAGGGGAGAAAGTGACCCTCCGATCCAGAGGAGGGTCCTAGCAAACACGTGTTCCTCCAAAGCATTTGACTGTTAGTAGTAATGGGAATATCCTTCCGAGAATGACACAGATGTAAGACTTGGGGCCTGCTGCACCACAAGCTCTGCCTTCAACATTACCCAATTAAAACAGCGACTTTTTACCTACAACCCAGCTCTGGTTTTGTGTAAATGGCTGTAAGAACTGCAAAGCAGGAAGAAATCAAGTCCTGATATTGTAAACAGAAACAAAGTACCCTTCAAGCCAACGACAAATGAGGACTTAATCTTACATATTGTTTGCCTATTCAATAAGAAATTCGGAATATAATCTGTACTCAGAAAGAAATCAGCTACTGTCCAGATCTATATATGTTATTCATATATGAGAGAGAGATTGTGTGTATCACACACATAGGCTATAAATATATTCTGCAAACTCTTTGCAGGCTGGTCCTCAATCTTCTGCCATATATAAAGTTACATCCCTGTTAACTCAATGGCTAAAGCTGTATTGGAAGAGAAAATATCAGGTTTTCTAACAACATTTTCATGCCTTGGCCATGTAAGTTCATCACAGTATTAGAGCTGAAAGAAATACCAGTACAAGAGTGTTCTATATCAAATCTCAAACCACTAATACAAAAGGGTGTAATTTATCAGATCCAAAGGAAAACACTATCTGACAGTGTCCAAAGTACTACTATTCATTACATATCTAAAGGCTGCTGATCAATAGACAGCACTATGGTCTTTTGTTCAATAGGTTCAAGCTTAACTGATTTTCATGGCTTCTTGAATGCTTTTATGACTAACAAGGCATGATCCACAAAGTGCTTTGTCACCGATGTACACATAATCTAATAAAGTGACAGTAATAAATCACAAGTATCATTAATAAATCACCAACAAACAAAGCAGCACACTGGAAGCAATGTGGAAAATGCACAGATATTCCTCCAACTACTTTGATGAGTAAATGGCTTAAACACACAGTATTATTTAAGAGCTGCAAGTTCAATTCACAGTAAATATATGCATTTGAGCTGTTAGAGATTTTTTGTTGTGGTTGGTAAACACTCCTATGTTTCTTCATGGCAGGTTCATAGAGGAAAAGAAAAAGAGAAGAGGAGAAAAGGAAAAAAGAAAAGAGTGGAGAGAAAACAAAACTCAAATTGAGCAAACAAATCCTTGGAATGCAAGAATATAATGCAGTTTGGTGATGTTTACATGCTATTAGAATCACATTTTATGCCTATTTACCTTATCATTTTGTACCTCATAAATGCCTACAGTAGCTAAAACTGTTACTGGTGCCACTTCAAAGAGCAGTGCCCCTAGGAACAAGATCTTTGAGGTTTAGTCTGGCCACAGTGTGGTGAAGGTTATCGCAATGTTTCTTTAAATCTAGAATCTAGTTGGCATAAATCCATGAAAAGCACACATACCTTCAAATGCGAAATTCAGGATTCATTTACTTACCCTTCAGGTGTGGATTTAATGAAAGCTGGGCATTTAACACGGTAACAAGCTTTCACAGACTTCACAGAGAAATCCAGCTCCAAGATACATATAGCAGAAGCTAAGCAGTCATTTTGAACTCATCATCACTACCAAAAATGCATACACTTAACAAGTATTTACTTGAGGTGGAATCCTAGAAACACAAATTTGTAGCTGTCACACAAGTTAGCTGGTTGGGGTTAATGCTAGAACTCAGCAGCTCTTTCTTCCATAGTGAATAGAAAGCCAAATTACTTAGCTTTGGACCATTTTGAATTAAAACCCAAAGGTCTAAGTTGTTTCTTTCACTTTTAGTTCCTAAATTTAACATAAAAGTGGTAAAATTACAAGAGGAAGTCAGCTTCCCCGGAATTTTTGCCCTGACCAAAAATTTCTGTAAATACCACAAGAAAGCTTTTTACTACAGTATTTGCAATTCAATATTCTAAGGCTTTACTTGTTCTGATAAAAGGATCATCTGAATTCTTGAACAGGAATGTGAATCAAATTCCAATTAAAATCTGTAGGTGCTTTTCAACCACTTCTCTGGTGACCCTTGAGCAAATAAATGTGTGTGTCAGCGGCTTGAGGCAAAATACATAATTAGAGCCAATACTAAAACCATCTTTCCTCTCACTCAACCTCAGAAACAAAGTTTGATTCAATACTAAGAGCCATGGAAAAGAAATAAATAAGGTAGTGGATAATACCAGAGTGAATAAGGCCTTTCCCTCTGAAGACTAGAGGAGGACCAGGCCGGGTTTGTTGCAGCAAAGGGTACAGGTATTACGGATGGTTATTTGCAGGCAAAACTCCTGGACCTTAGGGTCAATCATTCCCTTTTCATCATCCTTAATAAATGCTCAGTATTTTCCCTTTAAGGTGGTCAGGAAGACCGACGAGGCAGGATGGAGGAGCTGAGGGTGGCGGGGAAGCCACCGAGCTGCGGGCGGGCGATGTGCACCGCTGGCACACCAGGACGCCCCGCTGCCCCCCGCGCAGCCGCCAGCCTTCTGGGGCAGCCTCAAACAGCACCCAACGTCCGCAGCAGCTGCCACATCTAAATGGTGAGACCTGGGAGCTTTAAAGGGATGTCTGTGGAGCTCTCTTTAGAACAGCAAAACGCTGAGACAGCAGTGGGAGAGGGGCTTACCCCTCCCGGGAAAATGTGTGGGTGAAACGTGGGGCCATGGCAGCAGTTCCCACAGTCATGAATTAAACCTCAATACCTCTGTGTTTGCTTAAGGAAAGCAAAACACTTTTGCCAAATTTAACGTGCTTCTACATACCATGAGTTTGACCAAAAGAAATTATTGGACAAAAATGAACTTTTTCTTGAAAGAAAAAAATAATTAATATGAAAAAGAACAAAGGAGTCTCATTCAAAAAGAAAAAAAAGAGAGACCTTAAGGAAGTTAGCGTCAATAAAACAAACCTGAGGCTTAGAGCCCTAAAGTGTGACCATCACTCTCTCCTCTTCTTCAGCATGTGATTTTGTTATTCTTGATCCAGAGGTCACTGCTTGCTTTAAATATGACTCCACCTCTTGCGCAGAGGTGGCCTTGGGGGGCAGATACTCAGCTGAACCACAGACATACATGTGAAAGTGGATATTTATAAAACTGCTAAAAAGTCTAAAAACTTTTGAAGTGAGAGTTAGGTTGCCTGCTGACATTTGGTCTGCATGTACTTCCCATACAATCATTTGTTTTAAAGTGTTGTCCTTCATTAGTTTAATTATTCACTTCAGGCACAGAATTACTGCCTGTTTTAAAGCTTATTCTCATATCTGTGTAACAGCAAAGAGCCGCCAAAACCTTAGCGCTTGCCTTCTCCGGACAAACCCCTCCACAAGTGCTTTTGATTGCAGTTAAGTTTGCTAATGTTCATCTCGCCTTTTTCCTACCCTCACATGCTTGTCCCTTTCCCTTTAACAAAGGTTTAAAATAGAAGATGCCTTTGCTCTCACCACTCTAAGACAGCCTTTCCCAACATCTTCCAGGCAGGCCCAAAATACAAAAAGAAACTTTTTCCTCCTGTGCAAAAGATGCTGTAGGAGCCAGATCTAATTTAAGTGATACTATCTCCTTTCCCTGCCTCAGTTTCAATATTGCCCTTTGATTTTTTCCTCCCAGGATGCTTACTCACAACGTCCCCCCGATGCCCACACCATCACGCAACGAGCCTGCGCTTTGCGACTGCGGAGGGAAGAGGCTCAGACCCAGAGATGCGGTGCAGCGACACAGCGCTGCCCCCTTTGATCTCTGCTCGTGCCCCGCCATCCAGCATGACGCTTGGCTTGCTCTAGGGGTGAAGCTCACCTCATGTGGAGGGGCCCACACAAGGCTTGCAATGCTGTTTAACCCCACGGTTGTGCCGGGGAGGGAGGGAACGGTGGGGGACCTGGGAGGATCAGCAGCGCAGGCGAGCCCCCGACCCCCCTGCCCCATGACACCGCAGCGCTCGGTGGCGTCTGCTCTGGCTCCAATTAAGTCAGTGTGGAGGGGGATCTGAGAGGAGGTTAGGGGAGGGTCTGCTGGACCCACGCTCCTGTGGCTATGTTGGAAATGAATTCCCACATACAGGGTGCAGATGGGCCACAGCCCCTTTTCCAGGCTGCAGCCTGCAAATAAACTTCATAGCAGCTGGGGAGGGGAACCACCAGAGCCTCATGTGCTTTAATGGGTTCTGTGTTTCTGTGTATTCCCTCTCCTCACTAACCCATGCAAATCCTTATGTAAAGTCCCATAAACAAAGCCGTGGATATAATTTTGAATGAGAAACTTGCCACCAGGGAAAACAGTGGTCAGGAAAAATACAACATACCTTTTTCTCCAAGGCGCGTGTTTTGGTGTGTTTTCTTGGATTAAAAACAGATTTTACTGGTTCGAGCAAGAAGGCAAACTTCTGACCTTTTTTCACATCATAAACTCCCCCCCAGTTGCTGCTCCCTAACCTGTCCTAAAATAGCTGAGCGGAGCACGGAGCCTGTCAGCGAAGGCGGCCTCATCGCCAGGCGCAGATGATTGTCGGCACGGCACGGACACGTCCATCTCCGAGACCTTGTGCCCTGGTCTCAGTCCAATGAAGTCGTCAAACATGCGATCAGCTTCACATTTTCAGGAAACGGGACCTGAAATCAAACACTTAGATGAATGCTTTTCTGGATCAGCCCCACAGAGCTCAGTACTTGCTGGTTGGAGATGCCAGTATGGACCAGAAGAAAAGTTTGTGGCAGAGAGCAAGGATCTTTTAAAGCAAAACATGATTTTTACAGCTCCATATGGAGTTCAAAGTTAGGGGAATCTGCGTGATTACTTTTCATTTAGCCAAGTGAAATCAAGCTGAAGAATACTTCCTACTTCCAAACCTGCACCCAAATGCGATCTGGGTGCCACTTTCATTAGTGAAATAAATTTAATGAAGTCAACATGCTGACTTCTTTTCCGAGGCGTCTGTGCCTCTGAAATTAATCAATTTCAATCTGACAGATGACCAAAATCTTTGAATTTGGAGTTAAATAGGGAACGCAAAAAGTGAGGTACCCAGTATCTGAATTATATTTGAAAAATCATTTTTAGGCAAACTGGCTGCGCTGTAGCCAGAGGCTCTAACAACACGTGTGAGCATCAAGATATGTCCATGCATGTGCCTGCAGATACGAACAGGCAGGGACAGAAGACAGTGGTTTGATGCTGCACTGTCAGCCTTTCTGTGAGAAACTACTTTTTTCTTCTGAATGCACTCAATTCTTGGTGACAACCAGCACACTGATTGATTTTATGTGGTTTATACAGGGTCACCAAGTAGATCTTACTTCAGTTTTTTATTCAAGTGAGTAGACAAATCCACGAGAATCATCTTTCTGCTGTCCCAGATTAATGTAACAGCCTTAACTTCAAGTCCTTGTTTCTTTTTTCTAGATGTAAACATAGTAAATATGTTATTGATAGAAATGTTGAAAGAATAGTAAAGACTGAATCCATTTGTTGTCAAGATTTTCTCAGAAAATAATGAATCATAGTAAATTTGAGATGTTTAATCAAGCAGCAGTCTAGTACTATTCCTGACAATTATGATGCTGCCGGAAAAATCACATCACTGCCCACACTAATTCTGGTTGTTTTCTCTTTTAGCATTAAAATGAGAAGCCAAAAAAAAAAACCCTAATTTTTATAGCTTCTGTCAGTGGTCTATAAAACAGAGTAAAACAAAACTGATGATCCAACCTTTTGTTTGGTAGTTTGGAAAAGTTAGACAAAAGAATAGGAAAGGATGAAACAAAAAACAACTCCCCCTCCCGAATCAAAAAACAGAAAAAAGCAACAAGAAATGGGAAACATGTTAAGGTAGTACAGAATCTAGGGCCAGGCAGCTGCCCCTGATCCATAAGACTTGTTTTTCTTTTCTTGGTTAGTTTTAAAACCCATTTGGGATTTGCTATGTACATGGGCCAGTGTCTGTGAGGATGCCAGTGAAATATGAAAAGGACTGAGGAACAAGCTATTTGAAGCCGTAACTACTGAGCTCTTTTCTGTTTGCTTTGGCTGTTGGACCTGTGGTAGGTGTTTCCCATTTTTAGCCTTTGCACCTTTATTATGTTTGGGTTGCACACTAGAAATATTCCAGATGCTGTGGATGGAGACTTCCTCTTGGCCCAAAGAAGAAAAGGTTTCAGTCTCCTATGGATTTCCCCTCTGCTGATCAGGAGACTTCACCTACCATCACAAGGGCTGAGCAGCGTGGTGCTGGCGGTCATGCTTCCACTGGCTGCCACAGCCTGGAACCAGCGACCTGTGAGCCCAAGTCTTCCGAGCCTTCTTGAAGAAGAAGAAGAAAAAAAAGAATCGGTAAAGGTTTTCAAACTGGATGCATGATAAAAGATGATCTTTTAATTTAGACCTATAACAACAACCCTACTGGCTACCGCTACTTGGAAGTCAGAGGTAACTGAGCTCAGCAAAACGGGTCCGTGATTTGGCCCTTCCTTAGGCTGCAGGTGTGACCCCTGTGGCTCTGTGAAGCGCTCTCTGCTCCACCTACGCCAGGAAAACCTGCCACCCCGCTGTCTGCCCTCAGCACGCCAGGGCAGGAGGCTAACTGTAACCCACTTCAGCACAACGTTTTCTCACCAGCTCACATTCATCAAAGAGCTCACAATTCGTGTTCTAAAATATTACTCGTTAAAACTGCCTACAGAAAATACTTTGAAGCAGTGACCACACCAATGCTAGGCTTCTGACATGAAAATATGAGCTTAAACTGGAGGGAAAGGAGTCTTTTTTACAGTGGCTGCCTGCATCTGACAGCTTACTCTTTGGTTCAGGTTGACCCACCTTGTCACTACAGAGGTGGGTCTCCCCCACAAAGCCACAGTATCAAGCATTAGGATTGTTTATCGCTCTCTGCAGCCATACAAAGCAGCATAAGGCCTGCTGGCCATTTGTTTTGCAAAACAGACCATCGTAAGAGTGAACACTACAAGTACTGGAGGCCAAGGTTAGAACTGCAGAATGAATTAGGGATGTCAGTGTCCATACTGTGCCTGCTGTGCTCGATGGGGACCTCCTCGGTAGGCGCTGCTACTAGTATCTGCATTTCACTTTCAGACACACACTACATGTTTTAAACATTTTCTCTTGGCCCTCGTTATACTTCTCTTTGGCTAAAAAATCTTGAACAATGTTTTAAAAAAATGGGGTGAAAAAAAGGACATTGCACCTCTATTTCCATCCTGTAGCCCTAACTGGCATGACTGCCCTGTGTTTACTTCCCTCTGATGTAAGGTAGCAACACGCGTTAATTAAATACAACTATCTCTTGTTTCTTTCCCACATTTTCCTATTTCCTGTCTTTAGATCTCCTTCCATCTCTTGTTTTTTTTTTGGTTTTGTACCCTTTTATTTTCTCTTTCAGTTCTGCCTGATTAATTTTCCATCTTTCTCTTTGTTACTACCTTTTTGACCTTTTTTCATAATCTTCTCACAATACTTCTCTGAAGTATTGCTACTTCAGTTTACCTGCCCATCAGCTTTCACCATGCTCTCTCCTTTCATTTTCCTTTTCTTTCACTTCCTTTTTTTATCCCTCTGACTTCTAAAATGACCCTATCTCTTTCCCACTTTCCTGTTTTTCCTTCCTGTATTCACTAATGTGTTTCAGAAAATAGCATTTCACTCTCAACTTTTTCCCTTTTTCTCTGTGGCAGACTAGGGTGAACTCCTGCTCTTTTTCTCAAAAAAAAAAAAACTGAAGATCAGTGGAAAGATGAAGAATGTGGAGGTGATGCATCAATGAAAAATACTATGTTACCTCACTATTCATGTAGATACTGTCTAACACAGGTTTTTGCAAAAGCCATCTCTATAACATACCAATTCTTGTGTGTATTTTCACCTTTTATTTTGGAGCCCATCAGCAGCTATTTCTTAAAGGATCCTAAAACCACCTTGTAATTCATACAGGCATAACAATAGTGTTTTCTCTGGGGTGTTTCCTGTCATTTCACTTATAACCAAAGACTGAATTTGGAAGCGCCATTTGTGGAATACAGTTATCTAGAGTGGAAGTTTGTTTAGGACAGTGATAACTCTTAAGTACACTTCATAGGAATTATGAACTAACTTAGCTATGATTTGTAGCTACTTTCCTTCCTAAGTACAACAGTAAATTTTTTCTGTGACCGCTGCAAACTGCAGAATACAAGAGGAGGCACAGAATCCCTAATGCATCTTTGATATGCTTTCTTCCTCCCCCTTCTGTCATGCCAAGCCATTTTGGCTCTGTGTCATTCTCTTCAATAATATTTCACAGATACTTGTGTTTTGACCATGGATGGGTAATCATCAAATGTTTTTAAGTTAGGGCAGCATTAGCACTGCAAAAGTGACAAGATGTTTTCCTTCTTGAAAGACTTCTAGTTCACCTCAGGCATCAGACAGTAACGCAAGAAGCTGTAATTCTGACACGATCTTGCCACTCTGGGGCACTTCTAAGCCTGCCTCCTTGGGATACCTGTTCTTTCTTACCCTGGTGATATCTCCTTGTAGCATTTCACCTGGGTTTCAGTAGGGGAGCATGCTAAAAGTAACCATGGAAATTCAATAGCTTTAAAATGCTACTCAAACCAGAGACCACCAAGGGCAGTTTCATCCGGTTTAGCAGAGCTGGCTTGTAAAATCACAGCCATTTCCCAAACCAACTGTTAAACCCACAGACAGCAAATTCTGTTCTACATCGCATTGCTGTCCTTAGCAGGTACTGTGCTGCCTGCGCTTGGCATGAAAATGCCACTACCTCCTCCTCCGCTTGTTTAAAGTCTGTAAGAATCAAACCCCACGTGAAAGTGTGCATGGGGGTAAGAAGATGGACCAGCCTGCTGGGTCCCCATTCCTGACCTGCAACCACGTCTTCTGGCCCCACACTTGGAAACAGTTGATAGGTCTTGGACAGCAGTGGTCCCAACCAAACCAAGGTGCTTCAAAGCTGCAGAGAGACTGGACACATGAAATTTTTGATCTTGCCTGTTCACTTTTGGTCACAAGCGCAAATGATAATGAAGCATCTTTAGGGTTTATTCAGCTCCCACTGAACTCCCAGCTTTGACGTTAACTTGACTGAGACCAGAATTTAACATTAGCTTACAAATACCTAATAATTCAGTCCCCTCCTCTTTCCCCTCTTCACCACAACTTGCATCTAACCGCAGTACTTGATAGATTGCAATTAAAAATGCAGTTATAATACAAATAACATGGGCACTTGATTTTGGGAAATAGAAAATTTTCACTGAAATGATTTCAGAAGTATAGGACATAATAAAATGACAATCAGTTCTTCTGCATGCTCTTGTTTAGGCAGGTTAGGAATGTCATATCATTGTGAAGTTTTACATAGGAACCGGTAGCACTAGATTTGACAGTAGACTTGCTTTTCTAGTTGACAGACATTTGTCTTAATTTTTACCCTCTGATGTGCGTTACCAACCAATACATGAAATAGAAATATTTCCAATTAATTTTCTTTTAATCTACTTAACTCCTAGAAATAAATTCAGATCAAATATGGTGTTGAGGCACAGCAATATAACAAAGAATTGCTGAACATAAAAATCTGTCTTTCAAGGTACATTTTTCTTCACCAACTTTTCCTGCAGCTAAAAATAAAATTAAAAGAATGGGAGGAAAACAGAGAGAGGGAATTAGCACATTTGACTCAAATATAAACAACCTACAAAATACGTTACTAATCAGGCAGATTCTACTTCTGAATGATGATTACATCATCCTACTTATCATCCTGGGCCATACTGCATGTGGCTTCTCCCCAGATGTGCAGGACAGAGAGGAAGCCATTCTAGGGCTACACACAACGGTAATTCTTTGAGGACATACAAATGGGACCTAAGGACCATCCTGGCGAAGGCTGTGACTCTCAGCATGCTGCATTTCATACAGCACACAACTGAATTGTGGCACTCACTGACACGGGATCCTGTAGACACCAAAGCGGATTCAGAGAAGGATTAGACAATTTGATGAATCAGGATAAATCTATTCCAGAATATTTGTTGGTTATTACCTATAAAGGTCAAGATAAATCTGTTTCAGAAAGTCCCTTGCAACTGCTGACGCTATCTGGAAGGAAACATAGGTTATATGGTCTGGTCTTAAATTTTTCCTAACGTACCATGTAACATCAGCAAGAAGACTCAGGGCCAGATGGGCTGTTGGTCAGACATAGCTCGGTGTCTAAGTAGAAGAAACCAATTAGTCTTTTGTTTGTTTATTGCCTCCCTTTACTCACTGCCATTTTAGATTGCACTCTCCTCTTGCTCTGGTTGTGGGAAAGGTTTTGCTATCAGTAAGGGGTTATCATTTCTCTATCAGTTAGCTATCAAAGGTTATCGTACATGGGACAGAACCTTTGATGGAGGCAACAGAGTTTTGCCAGCAGAGCATCTGAGATAATAGTGATATATGCAGGTTGGAACCCCATTATTTTTTTTTCTTTTTTTTAGATGCAGATGTCAGTGAGTTTATTTAAAGAATTCCTACATGTTTTCCTCCTAAATCTGAACAAATGAAATTACTGGACAACACTGATATTAAATTCCCAACATTGAAAGAACTGAAAGCCTTTGCAGAAGCTCTTAAAAGTTTATGTTGTTTCCCATTATAACTGCTAATACTACATGATTGGCTTGTTAATACAGCTAACTCACCAGCAGCATTCACATTAATTTTCACCTTTTACTATGTAATGGTAGTGCTATTTATTAGCCAGACAGACCATTTTTAGTAATGTTATAGGAACAAAATGTGCATTACACAACAAAAGTAGGTTACACCTGCAGCTGACCATTTCTATATTTATGGCTGTCTGACATCTGTAATGAGTGCCAAATGGAAAATATTTGTTTTTTCTTTGGCTTAGTAATTATTTTTTTTTCATGTTTTAAAAACAAAAGCAGAGTGAAATACCTGGCATTAATTAGGGGTTTTAAATATCTGCAAGTATCTTGCCAAGGTGCCCTGGAGAAACAGAACGGATCCTTAGGGCAGTGCACAGGAAAGAAATCGTTAGCCAACCTCAACTTTCACTGGAAAACTTGACTGGAAAAGCCCAGATTACATTACAGTTCAATTTGTAATCACATCCAGCCCCTTTCACTTCAAGTCTCAAGTACTACAGCCCTTCATTGTATGTGTATAACTTTAAGATGGGGAATTTACCATGTATTCCTAACAGATGATCGAATGTTTTGCAAACTTTGTAACAATCTGGTGGACTTCAAAGTCGAATGAAGTTAGGTAATTCATGCTGTAATGTTTCATCTCACAGATGTCATCTAATTATTATTAACATGCAGAACCTATTTTTGATCCTCTCTCCCTCCCACCAATCATACAACAGTTTCAGTCACTGTACAAAGAAATCCTTTGAAAAACAAATTAAACTCAAGATGAAATTGTTCCAAGTGGTCCATAGTACAAAATTCTTACCATTTAGAGATTTGAGAATTTCTTTTTAATTGTAGCAGTAGTTATGTAGCTAGTCACTGATGGGCTTCACTGAAAAGATACAATGATAAAGAACATGATTTCAAAAAAATCAGATCAAATTGCCTGCAGCATACTCTGAGATGAAGGAAATACATATTGAGTTATACTTTTTGGAGCATGAAACAAGCAGAGCCAAAATAGCAGTTCAGAACAAGGCTGGAGACGTGGACAGTCAGTCTGAAAACAATGAGCCTAGTGCACAGACGATGTTCTCATCCTGAATTGGAACTGGATATTTTCATTTTATCTTAAGGAATCCTTGATCAGGTACAAACAAAATGATGCCCAGATTTTAAGGAAAAGTAATGCTGACTCAATTTGCTTGGTATTAGTTTCTTATATTTAGTCAGGGACTTTCTATCAATATTTGGCCCATAGGCTCTTCTCTGCTCTGTGGAAGGGCAGAATCTCACTGTGAAAAAAGCCCTGGTGAGCGTGGCTTTCATAAGGCGAAGTACACAAGCCTTTTTGGAAAGACTCTGTTCTTTCTGTGGCCCTACCTTTGGTCAGCTGCAGGTAAAGTCATTTCAGGGAGACCAGAAGGAACTTTCTCCGTTGTGCTGGGGAGAACCCAAAACACTTCAGCTGAATGGAATTTCACATCAGCTCTCCAGTACCATCTTTAATAACAAATCTTCCAAACGTCTGCGTTCAGTTTCACTGTTTGAAATTATCAAGATATATTCTTCCCAGAGGCAAAACTAGGGGGATTTCCCATTCCCACATTCTCCTGCTCTTCAGCAAAGAGCTTTGTAACCTACTGACAGGGCATATATCACCCTCTGTATAAATGCCAATACTACAGAGATGGTAGGTTAACATGACCATCGGAATCTTTCAATCACAGAGTGATTTGGAAATACATGAAATGAAAAAGAACGGAACAAAATCTAAACATAAATCCAGATTAATTGCTCCTTAAAGTTAGTAAATATTGTGTTTGTCCTCATGCTCTTTATTTTAATGAAAGACATTAACTGACAGTGCCTTGGCTAGATTTTAACTTCAGCTGATCCTAATCTGCACTTTTAACAACTGTTTTAGTGTGCACCTTCATCTGAAGGATTTTATTGTCATTCTAATGCGTGGGAAAAGTATCACTTTCCATCAACTTCCTTTTCAAAACATCACATACGTGTTTCCCTTTGGTGTGTCTGCAGCACGGTATGAGGATTTGATAGACGAGGTATTAGCAAGGCTAATCATAATTTAATGAATGGAAACTCTGCCTTCAGCTCATCCTGATGGGTTGGTAGTAGGGCTGGTTCTTTTGTTACTTCTTTTTGTTGTTGTTGTTGAGGACATTCTTGTGGGTGCAATTAAACTTGTGCCAAATTACCTGAAATAATTTGTGGTTATTAAACAAACCAGTCTCTGATGTGGAAAGTGCATTGTTCCCTAGCATTCCAGAGGCTTGAATTTTTAATTTTATTTTTATTTTTTCACAAGAGATTTTAGCAACTGATCACTGACAATAATAGTTAATGTTTATTGCCTCTTACGTGGTGAAAGAAAAGACTAAGTCATGACACAAAACTGTAAATAAGATCTGCAGCTGGCACGTCACGTTACATTATAACCAAACCAAAACTGTCTCATGACTTACAAAAGCTCTTTCAGGAGGCATCACTTGCAAGGTTAACTATACCGGTTAATAAAAAGGACAAGGTGCAAGCTATCATGCTATTTCGTTTAGACTGAATAATGTAAAAGTATTGTGTTTGCTCAATCTGTATCTCCATTGGGTATTTATTTATATTTACCTTATTTCTAGAAGTGAGCTTCTAAAATTGCTAATAATTTCTGTTTTTTCTTATACCAAAATATGAAGCCTTTGCATTCAGGTGTTTGACCAACTGGTTTTTTTGTAACATAGGAAGGGCTCGTTTGTCTAAAAATATGGGTTTTCATAAATGCAGAGTTGAACTAATAAATTATGCTACCCTTTTCTCACAAAACCTGCCTTTCTTGGTCTTTCAGTGCATAAGGATTCTGTGTCTGTACTCATAAGTATTATTCATCAGTTATGTGTGACAGTTGCTTATGGTTCCTACTGCTTGGTCTTTTGAGGTTTTTTAGCTATCAGATTTCTTGTTCCCAAGGGTTTTACCTCTTCCAATGTATTCAACTAGAGGAATTCTATACTCACCAGTTTACATTAGTTAGGGCAAACTGAGGTGTGTCTACATTGGCTAGTTATCCTATATATCAGAACTCATGTCTTCTCTCATTTGTATAGGTCTGAGCCACAAGTAACTCAAGCAATATCAAATGGCATGAAGTCAATATAAAACTGACATAAATAAGGGAGGAACCCAAAGCCCGTGTTACCCTGTGGTATTTCTGGGGCAAGTCCATTAACACCGGTTATTTGAATCAGGTCTACACTACTGCAAAAGAGAATTGAAAAAATGCCCCACTTGAACACGTTTGACTGCTTGACAAAATTAGCTGGAAAATCCCAGCTAGTCTGTCAGGTTTTTTTTGACATATCCCATAGGAAGTATCCATTTAAACACCGTCAATACCTTTCCTAGACACTTGTCAATCTGTTTGGCCAAACAACATTTTCACAGTCAGCAAATTAAGACGTAAAAGAAGCTAATCAGGACCTCTCCAGGTACTTTCTTTCCACAAACAATGTACAATGCTTAATTTCCCACCAGGAAATTATAGCGTCTACTGAGATTTCAAGATCTGATTAGTTTCAGAGGCTTGGGTTTTTTAAAAACCTGTAATTCAAAATAAAGATATAAACATTACAGCCACCCTATGCCTGAAATCTGGAGAAACCTGGTTACTGCAGCCCCTTTGGGGAAAGAATGGGACCCTTTAGATTTTTACTGATAAGGTATGAATAACATTCTCATAAAGCTCAAAGATTGCCCAGATATACACATTTAAAATAATTATGGTAATTAAATAGAGTTGCAAGCAGCTATAGCTCCAGGCAACACCAGTTAAATGTAAAGAGAAAACATCTTCTGCATATGTTTGTGATTTATGTAATTACATGCTTCTACAAGCTACACACCATTCACTGGCAAACAGCCATCTCTTCTTTCATTACAATTTAGCCACAGTAAGTAACATACTTCATCTGTTTGAAAAGCTCCACTTAATAATGCCACTGAGGATGTATACAACAACACTGGGGAGTGAACGTGAAAAAATTAAATGTCATTTGGTTGTGTGTGTTAAAAATAGCCTTTGTGGGCCTGTTTCTGACGTAAATCACGAATGACTCCATTTTAGACAACTAAATTACACCTCATGTCAGTAAGAAATGAATAAAACCCAAGGTGTGTTTTGCGTATGAGATTATGTGTTTGCTCTTGAGAATTACTGTTTTTCTGAATGTAGTAATTTTTGAAAATTAATCGGTAACTGGGCCATTCCAAGGCAAGTCCTTACCACGTCCAGTGAAAGGAGAACAAATTAAAACGTTACCTGAACAAAAATGGACTCAAAACTCACGAACCCTCCCTAGTGCACAGACTTCTCTCTGCCAACAGCAGCACAGACAAAGGATTTCCCTAATATTTCTGAGATCTGGCCTCTGGACTACCCTTACACACTCACTAGAAAGTTTTAGTCAAGCTTCAACTAACATTTTCAAGGAGTTAAAAAGGAAAATGAAAAGAAAAAGTATTTTTTTTTAATTTTTTTTTTACATTTCATCAGACTTTCAGATTTCTTACCACTCACAATCACACTAGAGTCCATGGTGTTACTTGTCAAGTACATTTTTCTTCAGAATAAAAGGCATCAGACTGTTGTTGTTTTATATACAGCATTTCCTCAGCTCAACTAGTTTCACCAGACACAACTGATATTGCAGTTTTCTGTAAAGCCTGGTTTATTTGTTTGCATGAAAGGGATACACTAATTACAGATACACTGTCCTAGTAGAACAATGGGAGTGCAAATGGGAGAAAATACTTTTGGTTACTAGAAAGGTAAAAACACCGTTGTGCCTGTAAAATTGCATACAACTGATGACAAATATGATGTTCTGCTTATGCAGTTGCTTTTCCATTTAGGTGTGCAATTGTGCATTCAACTATTTCACATTTTAAATCACACAAAATGTCAATGTTGCCATTATGGAAAATATTTCTAAGTATGCTCTACTGCCCATGAAACAGTGTCTAAGTACACAATTAAGAGATACACTATACTCTGTACACGAAATTCACTGTTTACATGCTCTATACCATAGCGTAATATCCAAGACCAAGCTGAAAACACATTTCTGCTGAGCTAGGAAATATACAATGAATAAGTCATGAATATTTGTCCTCTCCACAACTTCTTCATTCCAATGCCATATGCTATTATCTGTAACATACTTTCTGGCTCTTCATTCTATCTGTAAAGGATTCCAGATTAAGATATTTTGATTTTTTTATTTCATTCTCTGCCCCCACTCGGCTGCTGGAGGTGAGGAAGCTCAGCACTTAGGGTGCTGAAAGGCAGGGGTCCCTGCCCCTCTTGGCAGACAGCGATCTGAAAACCAGTGATCAGATGACTGAAAACCCTGTTCTGTTCTCACCACTAAATTCCAGAATAGCTCTGTAGAGTCAATCTGCCACTAAATTCCAGAATAGCTCTGTAGAGTCAATCTGCCTCCTTGACTCATGCAATAAAATAGTTATTCTTTTACAGTGTATAGCATCTTCAACAGAGAATGTGAAAATTTCCCCACGCAATTGTCAGTAGTCTGCCAATTAGGATATTTACCTATGACGGGAAGAACCAAGCCTCACTCCTTGCTCCACATCACCCTGACATGAGACCTGCATCTGACTCTTGGCTAGAATACACACATTACCATGAGGAGAAAACCAAAAAAAACCAAACCAAAGAAAGACCCCAACACACAAGTCAAAACCAACTTTAGTTAAGGTAATTTCTTAATAGATATTCTTATTACTGTGACTGCTAGATACTTTATTAAATATGGACTGAGTTGGACGGAAAAGATCCAATCTGAGGGTGATGTTGCCTTTCTTATTTCAGCTGACAGCTGGATGCACAGCAGCCCAGAGGGCAAAGCAAAAAGAGATGCAATAACCTGGCCCTAGAGAGGACTCATTTTAGGAAGATACTGAAAGCCATGTGAAGGCAGCAATGGAGGGGCGTGCTCTGGCTCATGGGCCACAGGCCACCAGCCAAGGCCAGAAATGGGCAGACACAAACTTTTGCTTGCAGTGCTCAGGACCAGCTGTAGACATAGGAGTCACTGTTATAGTCATGTCCTCATCCTATACTGGTCTTAAAAAGTTAGATTAGTAACAAATTAGACTACACCATTCTGTATACTTTAGATCAAAATCATAAGCTGTGAGATGACCCAGATCTAGACCATTTGTTCACAAGAACTATTTTTTCCTCTGTGTGTTGGCGCAGAACAACACAGCAGTAGCCTGCAACTGAGCTCTTAAGGCATTGATACAATAAAAGAGTAATAGAAAGTCACAAGAAGTTTAATTGTAGTCAAGTCTGTTACATGTATGCTTGGAGTGTTTGTGCTCCTTACCTGCTAGCCCACAGAACATGATATGTTACTTAAAATTTCTAGTGCTGTGTATGGGCTCAGATGTACTGGCAACACCAGTTCTTCCCTGTGGCACTGCAAGGCACCTCTCACGCTAGGACAGAAGGATGTGGTGTGCCCAGAAATCATGGCAGCTCTATGCAGCCCAGTCGCATCACGTCTGCAAATTACCACCTTAAAACCTGTGGAAAAAGATGAATTGAGGATGTGAGTCTTAAAAATAATAAGAGAATTAGGAATTTAATAAGGTTTAGATGCTTAATACTCTTAAGCCCTTATGAAAGTCATAGCTAAGAATAAGAATAAAGCTTTGTGACACCTTTGTCCAGATTTGTCACAGAAGAGAAAATGGTGAAGAAGTGTGAAATCATGACGGGTCATAGCCTCCTTGAACATCCTGGGCACATCCTAACAAATCCAGCCATCTCTATGTTCTACACGAGGGGAACTTTCTGGGTGAGGAGACTGGAGCCTGTAAGGTGACGTAACACTCAATGTTTCAGTTGGCTTCCAAATTGCAGGCATTGGCCAGCAAAGACTCCCAAGGCTGGAGCTCACAGACACCAAGTGGCCAACTGTTTTCTTAGTGGAGACCACCCGCTTCTGGGTTTTGACTCCAGGAGGAAATAAGGTTCTGGTAACCTTGAGGGCACATTGCCATGGTTTTGTCCCTGTTGTGGCAAGAGAAAGGCAGTATTTTATTTTTCCTTTTCTCTTTTCCTTTGGTGTGCTATACCTTTTTACCAAATCTCTGGGGATCTGAGTAATCAGGGACTTTTTGTAAATTAAGAAAGTAGATAAATAGAGGCTTTTTAAAAGGCATTTCCCCATCATTCTTTCTAAAGGAAAGCAGGTGTTTGGCTCAAAGGGACTTGTTCTCTTGATAGCGCAGTAGGAGAATAAAACGGCATTGTCCCCTAAAGCAAAAATAAATAACTTTAGAAAACATGAGAACTGAGCCCTTGGTGAGGAGGTGAAATAGGTGTCCACCCTCTTGAACTAATTTATAACAGCAAAGATGTCAGGTGACATGCTGAATGAAGAAATGATTTGTGGCTGAGAAAAGCTTTGCAGAGATCCCAGAGGCTTGGCCAAAGGCAACTGTATCTCGATAGAAGTGATCGACTGCCAAACTAAAGAGTACTGTTAAGAGTCTCATCTGGGAAAAGGGGGAGAGCTGCATTTTCCAACCATGGACCCAGTTATCCATAGCCTTTTCCAGACTGTGCAGCCAGGATGAAAGCATGCCAGGCATTTAACCTATTCACTGGATGCCCTTTGGAAGGACGCATAATCTTTAAGAAAGGTTTCAGTACTTTAAATACATCATAAACAGAAAAGTATCATCAGTCCAACTTTAGAAAGCATGCAGCAAACGGGTGTCTAGCTCTTCAGACACTTGGCACAAAGTGAAATTTTACATAGATATTATTTAACACTTGTACCCATGTGCTTACTTATCTGCAAAGCTTCCTTACCTGCTTTTTCTTCTAAGAACCCCAGTTTGCATGGTCAGAGCTTGTCATTCTCGTGGCAGAGGGAAGGCCATAGAGCCAGTTTGTGCAACTTAAATCAAGCATGCCATCTTACACATTCCAGCTTAGCGGTTACCACTTGCTGTGAGATTGCCATGTTTGGGGCCAGATCCACAGAATGCACAACCAGGCAGCTACACTGCTTTATGTCAGCAGTGGATCAGCCCGCTGGGTCAAGGCTGCGTGATGCTTTGTGTCATCCATATGTCCTCCTGCAATTAGAAAAGCAAAGAGGTGTTGCAACACAGTGTAGAAACACATCCTGCAATTCAGGTTGTAAGGCATGGGCAAAAGATGTCAGTAGTGATACAAAACTGGCAGTTGTGTGATGTGGTCATTCTCTATCTATTGGAGGGGGGGGGGGGGAAGGCAAGCAAATTAATACTCCAAATTTAAGGGTCTTACCATTCTGGTTTACAGGGCTATATTTCAGCCTAGGGTAACATGTTGCACACCAGAGGAATTTAGCCTTTGACCTGATTAGACACTAGAATCATCCAGTACCACTCTACATGTGAAACTCTGCATAGTTCCAATTATTGAAGCCCTGAAGAAAAAGGCCAGAGGAGCTACAGAGCTGGCAGGTGTTAAAGTCAGAGGTATCTGCTCCTTATATTACCCTCTGCCTCCTGAGAAACCATAGTTCAGAAGTCATATACACTTTCATGGGAAGAATTTCTAAAGGTGAAAGGCAGAGGAAAGAAATAGATTCGATGTCTAAATCTTATCAGTTATTATGAAAATCCCCTCCTTTTTCTAGGGTTAACAAAGCACTTGAGAACCTAATGAAACAGATCTTAATTATGATATTTGGGAAATTACAGAGATCTTGTTATTGCTGTTGAGAGCAGCTCATTTTCTAATGATGTTGAACAATAGCACACAAAAAAGGTAATGAACATGAACGCTAGTACAGCAATGAAAGAAAAGCTCAGAATTAAATGCACTCAAGTCAAGAAACACCAAGAAATATCCATACAAAAGTGCTGAATGTCTCGTACCACTGTATTGGTGCTACACAGCTAGAGAATAACAAATGTAGACCCTGTATTTCAGAATGGGAAAAGTGTGATCTGAGCAATCGCAGGTCCCATCCTGGGCTGTTACTCAATAACATACAAAAACCTAGGGAGAAATAGTAAGAGTAAAGACCATTCAAGATAAAAGCAAAATTGAATAAAACACACCTGAGGTGTGCCAAAGGTATGCTACACACTACTATATGAAGAAGAAAATTATGTGGCTTTCAGAAAATCACTGGATATGTTTCCAAAGGAAGAAATTTGTTTAATATGGAAAAGGCAAGTATAAGTACCAGCATTTCAATAGGTGTAAATCATATTAAAAAAACCTAAAAAAACAACGAAAACCCAAGCAACCTGAAGAACTGGAAGGTTATTAGATAGGCACCTAAAAAAAATTAGTCTGGAGCAGGACATATTTAATACTTTCATTCATGGCTTTGGTACCAATCAATAGAAGTGCTCTAATGAAAGTTAGTAACCACATGAAACGGGGGAGCCCTGCCCATGCTGAAGAAAACAGGAGTATTGCACAGGAATGACCCTAACAGAATACAGCTACATAGGCTGCAATACTCTATCAGTGAGGGAAAAACAGAATCTTTTTTAAAAGCTCAGAGACCGTGCTTTATGAAACAAAGGAGGAAAACAAGCATGGTATTTTATTTGATCACAGTCAGCACTTAAAAAGGCAAATGCAACCTCACAAGGCTTCAGGCAAAGTAGAAAAGGGAACTACTGAAACTATTGCACCATGCCCTAGTTCTAATTCACCTGAGGCTGTGCATATAAATTCTCATCACTGACATTCAAGAAAGGTAAAAGGCTGCAAAATGTACAAAGAAGGACTATTTGTATGATAGGAATGGGTAGCCTCTCTTATGAGAGAAAATTAAGGGAACTTGGCTTATTAACTTAGTAAAATGTAGGCCAAGAGTGAATGTGCTCAATTATTTCATCTGTGCAAGCTGAGATAGACAGCAAAGAGTTTGGCACAGCCATCAGTGTGACCACAAACTGGGAGAAAATTTGCAACAGTCATAGCAGCGTGCTTATGATACAGCTTTCTGGTAGAGCTGTGAAGGCAAGAAGCTGCCTGGTTTAAGATGAAGGACATTAGATTTATAAACAGGATTACAGTGATGCAGTTGTCTGCCACAGCAAGGGAGTTGAGTCAGTGAGCTCAGACTCACTTTTGCTAGAAATTTCTGGCAATCAGATTCTCAAACTGCACACAGTGCTGTCGTCTGCGATGAGCAGCTACAGCACCAAGCATCACTGCAGCTGCCTGGTGTGCCAGGAGAGATGCAGCAGAAGTCCAGAAACGGAGCAGAGCTCTGGTTTAACTCAATACACATCGGACCACAGTATCGGATGACAGGCCCCCGACTGCATTTGTTGATATAAATTGAATACACATAGTTCTCATGGACTTTGGCTGCACTGTAAAGATTTATGCAAAACTGTTTCGTTCACTGATTTTGATTTATTTTCTCTTCCTTGCTTTCCTCCTCCATCATTTTAGCCAGATCTTTTAATTCCACCTTTTAATCACATTATCAGTAGCACCAGTTTTTCTTTTGATTTCATGATGGAGACCATCATTTTCCTCTGACATAGGAGATTAGAAATTAAAAAGAACAAAAGGAGAAAGTTTAGTTTTGAAACCAATATGCAGAACAAACTTTTAAGCAATGTAATTTGTTAAGGCTGACTCAGACTGTATTGTTGAGCATTGTGAGGGAGTGCATTGAAAGATGTTCTGATACTAGGAATTATTCTTCATATTGATATGTGAAAAATGTTGCAATTATATTATTTCAAAAGTATTCATCTTACTAAACTGTTGTGTCATGGCCTAATTGGAACAAATTTATGAATTCTAGCTTTGTTTTTCCCAGTCTACCCTAACAGGCATACGAACATATTGAAGAAAATAACAGATACAAAATGCAGTGCCATGACCTTCGTTACACTGCAGCCTGAATATTTTTGTTCTCTTCACTTTTTCCAGGACCCAAAAAGCCCTGCTGAAAGGAGCTGATGCATTGTACTGCCTGTGCTTTCCATAAAACTTCCTAGCAGAGATGAATGAGGGAAAAGAATGTTCAGGGGTGGTTTGGTTCAAAGTATGAACCAGAGGTCCTGCTAAACTAGAGGCACAAATCTTGATCCAGTTATTCGCTTTAACCATTGGTTACATATGATCCCACAGAATTAGTATGATGCAAAGTTAAAGGGGCTTAGCTTAGTTATGTTTTCAAAACTGTTGCAGCCTTTGAAATGTCACTGTTTTATTCAAAGAGAGGATTAAGAAAAAGTTACTATTCTTTGTACTGTTTCAAATACACTGGAAAGCTGCTTCAAAGCATCAAATCCCTGCCTCAAGCCCCCTGCTCTGTTTCATATCCCACAGAACTATCCTATGGCCCTTTGTAAATACTTAGATTTTGTATGATAAAGAACGAGCTATGAAATAAGACACTTTTGCCCAATGATATTGTTTGCTATTTATAAATGTGGCATTATTACTTTTACAGTTTACACAGCCTTTGTAGAGAAGTGGGTTTCATTTCATTTCCTAAGAAGGACAAGTGAAAATAGAGAACAATCAGCAGAAATGGGAGATTATTTGGAGCATATTTTTAAATAAGCTTTCTGATAATTATCACATGACCCAAGGTTAAATAGAGGTTTCCTATAGCACATCTGGTTCATTTGAATCCACTAGTTAACATAAACATCATAAACACTGTAGCTGGCTTATGACAATCTAGTCTTCAGAATGAAATAGGAAGACAGCGTATGGGGTAAAACAAAATGCAAGTTGAGTTACACGCAGTGAACAAGTCAAGTTGCATGTTCAGGATTTATATTTCTGGAAAATGTGTAGAATTTTCTACCATTTAGCCAATTAAGAAAATTTTACATTTTTCCAGTGAACTACAAAGAAGAGGCCGGATGGAAAAAGTACTATATACACACAATTACCAATCCAAAACATCAAAACACTTCAGGACATATATAATATACCACATATTCATTCACGCAGTCTGAATTTAAAAACTCAGACATGACATATTGTTCTGAAAAATCCCTCTCATTTCCCATGTTTTTGACAAGTGAGCCCCACGTATGTTATTCTAAAGCAGGGAAGGTAAGAAACTGTGACAACGGGGCTCACACTAATTTCAGTATATCTTCTCCTGAAGCTTTCTCTATTGATAACATGTTCTAGAAACAGAAATACAAGTTGTAAAACTATGACAGGAGTCAAACAAAACCAGTCTGCAGTGTTATTTGTAATTTTCTTTGGATTCTGTCAGCCCTTCAGTTTACACTAGTTCCTTAAAAGTCTTTAGCAAGGAACATGTCAAAGGCTTTAGTTCTAGCTTTAAGTTCTTCTTAATTTTACGATGGATAAAAAAGGGATTGTCACCTCAATCTATCTGGGTTGGGTGTTCTTATTTTCTCAGATCACTGGATAAATTTCTGCCTCTAACTTAAACATGAAATTTTAGTGGGAAGGTCGTAAGACCTGTCAGGGCAACTAAGTAAGTTGCATATTGCTCAGCAGCTCCATGTCCTACAGGCTTAAACAGCATTATACATCTGGAATTTTATTATCTTTTTTTTCTTTTCTTTTTTTCCTTTTTTTTTTTTGTGTGCATCAAAACTGCCATAAGTAATTGTTAAAAAAAGTTTGAGTAATGTACTTTTTTTTCCCCCAGCAGAACCAGAAAAAAAGAATAATTTCTAGCTTAACATTGGAACGCCATATGTAATGTTATTTTTAAAAGGTGGAAAAAATATTTCACCACAAAAAACACTTTCCTCTGCAAATGACAACACTTGTCACTTATTTCTACTTCAGTGGCAATTCTTGTGAAAAGTGACCAGCCATAGGCTTGTATGCATATATAATGTGTTGTCTTTTGAATTTAAGGGAAAATACCCTTCACCAGAAAAGCACATTGACTTCTGTGAGTCTTAGGTGTCCTATAAAACCCCCTAATTCTAATATAATGACTAGTCAGAATTTTCACTATACACTAACCAGCTTGTACTTCTAGCGATAGTGTTAGAACTAACGTCCTCATTTATAACAGGGAAAAGGAGACAGGAATCTTCACTGCATGCTGGGAATGTGGCATATGAGCTAAATGATCTTGCCTTCATCTAATACCCTACTCAGTCCTTCATTGTCCATTAGTTGGTTATCGCTAGTTAGAAAGTGGAGGATATTTTTACTGGTATTCTATAGTTGGAAACAGTTTAACAGCTGGTGGCCTTTTAAAGTTTTAATTTTGATTTAATGCTGTCTTGTATCTGACTTATGTGCTTGAGGAACCCATTCTGACAATATCAAGATACTGCATCTAACTTTACAGTACACTAATGGTTTGCAGACAACTTCTTCTTCTTTGTTTATTATGCAAGGAAGTGGCTGTCTTCTCATGGGACACTAGCGCATCTGTTAGACAGCCAGACAAGATCAGCAACAGAGCTGTTTTGCTAGATTAAAAATGGCAAGTTCTTATTTTCTAGTATTGTTTCCTATATCTTGTAACAATGATTGACAACACTACACCATATTAGGTCAAAATCATGCCAGAAAGTAAAAAATATACAGGGCATAACTACCAAATATATATTAAAAAAAAACAACCCACAGGACAACCAATCTGGCAAATTAGTAAGTCTACTGCAAAACTGTGCATTTGCAAACTCCACAGAGCAATATGGAGAGCTTAACTGAAGGAAATAATTCATTTATCAGTTAAGAGATATTTATAAAGCACAGCTGGACAAGATTTTAAACAGAGGGTCACCCATAGCTAAAAGTCTTGAAAGAGTCGTCTTCTGGCAAGCAAGTGGGTTTTCAAAAGCTTAGATTTCTTAACATGAGAGCAGAGCTGCACTCACCCTGTGAAACATCACTGTCTCAAAAGAAATTATCTCCTCCATTTTGAAGAAGAGCCAGTGATGAGGAAAGTAAGGGTGACTGGAGTCCATACACTAAATTTTTCTTTTGTGAGAGTGGGAAAGTTTTGCTCTGTAACTCAGCACATCATTTGTAAAAAGAGAGCACTGGTACTATTTTTAAAAGAGAGATCTGGGGAATTTTATTAAGAATCTAGAGGCAGCAAGATATCAGCATGGGATCATACAAATATTTGAGAAGTATCTATTGCAAGTGTCATTGAGATGACACCTATTACCAGCAGAATAAGAAATAAAAAGATGATGTGAGATCAACTCTGTAAAGACCTATATTGAAAAGCACTTCAATACATGCTTGTCGATTCCTATCCAGAATCATGTTTTATCTTGCGCTCAAATGCTTTTCTTCATAGTGATGTTTTTTCAATAAGCCTCACACTTACTAAAGGACTCCTGAAAGTTTTAACAACTTGAAATGCATTTAACATAACATAACTCTCTATTTAACCTCTTTAGAGCAGCATGGATGTGGGTGGGGTACTGTTGCTGAAAACTTTCTTAACTCTTCCAAGTTTGAATACTGTGAGTACTCAAACGCTTGTGGGAAAGCAGGGTGGGATAAATACCTTCTATTGCCCAACAAAACCACTTGAGGAAGGACCCAGATCTGAGATGTGATCTGCTCTGATCCCCCTACAACATTTAGTCTGAACAATGGTAATTGCTCAAGAGGAAATTAGCACTGACTGGAAGAAGTCAGATCTAGTGTGCGTTGATTGAGCTGGAGGCAACCTCTTATGGCATTTGCATACAGAATATGGCAATTTCAGACAGTGAAGCTAAAGGAACCGATTTATGAACAAAGACTGAAATTCTGCAGGGCTTTGAAAGCAAAGCTGGAGAAAACTGCAAGACTATAAATCCAGGACCAGCAAGGAGGTGGGCTGGGTGCGCTCATCAGTTGTGGGACCGTGATCATCATATATAAGCTGTGATGTGATGGTCTACAAATTACAGAATTTCAGCTGAGAAACTAAAATCAAAACCACACAGTAGTCAGCACCTAGCAGAAACTGAAGGAGGATGAAAAGAATAAGAAACTTTCCCAACCCCTCCTCTTTTACTACAGACCCTGTGTTCCTGCTTTCCTGTTTCCAGCAAGAGTGCAACTCCCTGACTCTGTTACTTGGGGCAGTTCCCAAAACACAGACCACAGCATCCCTCGAGTGCAATGAAGAGGAAGACAAACAAATAGAAGGCACATGATGAAGGTACAGCTCCATGAGAAATGCAGAAGAGCCAAATCTTAACCAAGAAAGAGCACAGTGCTTCCCCAGACAAGGTCACCAGGTTAGTGCTTGCACCAAGCATGTGTCAAAGTTTCGTTCAAATCATTATGCAGAAATATTTGACAATGCAGACATGATCTGTAGTCACTGTACCAAGCAGTAGGGGACATGAGAAACCTGGAACTGTAGCAACAGACATGGAAGACAGAGTGAAAAATGGGAACTGAAAGTATCCAGCTCAGTAATAGATAACCACCTGGACCATGAAGATCTCCCCAGAACAAACAGCAAGGCCATCCAAGTACTCGACTGAACCCAGGGTTCAGCCTTAGCCAGAGCCTTCCAGTCCTAGAAGGTCTTTGCAACAGAGGCTATCCTGCTGTTAGCAAGGGGCGTTTGTGAACACATGATAAACTCGTACTCAGCGCCCTTTGCCACATCTCCTTTCTCAATGCCATGTTCTGGTTTTGCGTGACAGAGTAACAGTGTGTTGCTGCAAGGTCTTCTCGGTGGTGTGATAGCATGAGCAAACGTACCCAAACATCGCCCTTACTGCACAGACTTCAGGACATGCAGAACAGCTATCACCCTTTAGCTGCTCTGAGCGGTTCTCAGGGTACAGCAGCTAGAGTCGCAGACTGCTCATGGCACAAAGACATTATTTATGGAGAAAAATCCATCTCCTAATTGGCACAGAGACTGCCTACCAGCTGGTCACATACACATCTCGTGCCATTGTAAAGATTCCTGAAAATGGGATTGATGCTTCTGCATGCTTTTCTTTTACTATGTAAAAGGTAAGTTGATTTGAGTAGCCCCACAGTGTATCGTTAACCACCCCCACATTGTCAGTGTTAGCTGGGGTTTGAAATTGTTCCTGAAAGCACCAAACAGAACTAGCACAGACAGTAGTTGCTTTAGCATATAAGTACTTTTGGAATCAAGGCTTTGGCATCTCTTTCATCAGAAAACCTATTCTAAGGAATGCTGCTCTTATCTAGCAGATGTTCCGCTAAAGAATTTGCTTTGTCCTTTGCAAAATATGGCTGGGAGCCCACATCCCACTCCACAGTGGAGATAAGAGTGTTGTTTTTAAGGCAATGAGTGGAAGTCTCTTCCCCCATAGAAAAGCTCTTTAGGAATCTTTGACTGTGAAGAAATAAGCATTTCCCAATGAGGATCTGGAATGTCATTTGTAAACAATTCACATTTGTATGCAATTTTTACTACACGAATTACTCTTTCCTTAACTGAAAGAGCAAAGTTGGACATATAAAAGTATAATTAAAAAAATGGCTGGGTAAAAAGTTTGCAAGAAATAGCTTGTTTAATGGATTTAATGCCTTTCTCTACTCAGAAATTATCTACAGTCAGTCTTTTGTTATTAATTCCTTCGGTACTTCTCTTTGTTAGTCAGAAGTTTTGTGCAAACAAATTTCTCCCTACTCATTGCACACCGAATGCTGACTGTAAGTGTTCTCTTTAGTATTTTAATATGCTCACCACTTGATAGGTTCAAGCTGTGCAATTGGGTGTCTAAGTCACATGGCGTTGTTTATGTTCTCAGAATCCTTTTGCCCCTAATGATTTTCATATGGTCGAGACATAAATTTTGTTTTATGATTAAATGAAACTTGGCTCAGAGGAGCCAAAATTAATTTTTCAGGAGCATTTTGTACAAACAAAACTCCACTGACATAAACACATTAAAAAAGGGTTGTGAGCACAGCCAGAGTAAAAAAAAAAAAATCTATTTAGAAGATGCCAAAATGCCAAGATTTTTTTTTGTCCTAATGGGCCCAAAAGCCATTATTTTTTCCTCCTCAGTGCCTAAATGCCATAGAGTGATTGTAAACTTCCCTGATTCAGCATGAGCCTGTACGTAATACTTGTGTTCTACGTAATTTAAACCTTCATGCACAGCAATTTTACTGAAAACATAAAGAAGAATATATAATTTCACACCACTGTTTGTGCACAGCTATTTGCAGGGCCAGCTGTCCATCTGCCAAGTGTACACAATAAATAATTTTTTATTTCCACTCTCCTAGGAAAGCACTTTTCTTTAAACCAAACCTTCACAATATGTGTTGTTTGCTACCATTTCAGGCCTGCTACACTAATGGAAAAGAATGTGCTAAATGTAGCATTATCATGCAGGTCAGGCAGGGCAGCTCGGTACACATTTTCCCACAATCTCTGCTCATTAACATCTAGTTCCCCCATTGTGCAGATTTTTGGCTCCATTCCATCAGAGCAGAGAAGAAAAATGTTTACAATATGCAAACTTGGAGGGACATGCACAAAAAAGGGGCTTTGAAATGTCAGCCCTTTGGGATGAAAAGTTTCAAAGGGGAAGGTAAGTCAAAGGTTACTAATGGGATGTCTGCAACACCTGCTTTTAGCGGAGGTTTCATAAACAAGCTTTACTTCTCAAGAACAGCTTGGCCTCGACAAAAATACCAGCTAAAATATCTGTGGCTAGCTTGAGCAGCCTGGTACCTATGAACAGAAAGGTCAGGTTTGTTATATCCTAATGTGGCCTCTCACCCTGCTTTTATTGATAAAATAAGATTGTCTTGGTGGCCAACGTTGCTTTTCGCATCTTAAAGCGGAAGGCACTGGCTACACGGCATTCTCAGCCTCCGCGGGGGAGGAGGAGGAAGGTGGTGTTCAGCATCCCCGCTGCAGAAAGCCCTGCTTTCAGGGGAACAGCCCAACTGCCACACACGGGAGTGAGTTTTGCAAACTTCAGAAGTTTCTCAGCTTACCTAAATGGCCCTCATATGGCACTTTTGCTTACTGTGAGCATTTCGCAACTGTCATAACAATTCAGGACCTTGAGTGCTATTTTTTCCCCTGAAAGAGCTAATGCACATTTCCAAGATTTTAACATTGAGAAGCATGCAAGAGAAGCGAAATCCTGCTAAATATTCGTCGGGTCATTACAGAACTTTAACACTTAGCCATCACAAAAGTCTTTTACCCAGAGAACATTTGTGAAACTGAAAAGCAATACCTTCATCTCAGAGGCAGCAACCCAGGAACAGGGCTGTGTAAATGCTTGTCCTACAGCAGAGACATCCTGCAGCAGAAACAGCATCCAAGCCCCCAGAGACAACTTCAGGGCCCTCCGGGACACACCATCCTTCTTGTCGAGCAAAAAAGTGTGGCAGCTTGTACAAAAGTTCAGAAAATTTCTGTTTTAATATAGAAGCAAGGAAAAAGCAGCATGACAGAAAGGGCCACAAGCTGGCATTTGGGTCTCATTAGACATAAAAACTATAAGCCATGAAACTTTCTTGTATTTTTTTTACCACAGAGTAATTACATTTACATGAAGTTGGTATTGAAACAGCAGAAAAGATGAAATTTTCCCCACAGTAAAATGTTATCTGCTCTCCTGTTATTACCATTTATAATTTCTGATCCATCACAACTAACAGAACTGCTTCAGCAGGAACTGTGTTCTTAACCATTATCAAGTCAAGACCTTTTTAACACTTTATTTATCACCAATGTTGAAAAGAAGAGGCCCCAAGAAGATGAATGAGATGGTGGGCATACAGTAGATACAGGCACAGACAGGATACCAGGAAACTTCAGGAAAATAGTTTCTAGGCTTGGCTTTACTTTAAAATCTCTGGACCATGTGTGTTTGCCACAGATGATGGAAAATCAAATCTGTTGTGTTCTGATTCCTTGAGATGAATTTCATTTTTCAAACTAATAATCCTTGTTTCTATTTGTCCAGAGAACTGTCAGCACCATTAACCACCTCACATACCATGGCTGGGCACCAGGGACATACCTGCTTGTAAAGGACACAGACGCAGCATGAAGTTTTTTAAAGTTATTTTTATATTAATTTCTACACATGCATTTCTCCAGGCAGAAAATTTTCTCTTCAAAACCTTTTTGTAAGATACAACTGTCCTAAAAAAAGATCATGTACACTCATCTAGATACATCTTTGTGGTAATGATGATTCAGTCACATTATTTCTGAACTGGATTGTATCTGGCCAGCTCAGAGCAAAGGCAGAATACAGAGTACTTCAGCCAAACAGCCGTGAAGAATTTAGTATCTTTAAAACCATCAGACAACGTATGCTTTTAGTACAGTTTAGAGATGGCAAAAACCATTTGTTTCACATGAAAACGCAGAGCTGGACAGCAAAGTAAACATAGAGTGCACTCTGTATGCCTTACAAATATAATCTAAGTTTATTTATAAATACACCAGAAGCTGAGAAATGTCTTCAATAAACTCTTTGCATTTTTCGTGCTTGCAGATATGCAACTCTAGAAGTTCAGCTGGAGAGCTACAAGAAGGTTTAGATTAAGTTTGTAAGGATGACCCTGCTTCTTATTTCACATAAGTTTTCCCTCCCATAAATTCACCAAGCTTTTGCTGTGTTCAGTGGAACCGTTCCTTTTTACACTGGGTTGAGATCAGAAAAGGGCCTTTTGTAAATGGTATGTCAAGAAACATGCTCAAGTCAAATGTAAGCCTTTAAAGTAAGGGTTCTGCTTTTGGTTTACATAATGATATGCTATGCAGAATAGCTTTCCTATTTTATATTCTTTCCCTTCTTCTCATACCACCCATGACTATTCTCTTTATGTATTACTTTGGATCTTCTTGCCATTCCTATTATAAACTACATTCCTTTTGCACCCTTTAAACAGCATATCAATATGTTCAAACTTCCTGCTTTTTGACTGGAAAAGCATACAGAATTTCTGGTGGGACTTTCAGCTGGGCAGATGGCTGTGTGGAGGCTGAACAGTTCATGTTAACTTCTGCAAAGTGATGGGAGGAAGCACTGAAGAGCGAGCACCGGCTCGATCAGTGTCTGTTCAGCAGGACTCTCAGCAAAAGAAATTGCTGTTTTGCCCCAAGTCATTCCGGGGAAGTCAGGTACCATTGTACGGGTGCTAAATCAGAAGATGACGTCCCCAAACAATGCCATTCCCTTGACTGTGTAATAAACAGAGCAATTACAAAACAATGTTTGAACTCCGGTTTAACTGTACAGAACTGGAGGAGTAAGCAACTAGAGGATCAGCAGGATGTTTGGTATCACTCATGCCACCTTCACACCTTCAGGCTTTACACTGATGTGCATAACAGAAATGCTGACGTATCAGTTACTTTATGCACGACTGCTCAGAACTAAAAATTACTGCTTGAACAATCAAGAGCATTGTTCATTTTCTTATCACATTTAGCATCTGGGAAATATTCATCTGTATCAATTCTTCCAGTAACCAGTTTCTCTGTTCAGGACTGGATTTTTGTACCAAATCACTCTGTAAGGGTAGAGCTCTGGAAACAGGCTCAGCAGAGAAACACGAATATGTGGTAGTGGAAGCCCACCTCCCTTAGGGCAAAAATCTCAGCTAAAGCACCTTGGCAGCGTATTAATAGCTATAAAAGACTCTTTCTTTGCTGACCACAAATATGCTGTGGTCAACAAGAGGTCTACTCACTGTTTTGTTAAAAACAGCAATGATTTATTTTACTTCAGCCATGTGTGAAACTAGTCACCACATTATGAATAATAATATCCTCTTAGCCTCAATGGAGCTCTTTTTATACCGAAAGATCCACAAAGCATTTAACTAAATACTTGGTATAGCAATCTACTGGCTGACCACTAAAATATAGCCATATCTGGGATGGAACAGTGCAGCTGTTTAGCAATGCACAGCAGCAGAGGAGACAAAGAGTAGAAAAAATCCATTAGAAACCAAAGCAAGAGCTGAAGTAAAATATAACTACCTTAATTAGGCATGAGCGTCGAGCGGAGCTAAAATTGTAAGTTTGAAGAGTGCCCTGGAATCTCTATGCCTACAAGAAACGAGTTTACACAGTTCCTTGAAAGGATGAACTCCAACTGCACAGTGCCCTCTACTGTGAAATTAAATCTGCATAGGCTCACCGGGGAGAAAATTATGTATTAAATCACTCTGCTTGCTTGGTTTCTGCAGCACTGTCCTGAGGTTATAAAATCTGAGGAGAACTGAACGCAGGTGGTACAGGTTCAGCCTGGGCACGCAGGACCAAGCTGGAAGCTGTGCGCAGAATAGCTTGGCATCTGCTAAGGCAGCTCCCTGTAACCATTTCCAAAATGGCAAGTGGGATGAGTAGAACAAAATTCAGTGATTAAGTGCCTTTTAAACATCTACAGTTTTAATGGTTTTGATATTTAGTGTGATCAACCTCAATACTTAGCTATTATGATCCATCTCAATAACAGTTTACAGTACAGGCAAAATTACGGAACTGTACTCTTTGTCACACCTTTAAGTGGCAAGCAATCCCCAGCTGGCTAAATCTTGCTATGTGAAAAAACACAAGCATGGCTTTAGGGGGGGAAAAGAAAATAATAAAAAAACACCCAGCACAACTCATCCCTGATGAGCAACACATTCATGCTAAAATTATTGAAGTGCTAGGGCATGTTATTTTGCTCTCTTAATGCATACTAAAGATGTTCTACTGAGTAAAAATATAGCAAGTTAAACTCAGGGTTTCCAGCAGAGTACATGAAGGGACCCAGGAAGGTTAAAGCCCAGGAAACATCTCAGAAAGCAGAGTTAGTTCAGTAGCAAAGGGCAGATCCTGTGACAAATCAAACCTCTATTCAGGAGGCTCATTTGAGCCCTACAGTGGTTTCTTTCCTTTTGCTCCTGCAGTAAACCCTGCCAGTAGGTTTTATTCCTCCCTACCCCCCAAACACATACACATATACACACACTCTGCAGCTCCAGAGCTGGGAGACCCCAAGAGATTTGCAGCTGGTGTAATGTTTTTTTCTAACACCTTCTAGCAACCTGCAGGAAACCAAGCTTCTTCAGGGAGTTTGCTTCATAAGCAAACTGCCTTTCGCTCCAGCATAAGGCACATTTCTTTAACCCTTATATTCTTCAACATGAATATAAACCAAGTAAGTGAATAGCCATTGATTCCAGAACAGATATCCACATGTGCATAGACAGGATGAAGCTGCAGCAGAGAACACCAGCGCTTTGTGTCCTACAGAAAATGTTCAGACGGGGCAGTGGAGAGTGCGGAATAAAAACCTGTACAGAGCAAAACAGAATCATTTTCTGAACAAATCTCGTGGAAGAGAGGAGACGCCCAGAAGTGCTCTCTGTTCCAAAAACCTCTGCCGACCAGATGGGGCAAAATTGCTTGCACATAGCTCTGCGCGGCTTTAAATAACGCCAGGCTGAGAGAGTGACTTGTTGGCCTTGCACTGCCAGAAGACTCCTGAGCCACACTTCACATGCTGCTAACTAAAGGAGATGCCTAAGTTGTAGTTCAGTCCTAAAATACAGTTTTGTGCATTTCTTTGGGTCATGAGTTTTTAAGCAATTATCGTTACTTTTCAATTGCATATCAAGCAGAACTCGAGTTAAAAAAGTGAAATGAAACAAAGTAAATAAATCAAAAATTCTGGAAAGCTGTAAGGAATAATTTGGCAACATGATTGTTTTCTTAGTTGTGAAGTTTTCCTATGAGAATCTGAAAAGGATTACAAGATTTACACACCCTGTAAACTTCAAGGAGTGGTCTTAGCGATCTGATTGTATCTGCTGGCAGTGATTTTGCTGGAGATGGGGTATACAGCAGTGGAGATGGCACACAGTTTCAGTTCTGAAAGCCACCTGTTGCACTCCCTCTCTGAACACACATACACACATTTCTACTCCTGTCTGCATGCAGAAAGTTTGAAATAACTTTTTTTGCCCTTTTTTACCTTTGGAAAGTCTTTGTGGTCTGGCAGGGAAATACAGAACTGGGGTAACACAAGGAGAGGGAAATGTGTATATGTTCTGCATATAAATAATCCAAGAAGGTCAGATTTCAGCTTGATTTACCTTGAAAGGAACAAAGTTTTGTATTTCCTGCTTTTTGAGTCCTCCTTTAAAATGCTCGCCAACATTACTTTCAAAATTCTAGATCATACATGAGTTTTATATGTAAAGTCACTGTCAGAAATACAAAATCCCTTCTTTATTATACTTGAAAAATATAAATGATAACTTCTTATATTACTATCTCCTGGCTAACCGATTTAATTTAATTTTCTACTAGCAAGGAAAAAGAGAAGGCTGAACAGAAATGCAGATGTTTTATAGTTTAGAAAGGCTTTGAAATAAACCAAACATTTGGTGCATTCAATAATGTACTTTCACTGCTGTTAGCATAGCCCACTAAGCACAATAGCAGTAGGGCTTTTGGATAAGTTAAGAGCCTTTTTTTTAACACAGAAAAGAAAAACAACTTGTTTACACTTTAGCAGCTGCTTAAAGATAACAAATGAAGTTTAAAAAGGCACATGCTAACATCAACACAAGATGTCCCTCAGGCTTGAAAATAAGAAATCAGAGCTCCATTAGGCTTAGACATTGATATTAGATTAAAAAGAAAAATAGTGTTTTCCTCTTGCATTTCTGGAGACAGACATTGTTTGCTGAAGAATGTAAAATTCAATGCCCCGGGGAATGCCAGAGGCTTTTTGGCAGACTCTCTGAAACTCAAGTTGACTCTTTTCTGTAACAACTAACATTAGAAAGGAAAAAAAGAAAGGAGAAAAAAAAAAAAAAAGGGAAGAAAAGGAGGAGAAGGAGACATAATTACTTTCAATGTTTACATGTCTCTGGCTTCTTGAATCTGAAAAAGTATCAGACTGCAAAGACTGGACTTAATCTAACTTAATACAATTGACAGGTGGACTTCAACTACTTCTAATTATTCTAAGTGGGTAGTTAGTTTGTTATCTTAACTCTTTTTAGAAGAACAATGAGAAAGAATACTCAAGTTTATAAGAAAAGAAGAAAACATGCTCTCATATTTGTACTTGTTCAAGCTCTGTGCCATCTAACAATGTCAGCTTTGTGCCTAGAAAGACCAGTTAACTAGCCTAACATCAGGGTGGGCATGCATTTTACTGCCAACATCCCTCCAAACACCGTTTAACAAATGTTCTCCATTCAAGCTGAACAGATGGAAGAAAAATTACTCTGAGGAATTGCAGTCCTATAGGCATAAATTATACGGATGCTTAGCAATAGGAGCACTCAGGCTCAGGAGGAGAGAAGTTGCTATAAAACTGACTTGCTTGCTTGGCCATGCAAGCCAAGGCTTTCTTCACCCCAAGGAACTATAGATTAACAATGTTACCCCCGTATTTTTGGGGTATACATAGCCTTGTTGGTAATTTTCTAAATATCTTCTACTGAAGGAAATTCTGTATCAGTGTCAAAGGAGATTAACAAATCAAAACCACTCTGATTGCTCTATCCTCCCTGTAGTTCTCTTCTATATTTAAAGCTTTGAAAGTATAATTGGCTTTTCCCATTCTTCCAGTATACTTTTCCATCCACGGATTTCTTTATTAAGACTGGGTATTTAATGTTTTTAACTGAGTAGTGCCTCCCTTTTTCAGTCAACTTTGTAAGAACTTTATTTAAGCTATACGGGAACAAGAGAAAGAGGCTCTACAACCATGTGGGCAAGAAGGAGAAGCGTTGAGGTAAACCTTAGGTTTAGATTTAATCTGTTGTGGTTGGGAGTTCACAAACTATTTTTAATAGATCAATAGCAAATGTATTAAGAATCCCATCCTTGAAATCCAACTTCTTTTAGTCCCATCCCTGAATCTTGCCCTGGAATCTTCTGCTTCATATCTATATCTAATTACCTATTTGTATGCAATACTGTGACTCCTTCAAGCACTGCTTTACCAGAGGAATAAAATATTCTGCAATTCCCTCTTCCTCCACTAGCATCACCTGAACTGCCTTTCATATTCTGTCTTGCTCTTCCAAGCCATCGTTTTGATTACACAGGCCAAAATAATTGTGAAAAAGATACGGCACATGTGAGAGCAGCTCTATGGCAAAGATGTTGTGGGTATGGAAATTGAGGTTATCAGGGGAACTGATAAAGGGATAGATAACCAATTCAGATCCACTCCATAGGAATAGATATAAACTGACCTGCTACAATGGCATTAGTGAAAAGATTTGTTCACCTGAGATCGTTCCCTGGTAAATAGATGGTCTTACCGCATATTATTAATAATTGATTACATACATAAATGCAAAGGCCTCAGAAACAAGTACGCAAGCATATTAGTTCAGTTCACTCTGTATATATAACACTGATATCTCGCTTTACTTGATTTCTTCAGTCAAGTGATTCTTTTGATTTTCAATGGTGACCTACAGCAAAGCTTTTGGGATTACTTGTGAGAAGTTTCAAGCAATCCCAGCAAGCTTGCTGTTCAGTAATACTGTCTAAGTCACTAGCTAGATTATTCAGTAAGAATACCCACAAGAAACAATTAAAGAAAAAACAAAACAAAACAAAAACACAGCTCTTCATGCACAGAACGAGTACCTGAACTGTTTCTCACTGAATTTAAAAAATTTTAAAACCTGAGTAATCTTTGCGTATAGGAGGAGGTGGTACACTGGTCAAATAACTTGCAACAGGTAGCTTGCTAAAGGGCAGATTAGAGAAACATAAAACCCAGCTGCAACAGAAACTAGGCTTTTTTGAAAGACTGTGTGATTACCCTTCCAGAATGACCAGTTTCTGAGGCATTTTGCTAAAATGTTTTGCACAAAACAAAAAACCAACCAAACAAAAAAAACAAAAACCCAAGCCAGCAGAAAAAGTTGGTTGATTTGTATTTCTTAGACTACTCTGAAGCATCTGTTGCCCAGAAAAGATAACACAGGGCATTATGTAGTTTCACCCATCTTTCATACTAACCTAGGAAAAAAAAAGAAAAAAGTATTTTCTGAAAAGCCATACCAATCTTCCTTTTGGACTGTTGTAGAAGTCTGTTGTAGAGGTCCTAGTTGTTGATTTAGCAGCGTCTTTTAGCAAAGACAATACAGCAGCACGGACAGGCAACTCAGATAGTGGGAGCACAGTAGTAATCTACAGGAAGAAAGAAAAAGGTTTTCACAGATTCTGAGATTACATGCCTATCAGTTATTCTAAGTACACAGTAAAGGTTACTACGCTAGGGATTCATATATTTATCAGTTAATCTGTCCCAAAGCCATGGAAAGTAATTAATGAAAAAGATAGTCAGGCATGGCTTCAGGCAGTAATTCAATATTACTTTAAATCTCTGCATGAGCAAACCTGTGAACCAAAGAGGAAATGCATACTGTACAAGGACACTTGTGTTCTGAAATGTGATCCCCCATGGAGTTTTCAGATGAAGCACTTTTCCAGTGATTAACTCAGTACATTTGAATTTCATTATTTAATGTTTTGGGTGAGTGGTTATTTGTGGTGCACAGAGAGGAAAACAAGTTTTCCATGAATAAAATCAGAGTAAAAGGCAGATAATGACTAAGCCATCTCAGGTCACTCGGAGCCCCATTGCTCCTTGCTGACCGTGTGCTGTTATGGCTTTTTTGATAATTGTGTTATACTTTACTTACATGCAACAGATCCATACTAAGATACATAGAACTTATTTTCCATACTGGTATATCCCTTCCTATAGGGTTTATTAAGGATCAGCAGAGGGAGGCATTTGGGCTTATCAGAATTTGTCAACGTGTGCGGAAAATGCCCCGGTTACACCAGCTTTTGCAGTGGTACAGCAGTCTTCTGCTCCAGGGCGCTGCATGCCAAGTGCAGCCAGGAAATTGAGATCTCATCAGTTTTATAAAGGATGAGAGCCCTCAAAGCTGCCTTGCAGGTACAGCAAAGAATATGGTTGGCATACACTTCTCCAGGACTTGTGGAGAGGCAGAGCGTTATTTGTCTCCCTGTCAACCTATTAGTAAGCAAGAAACAGCTAAGATGCATCTGAGGTGTTTATCAAATTAAAAGATCGCTCTAGAGAAATCCACTGGATTTGTACGTTCTTTGCCGAGAAATTACTTGTTCTGCCATGCTTCTGGGAAAACAAAATGCCAAGGATCAGATAATGAGACTAGAAATCCAGCAAAGAAATTCAGATAAAGGTTAGATAAAAAGTGAAATCAAATTTCAGAGCTTTGAAATTGTCCCTTTATTGCACTATAAGCCTCTCTGTTGAATTCACTGGGCCCTGGATTTGGTAGGATACACTCCATCAGAATGTCGTTTCACCCTCTATCAGAATGTGGTATTTTAAGCTTGTTTATGTTCTTTTAGTTCAGCAGTATTTTCATGGGCTGTCTTTCTCTCTTAGAGATCAAAGCCAAAATTCAGACTGCACTGACAAACCCAATTCTGGATTACATATGGATATGAAATGGTGTTTCTGTACCATGAAACTTTTTCAGCTTTCAAGCAAAATCTTTTCCTGTTCCCTGTTGGGATGAAAAACACGGCCTTTTGAAGTTTTACGCAAAAAACAAAAACTCAGGAGAGACCCACACAGTCCCAAGTTAAAAGCCTGGTGGTCAGAGCTGTCCTCTGCCTGATTTGGACTAAAGACTTGTGACTAAATTTCCCTCAGCCCAGGGAACACTGTTGAATAAAGGACTGATGAAATCTCTGTCAGCCTCTCTATTTTTAGCGGAAATTCTGTCCTGGAGCAGAAAAGTCCTGTTAGAAGTCTAATCGAAATCAGCAAATTTGTATTAAAATTGTTACGAAGGACAAATTCAATCAGACTAATCCAGTTTTTATCAGGACCCTCATCAGAAGCAAAACAGACATTAATCACAGATGATGAGACACTTAAAAACAAACATCAAGAAAATCCCACTCAAACCCAGAAAAGCATCAGCTACATGGATTTCTGCCAGTGGTTCTGATATTCTGGTGTGCAATAGCCTTGGCTTCCTAGATCAGTAACCTAACAGGTAGCAACAGTTATATTTTCAAATGTTATATATAAAGCTTTTCAGATTTTGGAGGTGAATTTTTCAAAGCATTATTTATCTTACCTAAGGGCTTCCAGAGTCTGGCACTTAACATACTTCATGTACAAACAAAACAAACAAACAAAAAAAATCCAACCTTCTGACCTTAACTCCTGAGGAGGTCAGTACTGCAGGAACACCTCTGCCCTCTACCCGTGCAGCCCCTACAGAAAGCCCCTGCACGAGGTTGTGCCTGGTTTTGCCCCCACTGCACTAATGCAGCACAACAGAGATGTCTTTGTAGGATACTGGTACCCAAGCAAACGAGGGTGAGCCACCTCTAGATAAAAAGGCCCTTGCAAGAGCCACATCTGTGTTTAATAAGGTGGTACACAGCAATGTGTTTGTGTTCCACACTGCCAATATTATTTCAGGTGACTTGGGGAAACAGCCCTCTGTAAGGTTGTATGCAAAGGAACCTGGTACCTGTGTGAAGACAAGAGGAAACATATGGAGAGAGGTGTATGGCAGAGCTGCACCAAAGCCAGGAGGTCAGGAGACCTTCTGAGTGAAGGTCACTGCAAAACTGAGACTGCTGTGCCTTCAAGATTGGGTTTCTCCTTCTGCTTTGCAAGCTGAGTGCAAAAGCACTGCATAGGCAGAAAGCGGCGTTTTGGAAAAGATGGGACTGCTTTTTTGTATTGTTTATAAAATGGCAAGGCAATTTCTCCATTGTGCCCCCCTGCCCTACCCTTTCCCCCTTATTTCTTCTTCTCTCTTTTTTCATTTTCTTTTCTTTTTCCCCTTTTTCCTCTGAACACCGATTTTCAAAGCTGCTCCTTGCAGACCACTGTAGAGAGACTATTACACAGTAACTACACCTAGTTTTCCCCTTACTGTGTCAACAGTGGATTGGGAAAGCTTGTTCCATCTACCTTACACTGAGAGCTGACATCAGCCACATGGACTACATGGTGACTTTTGATCAGCAAAAGACACATTTAGGGCTTAAAAACCTTTAAGGTTTTTATATGTTAGGCGCTTTGACAGTTACATTTGGTTCATTATTCTTTAACCTTTGCTTAGACACCATATATGCAAGAAAAAGTCTACCTTTGTTGAACGAAAGTCATCATATGACACAAGGTATTTAAGCTTTCTGTGACATATTCGACCTGCAACCACTGAGCAGAACCTTTTTTAATGCGCAAGTGATGATCAGTATCGCTCTGTATCATTCAAACTCTAAATAGACAAAGATAATTGTTTAAACAGAAAATTAATTAAAAATACTGCTGCAATTTTAATAAAGGTATTGTTTTTTTTAATAAAAAAGCTAAATGTCAGAGCGTAACTATTGCAATGACCGTACAGTTTCCACATCGTAAATAAAATACATGTGTGTTAGAACAAAAACTAGAACATGCTTCACATACTTCTTCAGTCATTGCTTAACATATCTGGAATACATTAAAAAGTCATATTCGGTTATAACTCAACCAATGCACACATCTCATGAAATACACACTCTTTGTACAGAGGACTAATGTGTAATCAGAATCACTTTTTCAAAGGGACACAGCCACACTGTGAGCGCTGTTGAACCCAGCGATGAACAGACACATCAAATTGCATGTTTGACTCCTACGTTAGACGACAATTCCTTCCCTAAATTCAACTTCCTTCACTGAGTTGGCATTCCAAACATTATCCTTAGAGTAAGAGTTGCTACTAGCACAGCTTGCTTTTTCTATTCTGTTACGACAGCTTTACTCTACCTGAGGTTAATGACATAAAACTGGAACGACAAAATTTCTTTAAATTAACGACAGTAAGAGTTTCCCTTGTTCATTGGAAGTTCATTCACACTCTTCCAAGTCAGTGACAACGATTCCATTGACTTTACTAGAGGCAGACCTTTACCCATATCAAACAGAGGTTTTGATCCCATCTTTAGAATGCATACATATTCTTGCAGTTAAATATTTCGCTGCAAAACTTTGGCAAATAGGCTGTATAAACCCACAGAAAAATATCTGTATTTATCTCTCTGGGGCTATTTCTTCATTTAGATGCACAAAGAGACACAAAAACTATAGGAATTTGTTTATTTGAATAAGAATATGTTTGTTCTCAAATTCAAGTCAGAGACAACACCTTAAAGGAAGTGAGATACCAATGTGATCGATGGTACCTTGTTTGTCTTTAGTGCATCCTGGCAACACAGACCAGCAACATGTTCCCCTTTGGGCTTTATTCAACTGCCTCTGAAAAACAATAAAAGAATCTGAGACTCAGTGGTGATCTGAGTTTGGACATAGGATTTCTGAGGTATAGCTAAGAAGTTAGTACTTTGTATAGGGTTTGTTTCTTAAATGTGTATTTGTACTAAAATTAAATCTTGCTCCCACTATATATCCTTTCAAGCTGAGTACACCTTCAGTTCAATCTTGGGAGCCTTTTTATACTCAATCAGAATAATTCACCTTCATGCCAATAAGATGAAGTAGAGAATAATTCTCTGATTTTTATCAAGAAGAAAGACTAAAACTGCTACAGACTTTGGAAGTCTGGCATAAATATTTATTTGTTCCTTTCAACCGTTTTATTACTTCCTTGCTATTTAACAGCAAGTTTCCTTAACAAAGGGTGCAAGTAATAAAATGCGTTCGTAATAACTGCAAACTTTTAACGTTAAGTTGGCAGAAACAATCCATTTTTAATAATAGTCTGTCTTGGTAACCTTGTATTTTGACCCAAGGTGAAAGGTGAAGATTAAATCTCTTCCACCTTTCTGAATGCAGCTGCTGTGCACACAGACTTTAATTGATGTGAGACTTAGCTGTGTAACCCAAGACCATCTCCCGCCTGCAGCACTGAAAACGTGCGATTCAAGGCTCAGTTACTGCTGATAGCAGGTCCCTCTCAGCTGATGGTGTGGACAGGAGAATGAAGTCTTTGTCACTATCTATTCTCCATCAGGGTGACTTTTTTCTTCTTCATAACTCCAGTATTCAGGCCAGGCCTATAATGGTGGCCTCTCAGCAAGGAACGATATAAAGTGAAACAAACTGAAAAATGAGACAAACAACCCACAGGTGACCAAAGTTGTGACGCTGGAGCAGAGACCCGCTTGACACTCACTAGGCAGTGTGTGTGTGAGTTTTTGTGGGGAGGGGATTGCACAGATGTAGTTCTTTTTCTTTCCTTTCTCTTTTGCACCTGAGTGCAAAGATATTCCAAATAAAAAAAAAATTCTTCATTTTCTCCCCAACTACAAGTACCTGTACATTCAGGAATGAAGTTGTTGGCCTTGGCACTATAGCAGGTCTAGTTAAGTTATTCTTTAGGATATTTAACCAGACCCTGGAGATCTAAAAACATAGCCTTGACTACTTGAACAATATTCATACTCTTGAGTACTGGCCTAGAAATCCCTCTCTGAAATCTGGGACCAAATCAAGACACTATTTATAGACTGACAGAATGGATAAGATTCCTTGAGCCTTTTCTAAACTTACACCAGATCTACTAATTTGACAGGGTATCTAAAAGCATCCGGAGCTAATCAAAACCATTTTACAATTCTAACTTGAATTTGAATAAACAAATAAAGCCTTGCTGAACTGTGCTGTGCAGTCTTTTCAGAGACTTAAGATATTGCCCTGCATGAGGCTCTAGTCACAGATCAGCACCTCTAACACATGGCAACCAAACACACATGCTGAGTTTAGATGGAGGACCAGTATGTCATATACACATTGCACTTATTAGTTCAGAACTAAAAGAAATTGATTTTTTGATGTATACTGGCAATGATGAAAATTGTGCAAAAATATTCGCACAATACCACACTAACTTTTTATATACAAGACTATAAAGTTAACATGCATTAAATATGCATGATCTAAACAATCTGCATTGTTTGCACTGGAAAAAGTAAGAATTTAAAACAAGAACAACAATACTGCAAAGAAAAACCCCAGAGCAGAACAAAAGAACAGCATGTGCTTCCAGTTTAGTTTTCCAAGTCATATCTTTCTGGCACGTCTACTTATTTCAGAGAAACTTGGCTTCTATCACTTTGTGATTTTAATTCCAGTATTTGGCAAAATCTGATTTTCTAGTTGCTGGCTGAGTTTGGAGGTCCAAATTACCAAAGCGAAGACTTTTCCCCACTGCCTGCCAGGGCCAGGTGAAAAGAGCAGGTCTGTTCTGGGGTTTCCAGAACACTGGACCATCTACATAACTAGACAGCATCACGTTTAAAGGCTAGTGCAGTATAAACTATGCTTGAGCTAGGGGGAACATTTCTTATGAGTCTCAAACCACTGCAATAATCCCCTGAGACTCTGCGCTTTCACAGAGCAGCATTACCAGAGGATCACCAAGTGCTATGAGGTTTAGTGTATGCAGTTCAGAGAGTGGATTTTTTTTTTTTCCCATCCTGAATAAAACATTTTCATGTGGGAATTAAAGACATTTTCAGATAAATCACTCTCAGATTACGCCTTGTAATCGATTAGCATCTCAAAAGGGAAAAAAATAAAACTGAACTTCACACCTCTGAGAGTTAAACTCTTGAGACAAGAAAATGAAGATGCCTAAGGATGCTGAGCATTTGCTAAACAGTGCTGGATTTGACAACGTTTTTAAGGGCTCCAGGCGATAAGTTTGGTTATTTGCATTGTTAATACTAGCATTTTTTTGAACAGCAGCAGGAACCATGTTGCTGAGGAACCTGAAGGGCCTTGGAGCAAGGTCTGTGCAACCGTGGTAGAAATGGTTTGCAAAACTTCATTCCTGTGCAGCTGGTAGGTAAGTATCAGCATCAGCCTGCAGTCACAGCTGGAGCCTGGCTTCTCTCTGTTGTCCGCTGCTAGTTAGATAATCGTAATTATGACATCAAAGTTATCGCTTCATGAGAAAATATACTTTGGTTTTTCAAAGGCTGTGGTACTTTGTGCACAATTATCTCCACTGCCTCCTCAGAACCAACTGCTAATCAATACCTGATAAAATACAGCTACGGATATTTTTTTTTCAAAAGGAAGAACAGTATCTTTCTAAAGGACTCTCAGAAGAGTATCTTATATGAAATGTAGCTTACTGCATATGCTGATTCTGAATGACTTGCTAATTAAGCACTGGGTCATCTGTTAATAGAATTAATTACACACCTTGAATCATGTTGTTATTGGCAGCCTGAAATCTGCTATCCTCCTACATTGCACAGTTGATGATGTAACTGTAACTTGGTCTACAGAGGCTGGAGATGGAGGTGGAGTGGGAAACTCAGCATCACTAACCCAGTTCTAAGTTATCACCTGAATCATTATTGTATTAGCTAGTATCTGAATAAAAAAAAGAGGAGGAAGAGGAGGAGAAAGTGGCAAAACTAAAATAACTAGGAATAGCTCCTATTTTAAAACAAAAGCTAATCCAGGAAATAGGCCGAGGGTACAGGGACATTAATACGTTATTGTGCTGAACTCAGGGTCAAAAGGCAGCCAGCTACAAAGAAAAATTGCGTACCTATAGGATATGATATAGTCCATCTATCACAGCAGTTTAGCATTTAAAGCCACAGCCCTCTACAGTGCCGTTATGTGGCACAAACTAGCTTCATTCAGATCAAAAAGTGCTTTTCCCTTCTCTTTTCCTGGATATATAATAAGTTACATGACAAGATTTAGCTCACAAGAGTCCTAGATAATTGTGGTGTGTAAAATCAGAAAGAATCAACTCGCTCCTCCTTTTACTCACACCAAAAGGGTCAGCCTTTTGTTTACTCCTTAATTCACCATAGGGAATTAATTTTAGCAAGGAAAAAAGTCTTGAGAAAAAAAATGGACCATCAGCTTTTTAGCACAAAAATGTTGAATGAAATGGGGGTGGGGCAGAGGTATTTTTATTATTCTGATTGTACTAACTGCAGAAAATTGAACCTCACTTCAATTTCCATGGACTTGCTCAATTCCATTTCCCTTAATAAGGATCCAGCAAGGTCTGCAATCAGTTTAAGTATATGCACTATATGTTGCCAAAGAGCAAAATCCCACGCAACTTAAATATAACTTTCTTATATGTGTACCTACACCTGTTTATTTGGAAAGAACACTTGAATTGTTCTTATAGCTTTAGATGATTTCAAAAACCCACATCACCTCTGAATACCAAGGGCTAAGGCTGTACCAAAACACTGGTATAATGAAACAGCAGTTTTGAACATGTTAGTCTTGTTCTCTCCAGACTTCCGAACCCCTTCACTGAAACGGGAATGTTTGCTTAATTGCCTATACATAAGAAGAAAAAGCACTACTGGTGAGCGTGCTCTTAAACAGCTTACAACCCCTACCAGGAGCATTTCTCAGAACTGCAGACCATACCACCACCTGGCCATGTGTGTTATACACAGCCTACAGACAGAAGTATTTGGACCTTGCCGCTCATATACGATACATTCGCATCAGTAAGAACAGGAGAGACTGAGAAAAGAGGTACATGGCCATCTACTCAGTTATTTCACTATTCTGGCCGGTACAGTCAGGTTTATAGGCCTCACAGAAGACAAGACATCTCCCTTTAGATATGAGGAATAAACAGAGTGATAAAGACATTTCAGACAGAGACTTCAAATAAGGCATCACGAAGCATGGAAGAAGTTGCCAAGGGGAAGGTTAATTATGCGACTTAGGGAGTTGTTATTGGGTTTGATAGGCTAGAAGTAGAATTTGAGGTCCTTCCAACTCATTAAACAATGTCTTCCAAGGAGGCCTAATTGAATAAGATTTGAGATTAGTATTGTGCGATCTTCTACTGGACCTCACTGCCTCACAGATCCTATAAGGGGTCAAAAGGACTCAAAGGAAGACAACTGCAATTAAGAGTATTTACCAATGATCAGAATAGCACAAGTAGACCATGAGGCTTTAGTGAGACTCACAAGTACCTAAGAAATAAAAATGTAAATCTGACATTACTGTGCAGATTTAAAGTTACTTGTGAGGCAGACAGAAACAAATATATACTCTCTTTCCCAGGAACAAACAATCATTGGTGAACAAAAAAGAGACTAAATGTAAAGACCAGATGTTGTCTATAAATGTGGTTCTGTATGAAATAAAATCTGTCAGTTTAACCTAATAAAAAGCACTTCTCAGAATTTCTTAACTCTGAGATAAAACATGTGTGATACAGAATATGGAAACTTCCAGCCATTAAAGCATTAGTAAATTTCTGGTATATCAAATTAATTTGGCTACATAATTATTTACTATGCAATACAGTGTGAACTAAACCCTTTTTATTCATCTCATGGACCCAAGTTGCCAGATTAATTTAAATGCTTGTCTCTCAGTGGGAGTTGTCTGTTTAAAGCAGTTTTGAGGGTCTGGGCTATGGCTCTCAGCTCTTCATTGACTTAAAAAATGTGGTGTGGCTGCTTTATGCAGAAAGGGACTTTGACCCAAAACAGCATCTTTGTAAGAGGATTAGAAAAATTCCATTCTTTTAATGACCGGCTAGATGTTTGCTCTCCTTTACTTAATACTCTTTGTCTGTTATTCTTAATTATCAGCATAAATGCTTTAAACCAATGTTGTAAGTAATCTGTCATTTTATCCAGGGTTTTGTTGAATAGTTCTTTTGAAATGATCTGATTATTGATTTCTTTAGGAGACCATTCAGCTAAATTCCCATGCTTGCCTGTATAATGGCACCTCTGCCGCTTCTGGGAGGTTCCACCAGGACCCATGGTGCTGAGTTTACCTTAGCGCTTGTCCAGGCAAGTCAGGAGCTTCACTGGAGGGGCAGATACCATTAGGACTGCCAGGAAAGACTGACACAAAACTTATTTTCTAATGTCATTAATGTTATCTAGCAATTTGTGCCACATGTTTTTATTGTTCTAAACACTAATATTTTCCTAGTGCCTGATAAGGATGGGAATTACCCCCCCCCCCCCCCCCCAGATCCTATATATGAATCAACTCCCTTGGATCCTAAGTACTTTAAAACTAGGCTTGGACATCCGCACCTAACATAGCTCCTTAAAAATCCTGGCTGAGGACTAAATTTCACCCTGCTAATATAGTCCTATGTTACAGGATAGTGTGTGACAACAGGCGTTTTAAAACAGCCAAGATGTATTTTGTAATTTAGAAAATGACTCTGAGGAATCATTTGTCAGTTTAATGAAAATCTGAAACTACAGGTTTACATAATAGAATTAATTGTAATGGCTCTGCTGGAATGATTTCTTTCAGATGGGTTATTTGAAGGATTGAAAGAGGGATTTCACAGCTGAAAGAAAGAAAGGATTTATCCTAAGACCCATGTAAGCAAAACACGTTTAAATTTCATAATACAGTGTCTTTGACTCTGTGGGACTATTGTTTTCACATATCTTGAGATGTAGGAGATACTTCTATTCACAAGTCTATTCAAGAATATTTTGAAAGAATTCGGTGCTTTCCTAACGCAGGTGTTCATCACCCACAGATGGCAAAGGAGTGAGTACATTTACTTATTAAAATGTGACCTTATAGAGTTACAAGGAGTTACGTGGAGTCGTGCAACATCCCTGCCAAGATGGAGTTATAGAGCAAACAGAAAACCTGTTTCTAACATGGGAAAGATTAAGACCTCAAACAGGTGAGATGGATGAAAAAATTATAAAAAATTATAAAGCTCTGAGTGACTACACGGTCACCCAGGAAGCCGCAGGGAATCATCAGCCTCTCAATTCAAAACGTCATTTCACAAGAGGGATAGTGACTTTATGGGAGAAAAAAAAGTCTTGATAATCCCATGTGCAAGTTTGCCCTTGAGGTCCTGAAACAGCATCATTTTCAGCAGTGTCTTACACCTTTCATTGCTCAGTATCAACTCCTGAGCACACTGTGTGCGTATGTGCCTGTGAGTGGGGAGTATGTACAATACTTTGGGTTGGGGCTCCCCCTACCCCCATGATCATTCCCCTTCAGTCCTTCAGAGAGAAGGTCGTTTCCATTCCTCATTTCATTTCTTCCTCCACAGTTGGAATGATTTTGTGAGACGTTTGCTGGGGAACAAAAATATTTTGTACTCTGACAATTCCACCCTAGCAGCCACCCCAGCACCAGGGCCATGTTAACATCAGGTCCCAGAAACTGTTTCAGCTAAACATTGTTACGAAGCAGAAAAACACATGAGTTCGATTCCATATGGCTTCCACTCTCACCAGTGACTTCTTGGCCAGTAAGCTGTGCCCGTGACTGGAGAGCGGCACTTAACAGACAGGAACAAATTACACGGCCACAGATGCAAAAGCGCATCTGATGCACTGAGAAAAGGAGCAGGTGGGGTGAAGGTCCCAAAGCTCTAACCCAAATTGCAACAAATAAACAGCAACAGTAGAAAGAGTGACATGTGTAAAGGGTGAGAGGCAGCACAGTTTGACATCTTTGCCATAAGGGCTAGCTGGGCCAACTGACAGCTCATATCCTTCCCTCTCACAGCTGCAGTTACCATATTGTACCCATTCTTTCCCGAAAATACTGCTGAGTATTCAATATGCTAACACTGCCATTTCAAATCACGGCAAGAAGTACTTTTTTAGTGCACAGACTACACAGGATATTTAAACACAACTTCTAATATTGTTATGGGACTAATTCGCCACCCCTTAGCTTGAAACCTCCTCCAGCTTGCATAGACTCCAATTCAACTATGCAAATATATTTTCCAGGATGTGCAACTGTTGCTCTGTGTCCTGTTGTAATGCAAATGCTAATGTGTACAGTAAGGTGTTTACTTGCCTTCTGCTACTTAGGCTATAATTTTGGGGGGGAGGTGGGGGGAGTGGGGGGGCGCAGAGAAAATAAAATAAAGAAAAAAAGGCTAAACCACATTTCTGAACTAGAAGCCTAAAGTGTTATTATGGTCATAGCAACACTAGAACTATAAGAAATGTAGCCATCTCCACTGGATGATTTAAAATAAAAACATAATTATCATTGTCTTCTGGTAGCTAGGTAGATAATTATGCATTGCATTTGTGCCACTAGTAATTCTACACAATTTGTTCCAAATCTGTTATTTGACAAGCGTAGGAAAGCACAACCAGCGGCTGGTATTTAAGGGAGTGTCTTGGGAACTGCCATAAGGTAAATAGATGTTAGTGAATCCCTAGCCCCAAAGGCCAAACTACAGAAGCTGAGCAGGGTTAAATACCACACACTTGCCAACCTGCAAGCCACCTGCAGCTTCCTCTCACAGGAGCGAACAGCAGTGCTCAGCAAACCTCAGCTGCATATAAAGCACATAAATGTCCAACCTGTTTTCCCAGAAGGGTGGAAAATACTGATCTGAAGTAGCATAACAATAAAGCGATGATAATAATAAGACGTTATCTCCTCGGCACAGTTCTGCAGCTAAGGAGTGCATTTTTGGTTCAGCTGCCTTCTATGGGAAAAAAAGGTTGCCTCTTAGATTACAATTTACCCTGTAATACTTTGTTTATAACACTTCTCCGCCCTCCATGCCACCCAGAGTGAAAGAGAGTTCATGACACTTTTGATGTGTATTTTACAAAGAGTGCATTTTAAATAAGCCAGGGAGGTTAACTCAAGATCCTTTAATCCCAGCATATATCTTTGTTAAGGAAACATAGACCAAACCATTGAAAGCCCCAGCTAGAAAGCAGGTTTGAGTAAATCCCTCACCCTGAAAAAGCCCTCTCAGACCAAATTCAGTGAGGTACATTCAGATTCTTTCTGCAAAGAAATAAACTCAGTGGCTGCTGAGGGGACTGTGCCCCTGTCAGCAGGGGCCATGTCGCCTCTCCCCCGGGCAGCAGCAAAGGATGCTGTGCCTTCGTGGGTTTGCTGAGACTTCTGGGTGCCTTGGGTGCCCTCCTGCCTTCCTCCTGCCTCCAGCACACTCCCAGTGTGCCGCCCTGCAGAGGAGGGCATGGGATCTGGAGAGCAGCAGCAGGTCTGGCAGTGGAGCATCCCCTCCCCATCAGGCAGCTCTCTGACAGGAGAGCTCGCAAAGATACACAGGTACCTTTGATCAGGACTGACTGAAATTAATTAGCCCTGTCCCTCTTCCCTACCTCTTTGTAATATAATGTTTTTTTCACGTAAAGGACATCAATATTTATGCATGCAAGTAGGCACTGCCCCAGTTGACCTAGGTTGATGTTAACCCTAAGCCCTGAAAAAACAACCCATTTCGGTTACAAACGACCTCCTTTACCTTCACTGACAGCTAAATGTATGTCTTCTGTTCACAAAGTGAAAATGACTGGACTAATGGGCTGTCCTACCTGGCACTGTTGTATCTCTGCCTGAAGAAGGGATTTTAGAGCCACCAAGCAGTCCACTCTGGTTAAAATGCTCCTTGGATCCTTAGAAATCTCAGTATTTCCTCCTTCCGTATTTGCCTTTGTTTTGGAGCCATCAGTCCCAGAGCAGAGCAGGGCATAACTGCACAGTGAGCTGAAATGTTTCGAGTCTCCAGCTTAGTTACTCTGCAACGTTTTGTTTTTTATAGAGCAAAGTACCATAAAGACTGAAATAGATAGCAGACAATGCAAGTGAATAAACACCTGCTTATACAAAGGACCTTGTAAACATATGTTTAGTTTTGGAAAAAAGGAGTGTTTTCTTTGTTTGCCAAAACCAAAAAACAAATTGGCTTGGGCAGAATGGAGAAGAGGAGAATTTCTTTTTTTCTTTTAACTAAAAACCTAAAACATTTCAACAAAAATGTCACCTTACTCATAGAAATGTTTGTTTTCCAAAAAAAGATCCAAACCCAGTTTTACTATCCTTGATTTGTGATTTTTTCCCCCCTTACATGGGCTTGCTCATTTTTCTCTGAACTATAGTGAAAAGATATGTCAGTTAAAGTAAATACAAGTCACAACCCAGAACTGAATCTAGTGATCCAGCACAACCAAACCAACAGCTCATGAAAAGGTTTTTCAGTCCTTATTAGAAAGACCATTTTTAAAGCAATGACAAGTTCTTTTATGTCAACCTGAAAAATCCAACAGTGGAGAAAGCAGTAAATATCTTCAGCAGTATATAAAATATGATAAAATAGCTGGTAGAGGAATTTATCAACCTTTTGAATGTTTTCGGAAAATGAGTCAAGCTAAAGTAAACTGTAGTCTCTACTGGCTAAAAAACTTCAATTCCTAGAACTATTTTCATGCCTATAGGCAAGACCTTATCCTCTGCTCAGGGCTTGGTGATTTTCTCCACTGCAAATGACACGCTGTCAAAATAAGATAGTAAATTTTCAAGATAGCCTTTTGTGAATTACTGATTCATTCTTTGATTAATTAAAATGTTTTTAGTAACCCAATTTATATTTCACTGGAAATATAAAAGACGCTTGGTCTTTTTACATTTTGTTTCTCCTAAGAGGTGTCACTGGTTTGCTGTGACTTATTTTTTGTATCGAAACACAACTTCTAATGAGTTTTGCTTTCCAGTAATGTTGCATTACCACTATTTTGTGGTTTTCCAGAACTGATGGAAAGTGTTTACAGTAACAAAATACTACCCACTTAGAGGGTTTTTTTCTGTCTGGAAGTTGTGCACCTCATCACATTTCACACAACCCCTAAGATTAGCAAGGGCCAGGCTCCTCGCAGAGCCAGGAAACCCAGGAGAAACTCAGGGTGACGATTCCCGGCGTGTGGCCCTCCTGACAGGTGTGCAGCAGGGAAAAAGGCCGTGATAACTTTCTCAGGGTTGCAGATTACTTGCTGCCATTTGCCAGAAGCATTTACTAATGGCATCACAGTTCCTCCTGCAAACCGATTTAACCTGCCTGCAATGCAATTTACAGGAAGGGTTCATAAATACCAAAGACCACAAATACACAGTGGGGCAGAGGACTTTGGTTTCAAACTGCAGAAAAGGCAACAGACATGGACCTCAGCTAAAACAGGTCCTTCCATCCCCTGCTTTCTCAGTCCCTGCTCAGCCTGTGACAGAACACAGCCTAGGGGAAAAGCAAGTAAAACCAAAAAAAGCCAAAACCCCCAGGAAAGCCTATTTAGAAAGCTGCTCTTCCCTGATGCCAAATGCCCAGTTTTAGGAACAGAGCACAGTGGTCCAGCTAAGTTTGAGGATTTTTGGACCCACTTGTGATACAGTTGAAGAACACCTTGGCTGAGCCGCACAGGGCAGGATAGCTCCAGGGAGGAGAAGAAGCACAGGCAGGGAATGGAGTATGTCATTTTGATACTACCATGATTTTTGACAGTCACTTCTACCAAACCAAACTGAATTTCTTCTGATACAGCGCTACTGGAAGAATGTCTCTCAGATGTTAGGATGACTGAAAGACTGAAGAAAAATCAAAATATCTGCATGTCTTGCCATAGTACCTGAATCTTTTCTGCATTTGCAGTCGTGCCAGGGTTTAGGCTCCAGATGTTCCTGGTCTGTTGACCTGTTCTGGGTCACATAAGTCCTATGTGCACAGGACACCACTGTGGATAGGTCACCCAGAAACTCAGCAAGTCCTACTGGAAATGAGCCTTTGGAATATTTGACCAGAACCACTCAAAACCTGAATCATTACATCAGATATACATCCTATATCCAATGATAAAGAAACAGCCTCCCAGATTTCAGATAATACCCGTGGTTCAATAAACCTCCTTTCACAGGAAATAAAGGTTCCCTAAAGTCAAATACCCAAGACTGAAATCAAAGTTTTCAAAAAAGCACTTACCAGGAGCGTTTGCTTCTCTTTAAGTTTAGCATGCCTCCACTTTCAACTGGAGGTCTGCGTGTGGCCTTCGTCTAAGCTCTGCCTTTAGAAATGCAAATAGAATTTTAAATATTTGTTAGTTAATGATTCCCACTGTCTTTTTAAAATAAAAATACACATATCCCCTGTGGAAAAATGACAAATTCGTGTTTGCATCAATGATATTTCCTCCCTGCCTCACTCCCTCCTCCCTCCAATCCTTCAAGGAATATTGTCTAAATACTCTCCAAGGATTTTCCCTGCTCCTGGCATGCATATGAATCTCCTATTAGTGTCACTGAGAGTTATGTCTGCATATCACAAGAACAGATACCTAAATAATTCATTAGACCCTACACCTAAGTATGTTTTCCTTGATGAACAGTTACTATAAACGTTTGTGGAAAGGTCCATTTCTAAATATTTTTAGAAACTAACCAACTGTTTCAGTTATTAAGACTGCTTACAATGCAAGTGATTTAAACCAGAGAAATGTGGGCAGCACTGATTCCTGAAGATTTCCTACAGCAGCATCAGTTACTGATGCTGACAGAGGAAAAATATGAGGAAAAGGCAATCAATGGGGCTACATTTTGACTTGACTTAATTCATTAATATTTGAAAACAAGTAAGACTGGTTTACCCCAGGGACTGGTAATAGGATACAAGCCTTTCACCTCTAGGTCAGCAGTTCAAAGCCAACTTTGGTCAGTACTGACTGAAAGTCATTACTATCTATCTGAACACTCTTCAAGAGTATATGTAAAATAAGTTGGTGGTCTCTGTTTATTTCCTAATGGCTAAGGCCCTGATTCAGCAAAGCTCTTAAGCATGCACTTAATGAGAAGCAGATGTTTAAATCCTTTTGAATTTGAACATCTGATTACAGTTAAGCACGTTCTTAACAGCCTCACCAGCATGGGCAGGCTGGAGCATACACTTAGGAAGCTTTGCTAAGTAAGAGCCTCAGTGTGCCGGCTTGTCAGTTGTTTGTGCACACGCAAACAGAGGGAACAAGCAAGCAAGCCAGCCCATTTCCCCTTCCCCCAAATATTACTCACATGGTGGTACCGTGTGCTAAAGACGGCACAGGCACGAAAATAAAAGACTATCAGCTGTAGAAGAGTCCCCCTTTTCATTCACCCATATTAATGGGACAAGGTGGGAAAAAAAAATAAATGTTTGAACTGCCATTATAAAGCAGAATATAAGGCCACAGAACTGTATTGCCTTTCTTGCTCCCCAGCCTAGCAGCCTTCATAAGCGTGGAATGTGCTTTAAAAAAGAGTGGAATAGAAACGTGGCATTTGCACAGCCTTCCTGGTGCTTATTCATGCATGTGCTGTGCTAAAAATGTGTGCTTATATGAATCTAGTCTGGAAGAATGGGAGTCTCAAAGCCCAACCACATTCAGTATTTATCTATAGATGAAGCTCATTTCTTATAAGATAAGGCATTTCAAGGTGGTAAAAAGTTATTTGGGAATTTAATGTTTTCAGCCCTTATTTGTACTTGAAAATCATTAGGACTGGCAATGGGTAGAAGTTTTTAAACACTGCTGTTGAAGCCATCACCTCTCCTACTAGATTAAGTACCTTCTAAGATTACCAGTGGATCAGATTTTGTTTTGCTTCTTTTAAAGAGAATTGTATTCTGGGACTTTTCCATGGTGCCGCTGCTTATTGTCTTGCATGATCAAGGTCAACTGCTGTGAAATTAAAGCTAGTGTTTCAAACCACAGCAGGCTGAGAAAACCACCATTTCAGTACCATGACTGTGATGTTAGTAAGGCAAATAGAATTTCATCGGTTACAAGTGCTGCTCCCTGTCCCGACAGACCTCTGCAATGCTCTTAGTTGTACAACCCAGTAAGTACTCTCACAAAGAAGCGATGGTCCCAGTTTTGCCGTGCTTCAGTTGAAATCAGTGGACTGAATTATATCATGGAACTGAGATCAACATCTAGTGCAGCATTTGGTAAATCTTCTGGCAGGTTTTTGCTTGAATAACAAAGAGATAGCCAGCAATCAAATTGGTTCATAATGAAATGATCACACCCAATTTCCTGCAGCTTAAGCAACAGTTTGCCAAGTATCTAATCTCAGAAGATTTCTATCTCACAGAACCTTGGGTAAGGTTTTGATAAACATCCTTTACTATAATGAATGAAACCACTGAACTCTATTAAATTTACCCATTGCTAGTGGAAAATCAAACTAAAAAGTCATCGTTAGTCAAATGTTTGGCATGACTAAGAACTCCTCAGCCTGCAGGAATTCTCAGAAAACACTTCCTAGAGCATGAGTGCTCACTCTTCTTCTGGAACAATAAAAAAAGACTATTCCAGAAACCTTTTCCTCACTTGGTAACGGGATATTCCATGATGATCCCAGTATTGGGACTCTTTAGTGCTTTGTTAGGCTCTCCAAGACAAGCCTTGAGCTCTTGTGTTTCAAATGCACGTACAAAATTCATCCACTTCTTTTTTTAACCATAAGGTACCTACAGTTTTGATTATGACGACTATGTTATTATACAAACATGGTAATTTCAACTCTGAATGATTTCAAGACAATTTACGTTGGCTGTTTTTTGGATTATTTCAAATTCATTAGTTTTTGGTTTTGTAGCCTGTGATTAACCACTAAGCTTCATAAAAGGCATTTAAATAGATTCCAAATAGGTGTCTGCTATCCTGGCTGAACTGGGAAACAAATCAATATTCAGCCAAGTGATGCAACGGCTTTCCTTACATTTTGCATAGTTCTGTGCTGTTTACTAGGAGAGCTCCATAACTTTGTGAAAGGAGTTCATGTTTATCTGGGATACTATTGCTGCACTCTGGGGCCAGAGGTCTGCTTCTGCTCCTTTGTTCCAGGAACTTTTTTTTTTTTTTTTCAGTCATAGTAGCCACAGGAAATTTCAAGTACCACCAAGACACACTGATGATAAATAAATGTTTGGAACTGCCTTTCCTTTTCCTTCCCGATTTATGGAAAAGCTTTATCTACTATGACAGTAACCACTAGCAGAACCAGCTTCATTCCAGTTGTCTAGTGTACATTCAACTTTGCTGAAAACAAAGGGGAGATCCTGGTTCATTATTTAAAATGCTGTGACTATAACTCAAAATAGAAAAGAAAGTATAACAATAGTGTTCAATAAAGGAAACACCTGCTTTTCATTTTCCTGTAGCATTTAAATGAAGCAAATTAAATAACCTAATTGAGGACAAAAGTTTAAATCCAGGTTAGAAATCGGAGCCGTGTTAGACTGCCTCAGACTGACAAGCAGGATAACTGCATGTTTGATTCAATTTTTGGTGGTTCTTAATTAAGTTTAAGAACTTGAATGGAAAGTATGCTATTACCTGTTACGGTCCCACGATCAAATTTCTAGCGTCTCACTGCAAGTGTATCATACCAAGGTGGTTTTATCACTTGTGTAACAGAACGGCCCCTTAGACTAGATGAGGGACTTACTGGATAAGGTCTATTTGAAGGTCTGTGTGGCACAGCGTAGTGCTGCAAAACACACTCAAGCACATTGGGAGAAGTGTCGGCATGGTTTCGGCACATGGTTTGGCCTAACCAGCTATGCTGAGAAATAGTATGCACTAGCTCGACTCACTAACAGAGACAAGCAGCTTCTGCCCTGCCAGCAGGCTCCCTGGGAACAAGTTTAGTTACCTACATGGCTCTACATTGCGCCACTTAGTTTTCAATAAGATGCCAGCAAGATCTGTACCTCGGGGAACTCCAACATCCTTAAACACGGTTTCCTAACAACGCCAAAATACCTCTGAGATCTGAGCTTTTAAAGCATAAGAAAATAAGACAGATAAAGCCTGAGATGAAAAGTTATTCAAGCACACACTGGAGCCAGAAGGCTGAAGAACGAAGGAGCCACACTTCCCGACTTCCAAACCAGCACATGGCCCGCTGGAGCAATTGACCTTCGCTGGTATTTCCTCTGAATTACATCCAGCCCATGCTCCAGAAGCTGGTCACAAGGCTGGAGGCAGAGAGAAGTTCATATGCAGGAACCTCCTTAGCTTGTGGAGCAACACTGGGGCTCCTCTGAAGCTGGCCACAGCGTTCCTGAAACTGCAACAGTGACAGCACAGCCAGCAATGAATTAACATGGCAATTAGACCACTCGTTCCCCCCCCAGTTTGCCCCCACAAGCAATGAGCGGTCCTGCAGTCCCCACGGCCCTGGGTTTGCGGTGCGGTGGGGGCAGCCGGGAAGGCGGTTGAAGCCCTGCAGAGCTGGATGCTGACAAGCTTCCTTGGCCAGGGAGGAGAAAGAGGCAGACTGGAGTGCAACACCTTGGATTTGTGCAAACCTCATAGAACTCTCTTGCAAAATGCAGCTTGCTACACAACTCTCAGGGTTGAATGCCGCACAGTCAGAAAGTTACACATCTATGAGCTAATCCTTTGCTGGTGATGTGGTTTCATGTTCTCTGTGTTTTCCTTTCTGCTAAGAGGGGATGGGGAGAGAAAAACTATTCTTACCTCAGAGAGGTGTGTTTTTCATGTTTATGAGGGGACACCCCAAAATGGCAAATTTCCAACTAAAAAAAAAAAAAGTATATACATCAGTAGTTCTTCTCTCCCTTCTCATAAAATTTGGACCATTTTCAAACATAATGAAATGTGGAAAAGATTTAGATGCGAGAAGTTTTGCCTTTCATTAAGAATATCTTGCATGACATTAGCTGGGAATAACACAGGTCTGTGTGTTTTTCTTGGAAAGCCAAAGTTCATTTACTACAAACCTCTGAAGACAACACCTGTGCATTCTCCCACCTCACTACTATACTTCAGCTTCCTCCAGAAGTTTCCAGACCCCAAATTCTTATGTTGGATGTTTTCCACAGGGTTTCTGGGACCTGATTAGAGAGGGACTCCCCTTGCAAGAAAGTCTTTTTGGGATCTGTGGAGGGTTGGCTGGCATGCAGGGACTCCAGCCAAGGTGTTAAAAAAACATCAAGCCAACGTTGCAAGCACAGAATTGTTCTCTGATAAGAACCTGTTTTTTTTAAGCAGGAAGGCACTTATGAAAAAGACACTTTTAATGCAAGTTTTCTATTTGAACACTTAAGCACTTTAACCAACAATATTTTACTAACAGGCACTTGTAACTTAAGCTGACAGCCAGGGCTCGGAAAGAAATTTCTCTTTCATCTGTTTCTGCCAGTCTTCCAAATAATATCTGCAAACAGAGCATGGGGAAAACATATATTTCTAAAGGTTTTATTTCAAAGCTCTTGCCTTTCTCCTGCCTGTTGGATCACCTTTACCAACAAAACAGGCTGGATGCACAACGACTGTCAGTACTGAGAGAGTCAGGCAGTTACCGTACACGCCCATAATCCTAAATTTTTCTGATGTTTGAGTATAACAGCAAAGAATGGTAACTCCATTAAATAAAAGCAATGAAACCCTAAAAAAACACCCAGAGAAAACACAGCATTAGATTTCGTTCTCTAGGTTCTCAGAAAACAACAACAACTTACTTAGATACATTAACAAATTCAAAGAATCTCGCCAGGCTTGCTTTGTGTTCAACATTATCAGAAATCTCTACACAGACCAGCTCTAGGGCTGCGATCAGCTCAAGGGATACAAGAAGGTATGATTACACAGGATTTCCAATTCAACTTTGAAGATTCAATAGGGATCTCATCCAAAGCCTACTGAAGTAAATGGAAAAAAATAGTCTTATATCTCAGTTTAGACCTATTCAGTTTGGATACAGTTCAGAGAAGTACTTGTATTTGGCAGCTGATGTAAACTAAACACATTAACCTATCATTAGAAAAAAAAAGGTGCCAGAATAGATCTATATAAGGATAATTCTATGAAGTATTGCTTTATGGTCTGTCTAGCCCTTCCAGGATTCCAACACCTTAGCAGAGGTAAAACAAATTTTTGGTAGATTTATTCATACAGAGCTTTTACAGCAGCAATTAAAATCTGAATAAAAATCTGATTTATCCTTTTTTTCATGTATAGCCACAGATAAGTGCAAGCCTGCAAACAAGTAATGACTCTAGTGAAATTAGTGAGGGTACACATAGTGCTGCTCCCAACACTATTTTTTGTTTAATTGCTATTCTGTGACACTTCTGTTTGTAAAGGAACAAAGAATTTATCACATTAATGAGATAAAACTCCATGAACTCACTTGTAGCTTACTTGAATATTTGTATTTTAATGGCAAAGTATAACAGAAAAATGATTCCTAAACCATAACACAGTATTAATTGCTAATTAGTTTACCATTATGACTGGAATGCCTTTTAGCATTCTAAGTCAGTTTTAATCCATATAAACAGCCCAGGAATGCTCTATCTCAAAACATGTAATTATGGGGGATTATATTATACCTCCAGCATTTTGGCAAAAGCTTGTAATACCGGTCTGCTTGTGATTTCATACAAACAGGAGGAAAAAAAAAAGCTCATTATCACTACAGCACATTCACTGTTTAGTGGCTCCCATTTTATTTTTAGATTCAGAGATACAGGCTTTATGTCACACAATTTTTCTTCTACACTCTCCTTTGCTCATGTCATTCCTAAAATAGAGAATTTAGCAGAGCTGGTATTTATTCTTAAAATGTCCAAGGCAATTCCTGTACACCACTGCCACAGGTGTTACTCTTATTTTAAACAGGGTTACAGGTAAAAAGAAAACCCAAATAAACCAACAACACAGAACTTTGGTTTTGCCAAGAATTAAGTGGCTGTTATATGGATTGATTGCTGGCTAAATGACAACAGATTTAAGTACTATTCATGCTTGCAAGTGCCACGGTTCTTTTAGACTGAGCTCAGTTTAAATTGAAGAAGCTAGCTCATTGGCGTTCACCTTCCTTTTGAAGAGAAACAACTGTCTGAAGCATTTATTGTAAGAGATCTCAGACACAGAGCTACAAACAAGCAGGAGACTAATTCCATTTTCCTTTCTCGGGAGAATTTACTGGCTTGAGATAGAGAGATCTCCTCAAATATCTGAAATTTTTGGGCTCTGGGCAACTCTCTGCATTCCACCAGGCTGTTTTCTGTGAGGGCAGGTGGCTGCAGTGAGGACCCTGAAGGAGAAAAGTGAGACAGGGCAGGGCGACCGGCCACTGGGGGACAGCAGAAAGGAGCTTCCCATCCCTTTTGTCCTGCAGCCACTCAATCCATTCCTTTATTTTAAGATTTGTAATGATGCAATTTCCCGTCAAGTCCTGGATTTGCCTAAGCTGATGGTGAACCCATGAGTTACCGACCCTGCTGACAGACCAGCCGGGCAGCTCCTTCCTTGCTCCAATGGTGGCCTCTAGCTCCCAGCTGCACCCCACAGCACTCGGTGCTTTGCTTTTATACACCCTCTTCTGCATACCCGGAGCTGGGCGGCCTTCCACCACCTCCCACCAGCCCGGGGCTCACATTATTTCTTTACTCTATTTCATGCCTGCAGCAAACAACCAGGGTTCTTGCTTTTCCCAGAAAAGCAACAACTCTGTTTTCCAAGGGAAGTAGACTTAGCCCACATTGGTCCCAACAGGCTCTGCTGCCCTTTGATGGTTGCTAGCTGCTCCTGCGGGCCCACGGGAGTGTCCTCTTTGCTTCCTGGCTGCCTTTGGACCTTCTTGAAATGATAAACTTGACTGCCTTTCTCCCCAGCCAGCCCTCAGGATTCTCAATGACTCCACCGGTGAAAGCCTTGACTTCAGCATCCACAGCTGGATCAAGGCTTTTCAAGAGGTTCCTCTTTTCTTTCAAGCCCTTTAGAAGGCATGCATTTGACAAGATACATCAATGTTTTACAGTAAATGGATACAGTCACCTTTTCCTACAAGTTGACCAGTGAACAATTTTAGGCCCTGTTCTCTCCTTTTCAATTTAACCAAAGCCATGGAAAAACTTCCAGACTGATGGTTTGAAACACAGATTTCTGGTGGAGATGTTTTTAAATCCAAGTCTTTTGCACTTTGGCAACACGTTGTCATTTTCACTTAATTTTCCTGACAACTTGCCAATAAAGCCAAAAGTCTGTGTAGCAAAAGTGAGTTAAAGTGCACCTTTCTCATCTAAAGAAATGACATCTGCTGTTCTAAAGATAACTTGTTATTTCTCACAGGAACAAGCTATTAAATAGCCAAATCTTGTTTGTTGTCATCAAAACCTGGGAAAATAACAATGAGCTGACTTACTTGGAAAAAACATTTTGTTTTTGAAGCTCACGCTTTAAGAAATGCAAGATCCTGCCCTCTCTGCTCTGCTTGTCACAGAAGTTTTGATTTTGAATCTTTAAGGAATTCCAGTGTTAAACATGACAAATTTGATTCCAAGTTTAATGAAGTTCCTTTATCCTGTGAGTCATTCAGCTTCTCTCGTGAAATGAGCTTTACTGATTTCAAATTTTTCTGTTTCATAAACATGCTCATCATTTTCCTGTTGAAAATCAACACTTTACAAATGGATCATACAAGGACTACCTGCCAGCTGACTCACATCCCAAGTAAAAAAAAATATAATGGTTTAGGTGATTTTGGTTTTTTTTTTAATCCATTAAGTTAAACCAGAGGAAAATCCTTACAATCTAAATCAGTGGAGGTTTAGTGCAAGTCTGTGAATTTAGTTGGAAAGCATTTTTTTTAAGCATTTGACAGATTAAATTTCTCAATATCAACAAACCTTTAATGTCACTTAAGTCCTGGAAATAGGGTTTATTTGTCTTACGGACGAATAAAGCTCTCTCCCAAGCACTGGATTTCATTCTTTGTCAAATCAGTGTCTTATGCTGTACTGAGCGGATAACAAGGCATGCATTTAATACATAACAATCAGAGTCATGAGACACTGAAAGTTAATTATAATGTAGCAGAGTTTAAGGGTCAGGATTAGCAGGCTAGGATTACTTGTCAGTAGGAGTAAAAAGACCAGGGAAGAAGAGGTCCATCACAGTAAGGTAATAAAGGAGAGCATTAAAAGGACATCTGTGGAGACTATGCTTCCTCTACTTTTTATTGTTTTTAATACAAGGAAAAATCTGATCTTGAAAATTGGTCCCAGATATCTAAAAATCAGAGAAAGTCATCTGATTTTTGAACTTCAGACTTTGTGTTCTGCAACTTAAAAGCTTTAACTTTGTATACTTTTCTTTTTCTGGCATCGGTTAAGCACACTTTCCCTCTCATATTAGTTCCATTCCAGCCTTGTGTTATGAAAGGAAAAACTCTATGGAAAGAACATAGTGCCTTGATTGTCCCTATATACTGCAAATAAAAAACCCGGAACAAGCTGAGCAGCACTTGGGACTAGACACGACTGAATACATGTTACAAAGAGAAACAGACTGTACCAACTATAGTCTGAAGTGATATATCATTTCCAGATATATTCCATTTCCATGCATCTTAGTTGCATTTATGATATGAATTGCTAAAAATTAGATTTTGCCAGCAAAGAAAAAAATTCAGAAGAAAGGTATTTGTCTTGGCTTATCCAGAGACCTTCAGCTGTTTGTGCTCAGGGAGCAAAAGTATTTAACATGGGCCTGGTCCCCAAGACTGTCCTCAGTTTTATATTCATTCCCTACTCCGGAAAACTTTCCAGTTGACTTCAGTGGATATACTTTTGCTGAATTTCAAGTTTGAGTGAGAGCCAGTGCTGAAACTCTTCTGCACATGATTACTGTTAGTAATCAACCTCCTTAAAGGCAACAAGACTATTTACTTTAATTGTCTTAACTTTTCTTTGTAACCTTGAACAAAGTTATTAACCATGAGGTCAAGAGCCTTCGATAATTCATCAAAGAGGAAAATATATGCTTCAGAAACCTTTAAAAAAAAAAATCTTTGTTGTCCTCCAACCCCAAAACAAATAAAGGAAATGTAACTGGCTATGCACTAGCTACTTTAAAATAGCAATCATAGTATCCCTAAGAAACGTGGAACCAATGACAGCCTTAAAAAATAAACCTTCCTTGCATACATGAGATATGCAGAATCTCTGTGATTTGTTGCTATTTCATCAAACCATTCTCTAAAGTACACACATGCTGCTATTCCTATTCCTAGCCTTTGTGGTTAGATCGCCGTTAGCCAAGTTTCCAAAATAAAATATGAAGTTCCTACAACAGACAGAAGTGTCCAGTAACATAGTGCAGTATAGTTAGAGATTAAACTAGTCAGTAAATAAAATAATACATTGCTTATTAGTTACAGGATGGGTGAAGCCAAGCGCAGGAGGTGGGTAGGATCAGCACACTGCTGGCAGACACCGCTAAGCTAGCATACAGCGCTAAGTAGGACAACAGCAACTAAAATCAAAGGTTCGCAAATTGGCAGGACACATTCTTTTGTTGCACAGAGTCACTGGTTTTCGAAGGGTGAAATCCAAGCCGTGTTGAAGTCACCAGGAAAAGTCTCTGTGAGCCAGGACTTCACCTTAATAGAAAGTAATTAACCTCACTATTCCTGCCAAGAATTTGGGTCTGTGGGCACCAACCTGTTAAGCCACGAAACTCGCCTATGCTACAAGAACAGCCGTTGCAAAAATGTGCAGAGCATGGCAGGAAGAAAGGTTGCCTTGGTGATGTTTGGACACTGTGGTGTTTGCATGATTATATAGGAGATTGTCTCCTTTTCCAAGCCAGTATTAATGATAATCAGCAGTGATGTGAAAAGGGATGATGAAAAATTACAAGATGGCATTTCAAACATAGCTTTGGCAGTAGGCAAAATTCCCAGCTTCCAGGCAGCTTCCAACAACTCTGTCTACAGTATGGAAAGCAGCCAAACTCATCGCCCTCAGATCTGACCGTGGGCTTGAAACTTGTGTCACAGCATCACAACTAAGTCATTTAAAGTGTCTGCTGCCTATACCCAGACACTCTGTAAGTTTTAGGTAGAGTCTAAGTTGGGATGACTTCAGGAAAACCTCTAGTTTAGAGCTGCCCATATTTTAGGCATCCAGTTTCTCCTCTGCCCCTTACCTCTGTGTGCTTGGCTAACTCCACTCCTCCCATCCTATTTGACAGCTATGGCGGTGGTGGCCAAAGCAGGAGAAAGGAGCAATGACAAATCACACCTTACCCTTAGCTGGTGAAAAAAACCAGTAAAAGCTAACTTATCATATCGAACATCGTGTTTATTTCAAGATCATGTTTCTCTTTGTTAGGACAGCAGAGTAACTTCTCAACCTTCAGGAGTGTAAACCAGAGGTCTGCTGGAAGCGTGCCCACAGCATCGACTGACAAAGGTATCACTGAACTCTCCTGTACACGCTTACTCACTGCAAAGAGTTCTTTATACCGAGCCAGACTAGAATAGCTAAGATGGGTAAGGAAATTCATTGGGGGAAGAAGAGGTCTTGACTCACATTAGCCCGGCCAAGACTGAAATCATGCTGACTGAAAATGGTAAATGTTCACAAGCATGAAACAAGATGATGTCTCCTCTGCCACTGAATGACATCTTCTAAAGGAGTGGTATAAAAACCTTTATTTGGATGGCTGGGTGGCAGCAGCATTTCAAAAAGATTTTATTATTATTATTATTATTATTTACTTCTAACTTTAGAGAGAATATTGTCACTTCCTGTCAGATAAGCAACTGGCCAGTGACCCAAATAAGTGTTGATTACCATAACTGACTGTCTCTGGAGCTGAATGTGAACATCATGCATTTCAAGCTGCCAGAAAATGCCCTCGCTCCCTCCCCAGCAGAGACCACCCTGTCTCCACCGGGCCCACATGCCACTGGCATTCATCCAGCTTCCTCATTTCAGTGCAGCTATGCAGTGCTGCATTTCAGTGCAACCAGCGGGCTGCTGTTTGCCTTAGAGACGCACTTTGCTCAAGGGCACTATGAAATCTGAACTCCTGTGATACACACTGGATCGCAAAACCCAGGACAAAGTACATAGAAACACTAGAGAAAACATTTCTGACTCATTGAAATCAATTTTCAAAAGTGTTTAGACAGAGCCAGGTTCTGGCCACTCAGAGGAGACTACAAAGCTTTTCCTTTCTTCTTTTCCCCTCTTTTTAAATGTTTTACCACCAGAAAAGTAACCACCAAGCAACCAGTTAACCTTAAAAAATATATATGTATTACCAGCTTCAAAAGAATATCGTAACTCAAATAGCAAAAATCCGTCCCAGACACCAACAACTCCTTGCTCAACAGAATTCCAGCCCTGAGGACATTCATGTATGAAAAACTCAAAGGACTGCAGCAAGGGTTTTGTCAGTATTAGTAAGGCAGACAGGATGTAAATACGTATAAGCACAGAGGGCAGATAGCTGTTGCAGTGGGGGCTTGGGTATGGTTCTGGTTTTACAATCGCACTTACTGCTGTGAAAGCACAGATTTCTTTGGCCCCTGTAGAAGGTTGACACAGAATATTCTCCAAAGTCAGTAATGTCTAAGACCATATTGAAAGACCCGAGGTTAGCATCAGACTCATGTCATCAGCATTATCATGAATTTGTTTAACTCTTAAAGTTTCCCTTAGTTCAGAAAAATACCCTGCAAACTGTTTTCTCTGAAGAGGATTTGTGAAAGTGCTTTTATTCTTGTTCAAAAAGTATTTTGATGTTAGGATTCAGTGATTAGAAGTGATAAACTTTCATAACAGACTTTTTCTGGTTCAGTAACAACAGATTATACAGTACATAGTCAAACGAACATTACTGAAATTGGCCTGATATTAGATACCCAGAGCGTATGTTTGCAGACTTGTTGGCTCTGATTGTAAATAGGCTTGTCTTCCATTTTAACTACAGTTCATTTCCAGGGAGCAATTTCTACTGTTTTAAAACCAGTCTGTACATGCTGTACCTAAAAGCAAATGAAGAACATTTAGCGAAGGGAAGCAGCATGTGTATATTTCCAGAGAGAACAGCCATTTCAGCAGAAAACAGTGCCTGACAGTAAATACTTAACCGTAAGCAGCCTGGCAGCAGAGAGCAGAGATGTTACATGGCATGGTAGTGCATAGCCCAATTCCACCTGTTTTATAACTTACTGACACTTCTCTTATCCACAACAAGGGTGCAACGCCTACCTGAGACTTGATCTGCTTACTTCTTTCTTTGATGTTCCTCACTCTGCGCCTGGGGTCACAGTGCTGGCAGACATGCCATGGGGTATGAATGATTTAAAACAACAGGTGAAAGTCTTTAAATGAGTGTATTTACTACCACCTTTCAAGGACTCTGTATCAGCTATGCTTGATCGTATTCCATGAGTGTTCTCAGATGCACTTTCCATTGTGTTGCTGTTCAGTGGCATGGTCATCTTTCATGTAAGTTTGCTATTCCGTGAATTTCACGTGCTCATCTTGTAAAGCTGGTCTGGTGTGGATGGTCAATCCCCCGGACTTTCATCACTCAGTAAGGGACAGATGCACTTCAGTGTTAAGCAAACTAATAATATTTCCAACATCTCTCATGAAAATACTTCTGCCTGCATCTCATCTACTCACACTTACTTCCTTTAACATTCACCTCTGCTGCCTCCTCTCACTGCAAGAGTCTGAAATGGCTCCTATGCCTTAACTTGTTGTTTTCAAGGTGTTTTTACCTTCCCTCCTTCCAATCTTTTTCTTAAGGACCACTTCTTCTACAGCTATTTTATTCCACAGAGCTTTGAAAGCTCAGCACCCCCTGAGGCATGACATGGCCTTGAGCCAGAATTCCAGCACCAGTCTCTGATCAGACACTCCTCTGCGCAACTGTAAATTAGAATCCCCACTCTTATCTTCAACTGCTTTCCAAGATGTTACAGTTGCATGACAGCTGTAATGACTGCAAACTTAACTGTGAAAAAAAAAAAAAATAAAAAAATATCAAAGAAATCAAATGCAAAACCTGCAAAGTCCCCTAATACAAGGAGAAAAATATTGAGGAGTATAAAGTGGAAAGAATGTCTGTAAATATTGTCCTATTCACTAAAATAACAAACGCAAAAGCAACTGTGAGAACATGCACCTCTGATCTCACAGTATTTTAAATTTATATATTCAGCTAGGAAACCAAAAATCTTCCTTTTCCTTCCTACTCTCCCTTCATTTATCTCATAGCAAAATGATTGTACGTATCATGCAAATTAAAGATTAAACAAAAATAATACTTTTTGGCATAAATTAATCCCAAATTAGAGACGGTCAGCCAGGATTTTCTTGCTAGGCAACATGGTATTTACTGTACATAAAACAGCGAGATTGGCTTCTAATGTTGATAATATAAAGCAATGCAGATAAACGGCTAGAGAATAGATCAGGAATTAGAACTCTGTTCTAATCTAAGCTACACCACTGTTTTGTCATGATGCTGACCAGAATACTTCACAACTCAATGCCTTTCTTCCCACTGCAATGTGCTTCTACTATGTAGCATTTTAAATACTGTAAATATTTCTCTAATATTTCCAGCAGCCTCAGAAAAGATGATGAAATCACTCAGATGTATCCTCGAGTTTATGGCAGCATCCCATAGCGCATCAAGAATTTACTGGTTTTGGGTGTTTAAATGTACCTAAATTACACTTAAATACTTTTAATGATAATAATAATAAAATATTAAAAGCTGCAGAAATTAAACACACACTCTGCTTCAGACTCCATTTGCAGATTGATAATGATCAGCACCTATAAATCCTCATGGGCAGTGAAACTCTGGAAGAGAGAGAGAATGTTTTCAACAATAGCTGATGTCTGCATCAGCAACAAAAACAGTCTCTGAGCACTGGCATCAAGGAGCATTTGATGTGAACAAAGTGACATCTTGTTTCATCAAAGGTTAATGAGTACAGCAGCTCTGTCAGCAATACATTAAGACAGCAGTGTCACTGTTCGTCATACTTGGTGAGTTCAAGGCAGACTGCAGGCATCACCATTTGTCGATTTGTTGGGGTTTCTTTTCCCTCGTGGTTCAGTAAGTTTAATGTGACAAGTTAGTATTTCCCCATAAGCAACTCTTTATGCCATTTTTCTGCAGAGCAAAAATGCTTTTGTAAGCCTGGTACTTGTGCCGACTAGAAAACTAGAGGCTTTTCTCAGCAAATTTAGTTTGTTTAACTAGAAAGAAAACCAGAAAATGTAATAAAACATCATTAACCATAAAAACCTTTTGATGGATTTTTTTTTTTTTTTTTTTTTTTTTTTTAGAAAAATGCAATATCGCACAGTTAAAGACCTTCTTTGCAAGCAAAATTTTGCTTTTCTGGTAAAATCCATAACTGTCCGTTAAAATAGGTAGAAAAGTATATAGTAGCATCAACAGGGAGATAAAGAAACAGCAGTGGTGAAATGCTGTATGGCCAAATTTCAGAACTCTGCACAAATTCTGCTGCTAGATCCAGTGCCACTGGGCAGCTCTCAAAGATATTACAACCCGCTTTAAGCTGCTAGAGTTTTCTGTCAGTATCTCAGGAAATTATAATGAGGCTGAAAAAGCACCCGACTCCAAAACAGATTAAATAAGGGCTGTATGTATGAGTAAAGCTCTGGGATCTGGACCTTAGATGCAACAGCACTCTCCACGTTCTGCCATCCAAATTCATAACAACCAGCAGCTCATTTCCCTGATGGATAATATTTTATCTTTCTCTAACTGTGGACAGGATATGGATGACACTTTATCTTCTCACATGGTATTGGCTTCCAGGGTCCATGACTGAAGCCAAGGACAGGAAACTTCTTTCTGCTTGGGAGCTGCCCAGGTGAGGTATAAGTTCTTGTAGCATTTAGCAAGTCAGTAGTGTTATGTGATGTTTACTCTGCAAACATTTCATGAGTTGTGCTTATATTGTTGCTGAAAGTGCTTCTGAGTCCTGCTGCTATTGGCAAGTTGTGACAATTTTCAAAGGCTTCAGTTCTCCATCCTCCAAGGACTGAATGACTCATTGGGACAATTTATTTCTATGAGCTTGTTTGTTTTACACAAGCCAAACTTTCAGCTCTGTCAGTCTCTAGCTAGACAAACCTTACCTTTAACAGCCTACTGCACAAAGGTCTTATTTACATCATTACATATCTGCACCGCACAAGGCAACCTGTACTTCATAGAAGAATCATAAAAAAGGTGGTTCAAATGGAGCTCAGGAGGCCTTGCTGTCAAAAGAACTTGTCTAACAATCAAGAACTCACATTGTTCCTGACAGGTATTTGCATAATCCTGTTTTAAAAACCATGTAAAGACAAAGCCCCCACCTATTCCCTGCACAATCCATTCAACTTTTGCATTAGAAAAGTTCCCTCTTCCCAATAAAATATTTACATTATCTCTCTCTTGGTGCAAAGACTTGAATTCATCACCATGAAACATGGAAAACAGACTATTCATCTCCTTTCTGTGGCCCCTTAGAAGGCTAACCATAAATTCTTTTGTCTTCTCTGGGTAGCTCAACAACTGCATGGAACCAGGAGTCCTATATATAACTTCCACTTGTTTCTGAACCCACTGAATCAGATTTTGCAGTGATGAAGATTTTAACTGGTATCTCACCTGCTAAATTCAGGCACAAAGAATTCCCATTTGTGTTGTAAATTTTATTATTTCACTTTTTGGCTAGCATCCCATCCCATTTGCTAAGGATAAAGATAGCCTCAAGTTTGGAAATAATGTTTTGGCAAGCCCATTCTCTGGTTTTCAAAGCAAATGGAATGACAACAGGCATGACTTTTGCCCTGGTTTCCTGAAGATACGAGACCTATGTAGTCATGCTACACAAGACTTTCTGTCCACCCATCCCACCCCCATAGCAACTTCTGATCCTGTAGGTCAATGTCAGACTGATTTGACAGGAATGAAGAGTTCAAAGACTGAGTTTCTGCAAGACTAAGGGGAAAGCAGAAGAAAAAAAAAAAAAAAGAAAAAGAAAAGAAAAAGACAACCAACCAAGAACTGACCTTATCTGAATCAGAATCAGCTAATAAGACATCAGATATTCAGAATCCTTTTAGGAGAGAGACTTACAAATTGTCTGTTTTGCAAGTCAAGTTTCACTTGAAGAGCTGGACTAGCCTAGAGCATGTATTGGGTTTCCTGGTTCCAGAACTCCTGGATCCATTTGCACTAACCTGGAAAATAAGTTTGCCATGATACAAAATTCTCAGTGAATAGGGTTATTGTTTGTTTCTGTGAAGCTCCTTTCATCAAAAGATCTGAAAGCATGTGACAAAGAAGGCCTTGAGCATTATCTCTGTTTTATGAATTGGAGAACAGAGAAGGGATGCACCTTGCCTGAGGTCAATGGATCAATGGCAAACCCAGGTGTCCCTCAAGCAGCTCAAGCAGTTGCCCATGCCGCTTCAGGCGTCCTTCACATAGAATCAGGTAACTTCTATTTTGCTATCCTATTTTTTCAGCTATAGACTTGACACTCAGAAATAGTGGTCTAAGCTACTTTTTATTTTTACCTGACAGACATGAACCAATAGAAAAGAGCCTGGTTTTGCAGAAAATAGCACATCCTCAGATTTTTAGACATGTGTTCAAGTAAGCATCCAAATACTGAGGGATACCAACACACAAGTTAGTTGTGTTTGAAAATTAAGTTATCTGTGACTTTGCGTTATCAAAGGCAGTTGCATAATCACCTCCAACCACAGCAGTTCTCATGCAGTTTGAAAGCAGAAATTCTTGCTGAATTCTGGGCTTGGTTTACTACAGTTGTCCAGAGAAGTACTATTTGCTTCCACTTAAAAATCATGTAACCTCTGTGCATTCAGCATTGTATGATTTGCTTACCTTTAAATAGACTCTAGGAGATTATGCAGCCTTAACTGTTGCATTCAGGAATTCTGAATAACTCTGTTCCATAATTAGTGCCTATCCACAAGCAGTTTCTAAAAATCAACCTATCTGAAAGATTGTCACACTAAAAATCAAATTTCATGGAGGATCCATGCTTATTTTATTATTCCAGACAAATCCATTCAGTTTCAGTGACCAAGGATAAAACCTCAAACCCGCATTCCCTCTTCCCCTCTGCTAAATATCAACAACAAAGAATGATTCATTTGAAATAAGACTTCCAACTGCAATTTTGTCCCAATAACTAAATAAATGAGGCCCTAAAAGCACTGAATCCCAATAAGGTCTCTAAGATGTCAGGAAGAAAAAAAAAAAGCTAGCTTTTACCACACAACTGTATTTAAATTATCCAACAGACTCCCTCACCAACACAAGCGGTCCTTCTCATGTGTTCACTTCAACAATGCAGATTTAAAGAACCTTAAAATGGTAGGAGACGGCCGTTGAGGTGGGTTGAGAATAGTAATTGGTACTTGGGTTTTAAATCTAGTTACAGATACTTCATTCTGGCCGTACCAAAATCTTGACATGCCTGTGCCTTCAACAACCCAGGTATAACAATGTTGATGTTGGGATCACTCCTCTGAGCCCCAGGGAAGCAGGTGGCCCTTTTCTCTGAGTTGGGCATTAATCCCTGTGACTGGCAGGCCTAGAGGTCCAAGCAGCATCCCAACTGTAAGCGTCATGCTGCATCACAGCTATTCTAAATATTTTAGGCTTATATACTTACCTGCCTCTGCTTGGGTGTGTGTGTTTGACTCTTTTCTTCACTGTAGTTTAGTGCATTGCTTCAGTGAAACACTTTAGCAACTGTTTAATTTTCATTGTGTAACCAAGCCATCTTCTACAACCCAGGTCTTCTGCAAAGTGCAGTCTTTTTCCACTTTAAATGCAAAAAGGATTTAAACACACGCTTATGCCTTGTGCTGACCTGAAAACTTTGCGCCAGGGACAGAAGCAGAGCTATTGGTAGCAGCCACCTTCCTGATACTGCTGTATCACTGGGACTCACACCTGACCTAGAAAAGTCCCTTAATGCCAGGACCCATTCACCTCCTGTGTCCTTGTCAAAACTGCTAGTGATGCCCCTCACAAAGGACGCTTCTCTTTTAGGAAACTGCAGCACAGTTTTCAAACACACTGCTTTAAAATCAGTACAAATATACTAGAAATAAAAAGGGGGAAAATTAAGGCTTGCTTTCTGTCAGAAGAATCTCTAGTGTAAAGTGATGTCTCCTAAAATTAAGGATTGTACCAGACATGGACAAGAACAATATTCTGAAAATGACAACACACAACAAGTATCTGTTTTGACATGTAATATCCAGAAATGTTCTGATTTCAATAAAGAACATACACTGTTAATTAGGCCCGAGTTGAAAGCAATATCCAACACTGTGGGGATCAGAGCAAAGTCTGTGAGCATGCACTTAAACCGAGGGTGATTTTAGTCAGTGTTTTTGTGGGTTAAAATTAATGAAAGGAGAGAAAGAGCCAATGGAACATGAATGGAAACTAAATTATTTCATTAACCCCAGTGATTTTTAGATGTATAATCAGTTTCAGAGCCTAACACTTATTTGCTTTCAATAGTTAATTAAAACGCTACTTGGGATGTTAAGGATTATGTGTGTGCTTGAATGAAAGTAAGAATTTGGGATTTGGATTACTACTTTGATCATTTAGGGTATGGCATCACAGCCTCGTATGCACATATCTAAATGGGACAGCTCATATGAGTAAGGTTAGTCATGTGCATGTATGGTGTCCACAGCCTTCAAAAACACAGCAGGGAACTTTAGGATTGAAAGCATTAAGTCCGCATGTTTGGCTTAAGAGGGGGACTTCCAGAATGTGAATTGTTACAAATGAAATAATCTGCCAATCAAGCACAGAGATGGTGTTGCCAAAAGCTGGGTTATCACACTTGCAAAATTGTGTTTCTAATGTATATGATAGATACGCTACACATTTTATCTGCAGGCTTGGGTACCACTCTGAAAATCATCTGATGTCAGCAAATCAGTACAGTTGTTATCTAAAAGGAAGTGCACAAGCTACAGAAGTCTTTTTGTCAAATCTTTTACCTGCTTTCATGGAATGAAAGAGTTATAGTCAGTTTAAAAATTCTGTTGATCCACAGATAAAAGTTCCACATAACTGTAAGGTAAAAGTATACTACATAAACCATGCATGTAGCATCCACAGCATCAAAACATCCAATAAAATGCACACATGACACGTACTTTCTGATCTAGTAATTCTCCATTTTCCACATATTCAGGTCATGGAGACACGCGCATTGTTTTGAACTGTATAATCTAAGATTTAACCTTTGGAAACTCATCAGCATGTAGCCAGCTACATTCTTATGTTCTCTGTGAGCTCCCTTCCAGATTTCCAGACGTCAGAAAGATCATAACACCATGTAATACGCTATGTAGGAGAGTCTGAAACTCTCCTATATCCATGCTATCTAGACATCAGTAGCCTATATACACACACACCCCTAAAATAACGAGTAACTGTGTATGAAGATACCTTAATCTGACTTCTAGCAGTAAGTGAATCAGCCTTTTCATTAGCAGTCTTCACTTTCTCAGGTCTTTATCCTCAATTTGAACAGATACAGTTGTATCCCTGTCCTCCCAAAGACTACAAAACAAGGTGTCCTACCTTTCATTAAGTCCAGCTGATGCATTCCTAGATTTACTTCTGTATACCACAAATGAACACACACACACACAAAACCACTAAAACCCAAAAAACCTCTGTAAAGCTTTTATTAATTGCCATCTTAAAGTGACAGTACAAGGAAGATAAATTTTCTAGTTACCCTACCAAGACAACAATAAAACAGTCAGGTTATAAGTTACCCCTGATTCATCTGCGTTGCAGATCATGCTGAACATTCACAAAATGAATCAGAATGCTTTAAGTACATACGACAGAAAATAGAGGCTGAACAGTAAGATTGAGTGTACAGTCACTGTGCATATACAAGCTCAATGTATTCCTCTCAGATAGGTGAATCCAGAATGAGAATAAAAATATGCATGATGAAAATACATGAATGCACAAAGTTAACACAATAGCCCACAGAAATGCATGGCAGGTGTTAGAAAGCCATCTGATCTTGCTTCTAGGTCTAATTGTGACTTTGAGTACTGAATTACATACAGAGACTAAAGATGTTTTGCTAATGTTATATTTTCATGTGAATCCTTTCACAATGTACGAGAAGGAATAGTATATTTCTAGTTCTCTTTGAAAGGCTGATGGGATACCAAGCTTGTAAATTGTGCACAATGAGGCCAAGGGCAGCCTGAGATGGTCATTTTGTTTGCAGGGGTGCTTGAAAGGAAATTGCAATCGGTTAAATTCAGTACCTGCAGTTTCCACGGCATGAATTTTTCTCAGGCTTCTTCACCTCAAGAACAGTCAGCATCACAAAGGAAACTTTGCTCTCACACACTCACAGAATATTCTTTTAGGAACTGTTGAGAGGCTAATTTAGGGTCAAGTTCTGATTTGCTGCTTATCTTACAGACTACTCTTCTGGGTTTTCCCATAGTGGTCCTGTCTGCCTGTCCGTATTGGCTGCCTCCCGTCATAAGCTTCCACTATGATGTGCTCTGGGACAGGGTGATCTTGCCTACATGGAGCTTTGCACAATTGAGCCCTGGCCCATGATGAAGGGTCTGAATTCTGAATATCATAAGAAAGAGACAAAAACTTCTGGGTGCTGTTCCTTTACCATTGACTGGCTGTGAAGGATCAGGCAACTCACGCCAATAGTTCTTCTAAAAGTAGGGTAAATGCCACCATTTATAGAATAATGACAATTACTTGTTTGATACTCTGCATTTTAGACCTGTGAAGTAGCTGGAGCAATCAACTCCTATTAAAAGAAATACTTTTCTTTCTCTGTGGATGCCAAAGAAAATAAACACTGACCAGAGGACAGAAGACAGACAGATTATGTAGACAAGACACACATCTCCAAATAAGCAAGGCTTCATGAAATTCGGTCTTGACAACTTCAGAAACTAATCAAAATGGTCTTTGAACAATAGGAAATCACCTTTGAGAGTATACAGAGGACAGGGATAAAAAGAAAAGAAGAGGAAGGAATCACAGAATGACTGATGAAATCCCAGACCACTCAAGTCTTGGAAAGGTTCTGAAGCAAACGATTAAGCAAAAAAATTTTCAACTACTGGACTATAACAGTGATGAGAAGAGCTAAAAAAACCACTATAGCAAGTCAGTTCAATTTCCTTCTTTGATGGATTAATAGGTTTAGTAGATAACAGGAGAGTGGTAGATATATTTCAACTTGAATAAGACTTTTGATGTCATACACAACTTCATTTAAATTAATGAAAGAAACAGTTCAAATGTTGAATACCATAGAGTATGTTCACAACTGACTGAAGAACATCTATCAGTGATTCACCGTCAAAACAATTCCTACAGAGAAACAGGTGGCTGAAGTATTCATCATGGAAATCATTATTTAATGAACGATTTGAACAATGGAGTAGGACAGGCAAAAAACCTGTACATAGCCATCAAGTAAGGAGATACTGCAAGCATATGTTCAGGGCCTAATCCCGTCCTCCAGGGCCTTTGACTAGTATGGAAATAGTGGAATATAATAAGGTGATAAAACACTTCAGAATAATCAATACATCCAAAACCAGAAGATGAACTTTGGTAAAAATAACTTAGAAGTATTATATTTAGGAAGGGGAAAACAAATCACAAGTACCCACACAACAGCTAGTGAGGCTGTAATACAGTAGAAAAGATCAGATTAAACAGGAGCATACAGTGTGACTGTTTAAAAACAAAACATTTTGTCTGGGTCTTGAAAGGAGTGCTATAGGACACAGGCATTGCACGGGAAACCCCAACTCATCTATTATATCATCAAAGGCACCTCAAATTACTCGACATATACTCACATACAGTAACTTTAACATAACACATACTTTAGAGTAACTTGTTCACTTGCCTTTGCCTGGGAGCCAGGCTGGCAACCAGCCTTGCTGCTGCTCTAGGTGCTTGGGCAGCAGCAGCATCACCAGCGGCCGCTCTGGCCGCTTACACTGCGCCCCACTGAGGAAAAAGGAAGGCCCAAATATTTATCGTGGATTTAGGAACTGGAAAGTGGAAGAACATAAGTTCTACCTGTTAAACATGGATTAAAACTAAATTATGGTGCCAAAAAACATTTGAACAGAGGGTCTCCGTGTCTCCAGATCTTAGCTATCGGCATGTTCAATGCCACTGCTAATGGAAAAAAAAAAAAAAGCAGCTCCTTTGGTAAAGTCATTGAAGATTACTGTTCATGGCAGAACTGCACAATCAGCATCACATCATGATTTATAGTTGGTCAAGCAGATTTTTAAAAAGCTGCAAGAGGCTGCTTTTCTACAATATAGACAGTAGAAACTTCTCATGAACACTGCTTCAGCAGTTTTAGCAAGGAAGAGTCTGGGGCTCAAAGAGGTTTCTAAACCAATGCACGTTAGGCTGGTAGCATGATGACGAAACAGCCAAGTGCTGTGCCAAGCACAACTCTTGCCATGCCTGCTAAGCTGAGCTATCAGAATTACGCGTCACTGGTTTTCATCATGAAGGCAGCCACTACGAGAGCTGGCAGAGCAGTAAAGGCCACATGCTTTCCTCCTCACATTAATTCCTTCCTCATTTCTCCTCCTCAGATTGCTTTTATGGTATCACTGACTCTGTAGGCAAGCAGCTTTTTAACTGCAAGATAACTAGTAAGAGAAACACAGCAGCACTTTTTTCCCTAATGACAATTTTAAGCAACTGTGTTAATGACAATTGCAAGTATGTGGGCAAGTGAGTTTGGAGATACTATATACATAGTATTGATGGTCTGTTGGTCACCCATAGGTTCAGAGCTGTATACAGAGAATACAAAATACCTCCAGCCCTCCACAGCCAAGGCAGCATATCAGCATATTGCCCCAGAAAGCACTTCCCCATCCCCACCTGGCATAAAAGCACGGACTAAAGAAAGATAATCAAGATACCCAGCACGTCATATAGAAAGAAAACATTTCTACAGCAATTAAATTCATTCAAGTAAAGGCCCATTTGAGTCTGTAAGAGGAAAAAACTACCTAAAACCCCCCACAAAGCAAACTTTCTACACAATTAGGCTTTGTTTTCTCTGTTTGGACATTCAATCTGTCCTCACAACGTTGTTGAAGCCTTGTTTACAATGAAGACAGGTTACAATGGAGCATGTGAGATAAAAGCTGGTGACAGACAAAGTCCAGAAAGGGTTTTTATAAGCTGGAATCAATTTCATCTAGGAAATCAGTGAAGAATCACTCTGCAAAATAATTCAAACCATACATGTATTTTTTTCAACGGTTTTGGAATGTTTTGGAATAAAGGGAATAGTTTTGGGCATTCACACAACTAAATTGAAATTCTAGTCAGAAGTCACAGGAGTACTCAAAAATTATTTCTTTTGCTATTTACTGAACAATTTACTAGATTTTCTTCTCAGATATGCATTGCCATGTGGCAGGAGAAAAGCCAAGGCCACGCAGGCTGACTGGAAGTTTGAACACAGGGCTGCTTGTGAGGCCACATGTGAGAAATGTAAGTTACACTACGCTTTGCTTTTGGCATCTAACAAACTTGTCTGAGTGGACCTACCCGCCAAAAATTACATTAGCAACAAGGTATCTTGTGTCTGTGCCAACAGGTTTCCCTTCAAACATGGAAATAACTTACCCCACGTGTCTGGCCTTTACTGATGTCTTGAAAGCAGAGACATATCTGTTGCAAATTAATTTGAGTTTTTGCTTTGGATGAAGGGACCAGTCTGCTGACTTGGTGGGATTTGGAGCACATAACATAAGAGGAGAAGCTGAGAGAACTGGGTTTGTTTCACTCAAGAAGACAAGGTGAAGGGAGATCTTATGGTTTTCTTCATCTATATAACGGGTGCTTTTAAAGAAGACAGAGCCAAAATTCTGAAGGTGTACAGTGGAAGAAAAGAGGCAACAGACACAGGATGCAGCCGAGGAAATTCCAATTAAATGTTATGATTTTTTTTTTTCCGCCATGAGAGTGGTCACAGATTGGAACAGACACTCAGCAGGGCTAAGGATCCTCCTTCCTTGGAGACGTTCGAAACCCGACTGGACACAGCCCTGAGCAACCCAAGTTATTTTTGAAGCTGGACCTAACTTCAAAGGTGGACCTGCTTTAAGCATGGCTGTTGGACCAGGCAGTCTTCAGATGACCCTTCCAGGCTGAGTTATTCCCCGACTCTCAAGGAGAGCTGCTGCAAGACTGCTCTCTTAGAAAAGTGTCTCACAAGAAACAGGGTCTGATCTTAACAGCAGTAACAACAAATACAGGGTCACCATTCAGATGTTTCTCTCCGGGCTCCAGGTGCCAACAGGGTATTAAGAAGCATTATTAGATTGAAGATTTACCCCAAAACTTGTTGTGTATGCTGTCAGTGTACAAACATATTATTCAGTTTTCCTGTCTCAAATGGGATCTGTTCCTTCATGGGATGCTGCTTCAGAGGAGAAAATTTTACAGGAAAAGGAATGTGCAGATCTTGGTTTTTTTCAGTGTACTGATACAACTGAGACCCCTTCTTTACGCTCACAATGGAATATAACAACTCTGAGTTGGCTGGGGGTTTTTTGTTTGTTTTGTTGTTTTCTTTTAAACATCCCTAAAAGCTTCCTAGTGTTAGAACTAAAAACAAGCAAACAAACAGAAAACCTAAACAGGATCTGAGCTTCATATTACATTTGCATCCAACATCTGCAATCTGATCTCGACAAAACAGGGGGTTTGTTTAGAATTAGTTTGAATTCTAAACAAACAAGCGAAGAGTTAGAAGATACTCTTAAAGCACATACAAACATTGCGTTAAATAGAGCAAGATCTCCAAGTCCAGTGCAGTGCCTAACACCCAGCTCTGCACAAATACCCTGTAGGACCTTGGTCAAGACATTTTGTTTTTCTCTGCCTCACTTCACCCCCATGAAAAGGAAATTAGTGTCACCTTTTTTGCCACTTTTTGCCTTTCTAAATATACAGGAATGAAAGTCCCACAGGAAAGGAGCTCTGTTCTTTTACCGTATGAACTACAAAGCAGTCAAGTTATCAAAAACCTGAAAGCATGGCTAACATGATGAACAGAAATAAAGAAAAAAGCAAGCATTCCCTTGCAAATATATTCTGATTTTGCTTAATTGAAAAGCTGGTGACTCTTGGATAGCCAAGGCTTTTCTCACGTCCTTATGCAGCACTGTCTGTCAGTTAGTTGTGCTGTCCAGACCGTGTCCCTGAGCACACAATAAAACTCTCCTTCCTCTGAAGCAGCTTCTTTTACAAGAAACAATTCCCACCTCTCACTAAGGCGCAGATTTAGAAACACAATCCCACAGGACCTGTGTGAAGAACCTGATTGAATCTAAGCTGGTAGCACTGAGGGCAGAAACCTGACACACGAGGACAGGGCACGCTCTCGTGTGGAGCCACATTGTCAGTTTGTTTCATGACAGTTCGCATAAATCTGCAGAGCTGGCTTTGGGTTATTATGCCTCAAGATCGCACATGCAGATAACACTTTGCAGGGTGTAAATGCAAGCATTTAAATAAGCATGAAAGGCAGGGCAGGCACGTTACAGAAGGAAAGTTTTCTTGATGCTGGTTTGGTTTCCAGCATTGCTCTTGAGAAGATTCCCACTCAGGCCTTCAGGTGAAGATGTTCCCCATCTCCCCTCACAGCAAGCCTCCTCCGTGCCTTCGTCTGTGCATTCCTAGACATTTTATAATCCAAGCTCTGACACAGGCTATCTGGAAGCAATGGCCACAGGGAGGGCCTGCCTGCCAGTGTGTCCTGACTAATGTAAGAGAACAAATTCTCCATTGTTGCCAAAGCTCCATGTGTCAATACAATAAAATCACTGTCTTCTGTACTCAAGGTTACATTTGTTTATGATTACAATGTTTATTTCTTGCTGTGAGACTGTAACCGTGCATGCTCTTTCCTCTGTTAAAATACATTTTACCACCCCCACCCTGTTAGTCTTTTTCCCGCCCCCCACGCACTTCTCAACATGTAGCCAGAGGAGGAAAATTCTCTTGCGCATATGTAAAATAGTATTATGTTTCTTTTTTAGAAGTATTAATAATCGGGTTATAATGGCATGCCTGTGGTGACAGCATCTAAATGTGTTTAAGTACTTGCTTTACTTAACTTTAAGCAAGTTAAGTAACACCAAGGTGAACAGCTGTATACCTTTTTGTTGGGCTGGGATGCTACTGAAAGCACCATATAGATCATGAGACTTCGGTTTCATCCCAGTTTCTCCCACTTGCCCTATAGTTCTGCAGCAAGTCTTTCCTGCTCGTGCCTTCCAACCCAAGACAGAAAACACCACGTGATATTTTTTCAAAAGTGCTCTGAAACGCAAGAATAGATCAAATTCAAATACATTATCAGTGTAGACTAAGTTGTCTGCGGTTCTCTAAGGTTTGCAGGGTGCTGGCCTTTCCACTTACAGGACAGAGTCTTTGTACAGAAGAACAACACTGCTTTCAAATTTCCATCATGGAAGAGTCTTTTTACATTTTGGTGGCACTGACCAGAGCCCTGCAGGCAGGCACACCGGAGGAAGCTGCAGAAACCTTCATCCATAGGCTGCTTTGCCCAGCCCTCGGACCCGCTCCTGTCCTTGGGCACTCTCCACCAAGAGGATGTGGCTGCAATCTCACTGCTTAGTAAGCATCTTTTTGCATTAAATAACACAATGCTGTACTACAAAAAGTGAGGCAAATCAGCACCACCCCCACCACCCCCTGGCAGTAGAATTAATCCTGTAAGAAGTGCTCTCTAGTGCAATCAGCTGCTCCAGAAAGGATGCAGGATGCAGTACTGTCAACACCTGTACCAGTGAAAATCTACACTCCATTAGACTCCTGCCAGAGCAATAATAAAGAGTTTTCTGCAGTTTCCCATGGGAGTGATAAGTCTCGCCTCTCTGGAGTGGTTTTTGATAAAAGTCTGACTGGGGTCAGGATGAATGAAGGTAGCCACCAGGTTCCACCCACTCTCACAACATCCACTTTGTCTAATGTGCCATAGAGCAATACAACCTACAACATATCTAAAGTAAATATTTGGCTGGTTAAGTAATTACGCTGAAAAGTTCTCATATCTTTATTATACCAGAAAGAAATGCATAAATCACCTGATGTTATATCTCTGAAGAAATTTTCTCTAACTGGGGCACTGGGAAGTGATTTTCAGTTTGTGAGTCGGAGTAAAGAGGAGGAAGGAAAGGTGGTGAAGTACAGTCTTTTTCTTTTTTAAACACAACAACAAAAAAAAAAACATGAAAAAACAGACAACAACGTTATTTTTTTGCAATGCTACAAAGATTTCAAACAGGTCAAATGCAGTTGCATATAAAAGGACTGCCGCACTGCAGCTCTGAGGGATCTTTTAAGATAACATCTTTACTAGAAAGGAACAAAGTTCATCATTTCCTGTTAAAGATGCCCATGCAATACCAGTGTAAATTAAATAATCATAGCTAAATATTGACTATATGTGGAACAGTTTTAATTCCTGAACTCTGCACATGATGTATTCCTGTAACACAAGACTGCACCGCACCAACTGTCAGACATGAGTCTTTAAGCAGAAGCAGGATAAAATTCTGAGTCCTTGTCTGCCTTGGCTTTTTCTGTCTCCATTTACAAGAAAAAGTTGTTTAAAAGACAGACACTACTCTGTGGATAATTTGCTTGGATATGGGTAAGAAAATACTCAGCATCTGCATTTCTATTTTTCCTGCCTAGCTCTTGATATAAAACTTATCAACTAACAAGATAGGGCAGGTAGAAAAAAAAAAAAAAAAAAAAAAAAACACAAAACAAAATACTCACCCAAACAACACAAAGGCTTTGTGAACACTAAAACTTTTGCTTTCAGAAATGTTAAACTCCTGAACAGCTAGGGAACCGTGACTTATACAGACATCATTATTAATTCACACCACCTTGTCTGATGACTTTGTACTGATCATGCAGTTAAATTCACATCTAGAAAGACTTGAACCTAGAGAGATAAGAAGGGATATGAATCTAGACTTATAATAGGTTGGAATACATAACCTTATTGCAGTAGAAAACAAAACAAGAAGCACAGCACGCTAAGCTGTGTTCCAGTTCCTAGTTACAAACAACAAGACCTAATACTTGGTGTTCTCTCATCCCTACACCTTAGTTCTCCAGCCTGGCCTTCTTATGTTCAGATATCATTGCCTTTCCTGTTGTCTGCTGTTTTTCAAAACTATCTTTGAAATCAGTGCTTCTCTAAGACTAACTTTCATTACTCATTTATTATTTAAGTGTAGGCTATTTCTGCTGATTTTTTCTTCTTTTACAGTCATTTATTTATCACCCCATGAGCAGTCTTGAGCCATCCTTTATTTTATGTCCTCTTGTTCTGCCTTGTGCAGGATTGCAGTTTCCATATTGGATGATTCTGCCATATGGTGTTTATTTTTCATGGTGAGGCAAACTGACAGTCAAAAATGCAGCTAGTTTTGAGTTAGTAAAAATTCATCTATTTGCATTTCTAGGGGTTGGGTTTGGGTTTTTTTTCATTCAATATACTCTTGGATTGCAGTGTCATACAAATCATTTAAACAACTGTACAATACACATTTATTAATCTAATAACTGAAGAAACCTTCCTCTAGAGGAAAGGGTGTCAGAGCTACATACAGGATTACTCTCAGGATTTGTTCTGTTGCGGAGATTTGAAGATTACTTCACGTAGTCAAAGAACATGAATGCTAGCGTCCATAACTTTCCAGGTCAATGTTAGGCAAAGTCAACTTTAAGGAAGTAGTATGCTAACACACTGTCCAGAACTATCAGATATTTGGGCAATAGTTCCTCTTGTTAGTATTGTGGCTGGTCAGAAGTCCTAAAAGAACGTGATTTTGTAGCTATTAGTGAAAGGCAGTGAAAAGAACAAACTATGCAGTCTTGCTTACACCTTATTTGAGAGAGCCTCCATGGAATTAGCCAGTGCAACAGAAGGGTAAAAAAAGTCACCAACTGCACACAAATTAAGACCAAAGATACAGGTAACAGGCAATATCAATTCGAGCATCAAGTCCCAGCACATAAGGAGAGAAGTGTGTCAGAGGTATTTGTGGTCCATTTTTTCATTAACTGCACTGTCCTTAAATGACGGAAATATGGATAAAAGACAGGTAAAAATAATTGGAGATGAAAATCACGGCTTTGTTTTGAACAGAACAGAGGTTCTCTTCTTTTGTCGAATTTCAGTTCATTCATACAACTGTATTCAAACTCACCATTAAAACAGCTAGAACCATGACAGGGTCTATTGACCACTGCTTCCAAAACATAGCCTTTTTGTAAGTATGTGCAGTACATCAAAACTGTTGACAGGAAAATGCTGCCATTGAGGAGAATGTCAACATATATATGAGGATTGTTCTTATATAAAACCAGAGAATAATTAGTTTGAAAAGCTAGAGGAAATAAAGTCCCTTTAGTTTTCCAACATCATCTAAGAGGCACACTCCAACCCTCATTAGACCACACTCAGGGGCATGTAACTGCAGGCCATTTACAAAATCACTGAGTCAGGAGTTCCATTAAAGAAGGAACAAAACTGGAACTAAAAATAATTAGTTTATGGACTTAATTCAAAATTTTCCACCCTCTTTACTGTGGAAAAAAACCTGCATGGAAATGCAGTAGCTGTGAATAAAAATGTATTAACCTTGAATATGAGATTTCTCACCTTGCCCTATCTGGGGACATAATATACAATCTTCTGTTTACAATTTGGGAAGACTCATAGATCATTTACACGTAGCATACTGACAGGAGGAGCTGAGGATTCTCTTAATACGATGGAAATTTCTTGGCACCTAGAGTACTTGTCTTAGTGTATCCCACTCCAGCCAAGAACTGAGGTAACTACCTCAAGGTACAAATTGTCTAATGCTCCTAATAACACCACACAGGATCTCCAACCATGACAAAACAGTCTGATTGCTGGTGACTTTACAGAGCAGGAAGGAGGAAGGGGAAAGAGATTTGAAACATCGTATTTTAATATCTCATATCACACAGTTGTCACTTACTCTGCTTATCTTCCTGCTGTAATTAATAAACCAAGAACTGTTTTGAGGTTTTAGAATATTCAACAATTTTCATTATTAACACAGCAAATAATTAGGAAACAATTACAAAGGCAAAAAGCAGCATAAAAATTCAAGAGTAACTATTCCTGGCAGTTCCAGAGCCACAGTTTCAATGCTTACACTCAGTCTGTTCCCTGAACACACGAATATTTGACATTTCTTTTGGGAATTTATTGAGCTGAAGGATTATTACCTTCTGATGTTGAAACAATTGATTATTTTCTATGTATTAATATAGTGTTGCTACACACTTCTTGCAAACACCTTACAATACATAGTACATAATAAAACAGATTAGCATTTGCAGTGTTGTTAGCTTATTAAGAACAGCTTTCTGAAGTTCGGAGCACTGCAAAAAGGCTGATTTATGATAATGGTTTCCATTAAATTGTCTTGCGCATAACAGAAAGGAGAAATCAGTGGAGACTAAATGGAAGAGGGGGCCCAACCTCTGACTTAAGGTCAACTACTTCATATTTGTACTACAGGCAGCTGAGTACCTGGGAGTGATACAATACAGAAATTAAGCAAACCTTGCCTAAAAGATTTTCACTTAATTTGAAAACAAGTGGAGTTTGGGACATACAGGTATGACTAGCTTAGATTACTTCCTCTTGTAGAATAAAATACACCTTTCACTAATATACCCACCATTTTTTTCAGGTATGAAAAAAGAGAAGAGTTGAAAGGGGACTAATCCGGTTGTTATGAATAATTATGGAATAGTTCACTCCCAAAGCTCAAAAGCCTTGGATTACATTTCAAAGGTAGGTACTGAAACTGTTCTCAATATATATTCATGACTGGGATGGACAAATGAAACATCTCTGTGCTTCGCTGATGCAACCTGCAACCTCAGTCTACACATTTGAGACAGCATTGGAGCTCCTACGCGAGTACTGAGGGGGGAGGGGGGAGTGAAATTGCTTGCTTAATTTCACTGATATTATCAGCAAATTTCAAAGGATAAACTGAGCCTCCATTTCAACTCTCTTCCATGCAGTTGGAAAATAAACCAAACTCTTGTTATTGTTTAAATAGCCTTTTATACGGAACATGTTACATGCAATCCCTGAGCCTGCATGAGCCAAAGCAGGTGTTTCTGGCAGAACACAGGAGAGCTCCTACCACCAGCAATTCAAGTGCAGATGTAAATGGTCAAATAAAAATTTGATCAATCTATTCTCAAGGTGTTAATACTTTTCTCAAATAGGACTTTGTTTCTGATATAATTGAATAGCATGCTTCAGCATAAGCAGGCCCAATATCAGCTTTCACATCTTAGTAGAAATCCTAACTAAGTTTATGTATTTTAGGAGATTGGATGAAGCAACCAAATACATTTGGCCTGTTTCAGTTAAATACTTGCCTAGTAATTTTATTTCCCCATATTGCAAAAACAGGTTTGCTTTGCAAAAATTTAATCACAGCAGAGCTGCCCACAAAACTACACCCACCGTGCTCTACTCCATATTCCCACGCTTTTTAATATTTGTCATATTTCATCTTTTAATGCAGTCCTAATGAGAGCATATTGGAACACCACAGAACCAGGCTCGTAAGAATGTGGTCTTGAAATAAAACATGGAACAGAAGGAGCATTGTATTACAGCCTCTGTTAATGTTTTAATGGTTGAGAGGTTTCCAACATGTTGGCAGTGTCAGGACAAACCAATTTAATAAATTATTAACACTAATCAAACATTTTTATGATGGCAGTCAAAACTTCCTTGGCAGTTAAGGTTAATTCTGTTGAAGTTTGACAAAGATGTTACTGTTTGATGGAAACCATGTTTAAAACTACAGCCTTGCACTGCACTGAGAAGAAATGGTTAAGCAACACGTCTCGAAGCGCATAAAGAAACAGTGAAGGCAGGGCTACAGCCTCCATCCACAGCACAAGAGCTGACAAATGGTAGTGAAATGTAAATTGATTACAGCGTATATAATATGCCTGCCACTACTTGGGAAAGGATAGAGAGAGACTGTTATCGGGAAGAGATAAAGCTCGGGCTGTCGAGGGCAGAGCGCTAAATCAATATACAAAGAAAATCTAGGAATTCCAGGCACTTGAAAAGAGGGGTAGAGAGGAAAATAAAGAATCCTGCCAGTTTTGATGTATTAAACTTTGGAGAAAAGGTATTTTAAAACATCCTTTCATTCAAAAGGGAACTAACAATAACAACGCCAGACAACGCCACATTCTCCCTCCAACTCCTCCAGCCCTGCCAGCTAGCTGAAATCCAGCACAGCAGAAGCTAATGAGGGGTATGGATTAACAATACAATGTTTCTCAGGCCTTTCTTGGGCCTCCCCTGGGGCACCCACAGTCTATACATCATCAATCTACTGCAAATTGATGTAGTCAGCCTGTGACAAGGGTCAGGTTTCCAGGACCAGCTACCAGGCATGATCTAGTCATTTTGAGTTATCAAGACAAAGCTCTGTTCTGCTGAGCTCCGGCCATATAAAATCCACAGTTCCCCAGGCTTTCAGTGAGCTGAAATCAAACCATAGAGCCCTCTCTGTTCTCCCCTACGCCCACTGAGAAAGCAGCTCACCTTTCTGAAGTGGCACTGTTATTATTTTGCACTCTTTTACAGATGATGCCATCTCCACAACTTCAGGCTCACAAACAAGAAAAACGTGTACTAACCCATCAGTTTATTACTATTATCCGTAGTTAGCATTCTTATTTATTGTATGCTAATTATTTCAGTCACATATAAACAGTAACAAGAAAAAACATACATATTTATTTTCAATACAAGAGAGCAACGAAGCAGCAAAAAAGGTGCTTGCTGATGCAGGTTTCTAAATAAGTTTTACTGGTGTACCAAAAACTTTTGTTCGCCCACAATATTTTTTCCGGAATATCACACATGGAATGTTACTTTTATCGAACAATTCACGTGCCACAGCTTTTCCAAATACTCTGTGGATTAGTTTGATACATGCACATTTGCGCTGACGTCCCCTTAGCTTAGCTGAAGTCAGTGGATTTCCCCAGAAGCTTGGGGGCAAGCATGCCTTGGCTCACAGCACTGCAGCCTTGCCAGCTGCACCTAAACGCATCCACTCAGATGGGAAGAGTCACAAGCAATCGAGTATACAACACTGAGAAAAGTGAGCTATTGTGTCAATCAGGTATGTGCAGCCCAAACTAAAGTAGATTTAAATCACTAGAAAGGCCCTCTATTTCAGTTGTTTTGATGGCATCCATGCTTCTACATAAACTGCAGCAGGTAAGATTTACATAATATCTATAGGTTTAGCACCACCTAAGCTTGCAATTAATAACTCTTCCTGAAGGTAACTTTCATGGCTGTTGATCTGCCTCAGAAGGATTGAAAAAACCAAGCTGCCAAAAAAAAAAAAAAAAAGAAAAAAAAAAAAGATTATTGGATCTATTGGATCTCAGCTACCTAAAATATAGCAGATTTCTGAGGCATCCATTATACTCAAGTGAACTTTAAATCTTCACAGCTACTTGTGGTCCAACACAAGCGTGAACTACCAGTAGAAAACAGGCTATTTTTATTCCTGAAGGAACTTAAATGAAATCCAATGTATTCGTTACTTTTAATATTTTTATGACCATATCCCAGTAATATATTTCAGAATTTGTATGTTCATAAAAGAATCCTTGTGAACCTTACTTAGGCATTTATTAACAAAAAGCCAATCCTCAAAACCATTTTGTGATCTCTCTGCTCTGAATGGACAACAAGCTTTGAAAAGCAGGCAAGAGAACTGATCAAGCCACTTGTGGTATGAACATCTGATGAACATTTGCTCATATTTATTCATGCAAGCTTTCTGGAATGTCTCCGTCATAGACAGTCTTCCAAACACAACGTCATGCATATGAATGTGCACAAAAAGCAAATAAAAAGATGCACTAATACCTTTGAAGTAACTTTGTGGCTTTTATCTGATGGATGCTGCAAATACTTTGATTCATAATTTACTCCAGTTTTTCACACTGCTAGCAAACAGGAGAGAAAAAAAAACCTTCTAAATTGCCAGGCAACTTCAATTCTCCTTTTCCACTAGCCCCTTTGTGCAGTGATATGGCTTGAGTAAGTTTCTAAAACATTACTTGTACATCTTCAAAAATTAGGCTTGTGCTCAAAAAGTTTCCATGATAGCTCACAATTAGCTCCTGCCACTGGCCTAGCCACGGATGACAAGTTCTTCTCTTCATTATACCTGTTAACTTTTACATCGATTGGGATATAACCAAGACTGATATTTTTGAAAAGGGTTGCAAGGAACTTTAAAGGAACCCTTGGGGGAACTGTATCCAACCCATGGTCTGTAGCGGATAGCCACTACATACACCTTTTTGAAGAACAAATACTTAAGCCTTTTGAGTTTCTCAAAAAAGCATGCTCTTTAAGCTACATTTATTGACCTGATTTTTTTACATATGTTTGTCTCAGTGGGTGTGTGCACATTCACCTTTAAGTGCCTGTGTAGCACTTTGGGTGCGTATCCCGTCAGTTAAAAGCAAAGTCTTAATCTAAACTAATACAAATGGAAGTTTGGACAGAGAGTGATTGCAGCTCTTTCTTTTGGTGTATTACCACTCATAAGTGATTTTAACTAATAATTTTTAAGGTCTTTTGATTTATTCTGTGCTAAAGACAAAACATTCATTCACATTATTATAGCTGACTACTATTAGTGATATTACATGGAACAGGCATTTTTAGAACAGCTGATAATAAAAAACGAATATACATTTCAGAAGTGAGCATCAGCACTTTGTAGAAATACAGGTTCACTTGAAGCTATCTGTAAGTTTAAGTTGCCTTCTATTCACTCTTTCAGTTGTTAAAAACTACAAGGAGGAACACATCTTCCCTTCAGTGGAAGTATATGCAAAATGTGTTTGCAACAAAAAAAGGGAAGGAGACCCTCTAGAAATGGCTTGCAGAAATCACGCTAGTTATCCAGGTACTTGACTGTGCATCATTTAGATATGCCAGAGGAAAAAATTATGCAAGTGTGTTTCAACTTGTGGATGCAACTGGTGGCCTTTTCAAATTCTGCCTGTACATGGAAGTCCATGCAAAAATATGTCCCCTGAATGAGCTCTGCACTGCTGATCTCCATTTCAAATCTCTGCTGTAGCTTCACCACTGTTGTGAGTGCTTACTAGCTTTGATCAGTAGTGAAGGATCAAGGCTAAAATCCTGATTCACAGCTGAAGGAAATTTAAATCATCATCCAGACGTGAAATTTTACCTATCATATCTGGTACCGGAGCACATCACCATCGCCACCAAACATCTCCCCCACCTAGAACATTTGCTTCCACTCCTCTTCCCAACTGCCAGAACTCCTCCTACACAACTAGTCCGTACAGGAATGAAAAATCTTGCAGCAGCTATTCCCTTGGAGAAAAACTGCTAAAAATCTAGCCTTCAACCCCAAACCAGGCTGCTTTAGTACCGGACAAAGGCTGGCTCTGGTCTGACAGCTCTCTCCATCTACAGAATTGTTACCGCTCTCTTCTTGCTATGCTAAAGCTAAAACCAAACGCTGTTCGGTGTAAGTCAGTTTTGTAAGCAATAAGTCAGAGTAGCTTGCCTGTGCAGCACACTGGAGGGGAGCTTCCAACACTGTTTACATGAAAGTTCACTATTCCCCTCCCAGAAAAATGCAGCTGCTCTTCCCACTTTAAAGGCTTCCGCCCATCCTTGCTTCTCTTCCCACCTATCTTTATCTGGCTGCTTTTCCAAGGGTAGACAAGAACTCCATGCAGTTCTCTGTATCTCCTATTTTCAGAGGACAAAATACCTTCCCCCGTCTAAGAGAACTGATGCACTCTGCTGGCTTCAAACTTTAAAAATATCTCTTTGCTGAAACAGCTGTTGAATAATTTATATTTCTTAGAACTGAGCTGAGTGTATGTACTTTTTTGCTTTGATATATATGGTATAGTTGTTTTTCCTTCCTTTCCATTACCTTCTTGTTTTTCACTTAAAATTTCAATGTAGGAAATTCTGAAGACTTCAGAGGCTGGGAAAATGATTTGGGTTTTGGAGCAAGAGAGAAGGGGAGTGAAATTTATTTGTGAGTTGGTTTTTTTTTTAATGAAAGGAAAAAATCCTGAACAGTTTGCAATTAGCAGCTCTGAAAAGTTATAGTTCCTTCAATGGCACACAGCATGCCAAGTAAACCTACAAGAGATTCCTTAGCTTAACATGCCTGGAGCTGGATACAGTTCCTCTAAATCAAAGCACAGCTCCCACTAACAGTTGCAGTATGTTAGTGGCTGGATGGTTGCTTTATGAAGAATTATAAAGTGACACAGCAGTCTGGTTGAAAAAAACACACACCACGCTTTGATGTTTTTAACCACTAACTTCAAGAGGACCAACAGAGACCTTCCTGTTTTTATTGCAGCCTCTCTATCATCCCTCCCCCTGCTCCCCCCCTCCGCTCCCACTGTTCGATGGGGGACTGTTATCTTTCAGTCACTTTGTAAGCCTGACTTGTTTACAGACTGAATGTCTCTGTTTATAGGCCTGTATCAGAGAACAAACAGGGCAAGTGTGACTTCCTAGGATCTGAAATGCGATGCTTTTTCCTCTTGGGCAAGCAGGAATGGCAAGGGCTGGGGGAAGGAAGGGGAGAAGAGAAATCCTGTAATTGTCCTTCTCTGTGTCCCTCTTCCCTCCAGGTTAAACATACACACCTGTATGGTGCCAAGGTATTTTAAATGAACCAGTTGCTGAAGTGTTACCTTGCCAAAGCTCCATGAAAATCCACGGCAATTGTCTCAGTAAAAACTAGGTCCACTGCAAAAAACATCTCATCTACCAACAGTAAAATCAATGATAAATAAAGGCTTCTCTTAAACCGCCTATTTTTAAGGTTTTACATTATAGATCCATTTAGATGTTCATTTGGGGAAGCTTATAAGCTTATATGACATTTTACTGGAGACTTTTAAAGAGTGTCAACGGGGTAATTATAAGCATACACGCTGTAATGATGAAATTTTAGAAACCATTAATGGCATGACTTTGGATATTCCTTCTTATCTTGAATAATATTTTACCACAGACGTAACCCCAGTCCAGTCAATAAGAACAGTCCTTAATAAGGTACTCAAATGACATGAGAGACAGTTTGCTTATATTGCTAATGGCAGATTTCTTTTCAGTTCTCTGTAACATTCGGGTTATAAACACCCCAGAGGAGGTATGGTTTTGTCCTTACTAAGGGTATCTTACTTTTACATTGGCAATTTTGTATTTTAATTGTAGGATTCATTTTTATAGGTTTCTGGTTTCAAAAGGCTTGCTTTTGCACAAATGCACACTGGGGAGCACAAGGGGGGTTTAAGGAGGGTAGAGAGAGGCATATCACATTCGCTCTTACAGTTCTTTATGGTGAGACTCTAGGCCAGCCAGTTTTGAGCTAGCTCTGTCTGGGCTTTCTTTTGTAGTTTGCTCACCAAAAGAGACTGAAAAGCTTTTGAACGAAAAAAAAAAGCAAAATAAACGTAAAAATAATTTAAACCTAGGAAATTAACCCTTTAAGCACAACCTCTTCCAAACAAATAGATCAGACAGGACAGAAAAGGAAAGGTTTTACACACAGCTCTTCCTTCAACAACCACGTCCACGCAGGCGGGACTTTAGGGCACTGGTGCTTGGTTAGACACAGCCCAGTTTAGCAGCAGTGCCTAGTCCCTGCTGGGTCCTCCCATCTACTCCTCTTTCCTCACCGCTGTCCCCAAATCAGAGCTGGCCAGGTCTGCACTGTGGCTTTCTGGTCCCCGCCATTCCCTCCAACATGCTCAGTAGCACCCCAGCAGAAGAGCAAGCTCCTCTTCCTCCAGGGACACCACCGTACCTCTCAGCTTCTTACAGATGGACCACGTGCCTTTGCTGACCACAGAGAGGGACAAGCGGTGCCTGCACACACTGCTGCTGTGCAAAGAGACAGACAGCCCAGTAAGACCTGGCTCAGCTCAAACGACTGAACTCTTGAAATAAAAGTGAGAATTTGGGCTCCGTTAAAGTTCAGGTACAACTTAAACAGTTTAAACACAGCACTCAAGAGGACATTACCTAAATATGTCCTGGGGCCACTCTGCCTGCAGCTGGCCTAGCATAAGACAACCAAAGGCATTGGCCTTTCAATTTTCTCCCGCAGCGGCGGATTTCTCCTGCAGAGACCCCCTGTCCTCTCGCAGGCAGCCAGGCCCACCAACTGGCCATGTCATCTCGCCCCTCCAGGTCCTGCCTCGCAGGAGGCGCAGGCCTGTGCCCTCGCCTGGCATCTCGCACCTGTGGGGCTCCCTCGCAGGGACCGCACAGCACACTGCGCGGGAGGGCTTCTCCCCCTGCAGCCGCCTTACTCCGGAGGCGGCGGAGACCTGCGAGCTCAGTACACACCACTCCTGCCAAAAAGCAAGCAGCGAGCAAGGAGACAAACCAACCCTTCACAGAGCGCCAAAGCCTCCCAGCACAGCTCGGCGTAAAGGGGAGGCAGAGATTTGTGGCTGTTCTGCTTTGTTTTAAACTAAACTGTTTGGGCCATCCATGCCCCTACCAGTTTTTGGTCTCATCTGAGGAAAACAGAGGAAATTAAACTGTATGAGTAGAAGGTGGTTTTTAATCACAACCATTTTTCCCCTAGAGACTAAAAGCATATGCTTGAATTAATGGACTCTTTCCATTAATCACAAAGGGCCTAGGATAGACGCAAGAGAAGTTAGATTTTCCTCATCATGCATAAACCTCCTCCAGCTCTCTTCAGCAGTTTCACATGGGGATGAAGGCGTTTAGCCTAACAAAAGACCTGGCTTGAATCCTGGACCAGAATTCACATAAACATTAATTTCTGGTTTTAACATTCCGATATAATTAACACTTCTTCTGTCCATTTTTACATACTCCTCCTTTAAGATGGCTGAAAAAAATTATTAATGTTCAGTTCTAAGTACAGAAGTGGGGCTAAATTTGAAACACATGTCTCTCTTCAGCATGGCCTCCTGGGAACCATAGATGACTCTTTCCTCTATACCTCAATATTGTCAGATCCCATTCTGACACATATAATTCTGTCTGCACTAAAGGCACCAAACTTTATCTTATGGATTCTACTATGTAGGAAACACCTAGACACAATGTGACAGGGTACTTAGCCCTTTTTGCAGCTCTGGTCTTCACCATGGAAGTCTGTGGCAAATCAGACACTTAAATTTTTTCTGCCATGTCTGAAAGTAAAGTCTTCACAGCCCTGCATAGCTGGAGAAGAGATGATCACATGCTGTCCTCGTGGGTTTAAGGGCAATCAAGACTGAACTTGAAGGCATGAAACTATGCAAAATTTACACACATTCACAAAGCGCATGAATACACCTATCTAATTTTCAGAATAAAGAGAATGAACATTTCAAGTCCTCAGTCTTGGAAGAGGTAGTATTCAACCAACATTATTCCTGTAGCTAATAAGAGCTCAAGGCATCTCACAGATGGACAAGAAAATTCATGTTCAAACCTTCTACTTTCCCACTCATTCTGACAAATTCTAGCTAGATTGCTTTTCCACAAGAATTATCACACTCTAGTCCCTGTGGGAATTATTACCTCTCTGAAAGTACTAAGATGCAGGTATAAATACCAGCATTCACTGAGGGACCATAGAAGTCCCAGAGCTGATACATCTCAGGCAGTGTAAAGGTGTGTGACTTAGGGTAATGTTTGACCTGGGTGGGCAGGCTGACCAAACACGAGCTTCCTGAACTCTGCTCCTCTTGATGGATACTGTAAAACATCAGGTTTTTCCTCTTCAAAGCTACTTCTGTCTGCTTGCGCAGTGTGTACCACAAAGTAGGGCTTGCAGGCAATTACGTTTCTAGAGCATATAATCATGTCTCAAAAAGTATAATTTTCTTTATTGTATGATTTCCTGAGCTCCAGCGCAAACAGAGAGAACCCAGGACTTGAGAGTTCTTCCTGAGAGCTCAGGTGCCAGCTGTTGTTTGTGTTCCCGTGCGTATATCTGTGGTGATATTCAAGATGACAGAGAGGATCAAAGCTTTTAACGCCACCAGTGGGAAATAGCTGACAGGGCACCAGGCATCAGAACTGCAGGTTCCTTTCCAAAGAATGTCTCTTACTTGTCCCGAGACCTTTATGGATGTACTGTGCCCTGCAAGACCGATTTTTCCCCACATCTTGTGGGCCAAAGCCATACCAGCTCTAGAGCAGGGACCCCCCCTCCCCCAGCTCTGTACAGTGCCTGGGACTCCACAGCTCTATTACAATGTGAGCACTAATTAACAGCCCAAGCAGGCTTTGTGCAACGGTTGCCAAGCCAAGTTCTTTGCCTTGCACTGAATTGCTCGCCCTGCTTAGCTTTTTAATTCTTTAAGTTCATCATTTACTGCAATGTGCTAAGTTATATCATAGAAATTTTAGAGGCATGACTCCCCTCCACAAGTTAATTTTGAACAACAACAAGTCATCGTATGCTTGTTCCTGTGCTCTGATGAGCTTTGAACTTCAATAAATGATTAATCCTATTTAGAAGTAACTTAACACTGCCTTAACTGCATCTTTCCATGAAGTGTCACTTTGACATCCTCTGTTGTGTGCATTCATTGCAGCTTTCACACGCTGTAAACTAAGAACATTTACACATGCAATTAGTGTTAAATAAATGCCTGAAGAACTCCTTGGTGATTAAGCAATTAGATGGCATCATGGAGTACCCTTTGTACTTAATGCTTATGAAGAAAATCATCTACCCGTTTTGCACAAATTGCGTACTGGGGTAACCATTGTGCTGGCAGGAAGTGCTCGGAAGAATTGCCAAACGCAGCCTGGAGCTCAGGCACACCGCCTTCTCCCCAGCTCTCCCATCCCTCCCCCACCGGCTTAAGAGATAAATTAATATAAACAAAGTGCTATCCTGGTCACAAGTTTATTATTACATTACTCCCTCCATGAAAAAAACATAGGATTTAAGAACCTGAATTTTTAATGTTGCAGCAAAATTATTAAAAAAAAAAAAAATCTGTCTAGAAAAAACCGCAGCTATGTACACATTGGCCATTTGCACAGCCACTGACAATAGAGATTTAACCCTTTCATATCCTATACTTAATGGTGCATGAAAACTGTAGTCAGTATATGTGGCAAAGTATGGAAACGGTCTTAGAAGGAGGAATACTTGGCACCATAGAGCACCTTGCAAGTGGGAGTATGTATTTTATGTATATACCATGCACACACTCCTAAAGCATACTGAAAATAACAGCAGTCATTTGCCCTGCAATGTGTAATGGTTGGCACTCACCAAAATAATTGGTTAAATACCAAAATTAAGGTATTGGGAGACAAAAGGACTATGAATTTTTTTATGCCTTGAAGTTCAAGGTTAAAGTGAATCCAATTCACTCTCATTAACGCCTGTCATTCATGGGCAGCCTGAAGAAGAGGGGACACCTCACCTTGATAAAGTTGTGCCAAACACATGGGATTATACACAAAGAAGCAAGAGGAGGGCACATAAATGGAAAAAAAAAAAAGAAAAAGAAAAAGAAAAAAGAAAAGGCAACTGTAGGAACAGAGTGAAGTTTGAAGTTACTGCCTGAGCATTTAAGTCAGCAAAACTACAAAATCCCCGTGCTGACACCAGGAGCGGGGTCCCCCTCAGGGCAAAATGTCCCCCACTCTACCAAAACCAACCACCGCTCACAGCGGTCACCCCCAAAGCCACCCCCACCCCCCCTTACCAAGCAGCCCGTTGTGACCCACAGCCTCCCGCGGCTGGCAAAGGCTGGGGCACAACCCGGGTGCTGTGCGGGGTGGGCTAGCTGAGGAGGCTTTCCACAGGAGGCGAGAGGACCCTGTTCGCAGGGGAGCAGGATTTCTAAGTGCCAGGCATGAAAAAAAAAATCGGAACAAAAAAAAACCAACCAACCAAAACAAAAGACACCAACACAAAAAAAACACAAAAACCACCACCACCAAGCCCCAAACCCCAAACAACATAAAACAGCTGCAGGGAAGTTGTTTTTCCACTTGCTACAGCCTATAGAAACTGTTTGGAAGGTAGCCCCGTGGACGAAGTCAGCCGCTGCAAAAAATCCCAATCCCAGAGTGCCAGCGCCACCTTCCTGCCGAGGGGTTTCGTGGCAGGCGCTGGAAGCGGCCACCGGCCACCGCCGGCCTTCGCGGGTGCGCAGACCCGCACGGGTTTGCGGCCGGGGCCGCG
>JAVJGI010000035.1:20090303-20119388 GCA_035590275.1 Ibycter americanus
AGGCGCGTTGCGGAGCGACCCGCACCCCCGGCCCCGCCGCAGCCCCCCCGGGCAAACAGCGCTTCTGCAAAGGCGGCAGCTTAAAATTCAGGGGAAGCCGTTTAAAGTTAGGCTTAACCCAGCCTCCTCCTTGAAGGTGCACTATTTCTCTTTCTACTGGAAAATAAAGGCACTTCACTTTGATGTAACAAAATGAATTTTCCCAGTAACTTTGTTCAATCAGAAACAAAAGGTTTCTCTCATACAAGTAATTTTTCCATAGGTAAACATTCCTACAGCAACAATTTAAAAAACCCCAAGATATTAGTGGCTGTTAATATTTTATTCATACTTAGATCTGGTAGAATGTCATATTTGGGGGATATAAAATATCATAGTCTTCCCTACTCAGAATCAGCAACCCAATGCACTGTTGAATCAGCGAAGGGAAGACCAAAACAGCCATGAGGTCCCTGGAAGAGAGGCTAAGCTCCTCGCTCATGAATCCTTCCACCCACCAAGAAGCACCACAGACAAGAACCCATTGGCAAACCGATCTCCTCCTCCTGTGTTGAAATACTCTTGCCTGGTGTCTGTGATTTTGTCTGTCAAATGAACCAGCAACATTAAAAAAAAAAAAAAAATATTGACTCCAAAATTCTTTGAGAGATACAAAGTGCTCCAAATGGATGTCCTCAGAGTTCAAGCGCTCTGGTGAGCTACAGCTACAGCACAGATTGGATGTCAGCGGAGGGGAAGATTCTGTTTTGTAGTCTCAAAGTACATTAAATATGACATGAAAAGACACATAGTCCTCAGGGTGTGAGAATAGCTTCTGAGCCTCTCCAGTTTACTTTTCTGAAGCAACCGTCACCAAGGGGTTCTTCTGATGCCATCTTCAATTTAAAAAAAAAACAAACAAACAAAAAAAAACCCAAAACACAAAAAAGTCTAATTCCCTGAACCATTTTGGGTACTCTGATCATTTAATCCATATACCATCAGTATAATTCCACTTCAGTCACCAGATAGCACGAGTAATAGCCTATACATTTTCATACATCTCTTTTCTCCAGTTTCCACCTGGGATGGATGTGGAAACAGCAGTTTCAAAGCAAAACATGAAATATTTCTGTTCTGACCGTAACTAATGAGGAAACATAGTCCAAAGGGCTCTCCTTTTCCAATAGTTTTGCCTTAGACGATTCAGATAAATATCACTGGATACTCATCCAAAAAATAAGGCCCTGAACATTTCAAGACTTGCTCTGAACCTGCAGTCCTGAGGTTAGTAGTGGCATAGCAGCATCTGAAAGAGGATGTGACCTTTTAATCGCACCTAGGAATCTGGAGCTTGCATGCCTTTACTGCGCGGGTTGAAGACTTCTGATGAGCAAGGAAGAGAAGAAGCAGAATCAAAAGGAAGCACATGCTGAGGTTACATATGCATGTGTAACGGGAAAATATAGATTTCCCAGGGTAAATAAAGAAGTCTGCATTGTAATTCATAGCAGGGTTGGCTGCATGTGGTGTTAAAATCTGTCTCTTACCTATATACTGAACCCACGCCATCTTCCTATGAATATAGGCAACTTCAGCAAAGCTGTTCGCGTGAGTGTCTAACTTCTGCTCTTAGAACCCACTGAGATTGCGGCCAGATCGTCAATGTTAGATTCCTCTTTTTATATATAAAACTTGCATATGCATACACGCACCCCTGCAACTAGTTGTTAACTACAGAGGGAGAAAAAAAGCAAATTGAAAAAGGCAAAGATAGAGGACACTTGAAGAAACTCAAAAACAACAGCTGAGAATTTGTCAAAACATAATAAAAAAAAAGATAGCCTTTTCAACTTTTGAAAACTCTTGAAAACGTTGATTATTGTTGTGAGATGACAGCATTTCACATGCCCTGCCTTGATCTCAGGAACATCCAGTCCCAACACATTTAACTGCTTAAGAAGGTATATCAGTTAAGCTCTCCAGTGAGCGTGCACACATGCCTTCCCTGGGACTCCTCAGCAACTGGCTGCAATACACCACTCCCTTGCATAACACGGACCAGGAGTAGTTACAACGCGACGGCCAAGGTAAATTCACGCAGTACAACCCAGAACAGCACCGCTAGACCTGGTGTTGCTTTCAAAGCGGAGCAGCACTGATGCTACTGAATGGCTGGGGGGGCCCTGGGGAAGGCACTGATCTTCCTCTCTCCCGGTGCTCCCTGCTCCCCCCAAATTGCCCTCGCCATCCCTGGGGGAGACATCCCTGGAGACAGTTACCCTCCCAGGGAGCTTCTTCTCTCTACCCAGAGCATTGCTACTAGAGCTAGAGCTGAAGCCTGCCTCAACCCTGCCCATTTCCTGTTAGGACCCTGTACACATACACATATACGTATGTATAGCATTTATATATATTTAATATCAATTACAGGGAAGACAGGGGCAGTCTTTCAAACTTCCAATATGTCAACATGCTGTACAAACAGGAAGCGGCACTGCAGCAACAGGTCATTAAAAAGACTTCAGACCAGCCAAGAATCAGGAGAGTCATCTGAAAAATGGGGGGGTGGGGGGTAGAATATCAGGCCTTTTCCACCACAGTTGGCATATCCTGAGTCTCACATAGTTTCATACCCTCACAGAAGAGAGATGTGTGTTTCAGGGAACTGCCCGAGCAAGCAGTGGTTTAAGTAATCACGTATTTTCATGCTGCCTTTTCCCATAACACCCTCCCTATCGCTTAATTGCCTCTGCTCCTTTGCTCTCTCCTCGATACACACAACACTCCTATGGAGGGTGGGCAGAGATGTTCAGAAAGTGGTTCTCTCTCCTTTAGCAGGAGCCTTTCCATGGCAGAGGCACCCTGAAAGCAGCAATCTGCCTTCTCCTTGCAGGCTTTAACCCCTTCCCTCTCCCTGCCTTCCACTTTGAAATGACATTATTAGGAAAGTCACAACCAATTCATTTTTCAAGAAGGTGATGTGAGACAGCCAAGATCAGCTGCCAGCTAGAGGGAATCCAAGGGGGGGTGGTGGGGGGGTGGTGGGGGAGCTCTGACCTACCCAAGTTCTTGTTCATGACAAAAAAAGACAAAAAGGACTTGCTGTAAGACAGAAAAGCCCAGCACTTGCAGTACTGCTGTAAGCACTCTCATCTAGAAAGGATCCTCATTAATATTTTCTATCCCATCAACAAGCTGAAGGTGATATATTCTAGTTTAGCAGTAATGTCTGAATGGGAGCTCTATTTCCTTTTTACATTGTTTTTTAAAAGGTAACATTAAAACCACCCTCCTTCCCCCGAGTATTCACCATTTTATAATCCAAGCTGTCCCAATACAGCATAAGTATCCACATAACCAGCTATGTTTTTTGACATCTGCTTTTCATTTTCTTAACAGGAAACCAACACAATTTCCATGACAAAGGAGGATTCTGGTGTTATACTCTCATTTATCTGTCATGTGTACACTTGGCAGCATTTGATCTTTATTCTCTAGACACTTCAGAAATAATCTAGGAATTACTGCTTCTTGACAAGACAAACAAATAAGGCTATCTATAAATAAACCGCAGCGAGGATGGGGGGAGGATCGCTTCGCACCCGCAGAGGGACTGCCTCAGGGCTAGGTCTCATTTATTTTTTGGTCATCGCGGGGGATCAGGAGGTCACCCGCCTTTCTGAGCCCTTTTGTGAGAGCTTGCGTGCAGGGAAGAGGGGCCCTCACACAAAGCACCTCTGAAGAAATCGGCTGACTTTTTTCCCCTGCTTCTGGCCAGCCTCCCTGACAGGGAGCTGTGGGTTGGCCGGACTGGGGAGGGCAGGAGGTGACAGCCCAGCAGGCAGCACAGCCCCGCTGCCCCCTCCCCATACCTGCGACACCGCAGCCAGGCTTCACTTGCAAAGGGCTGCACAGTGGAGGGAAGAAAAGGTTTTGCGTGAGCTATTTAACCTTATCTCCATTCCACGAATTTCAGTTTGAAAACCCAGGAAGTGTAATGATCTTTAAATAAATTGCAGGCACAAAAACATTGTTTAGTTTACACTGTACTCATGTAGGGCATTCTTGCTAGCACCCATCAGATGCTGCTCAACTTTTTTTCTTTTCCCCCCTTTCCTTTTAAAATTTTACTATTTGTAGCATCTCTCCATAACCACTCTTGTTTGCCTTGGGCCTGATCCAAACAGCTATGGAAGGAAACAGTCAGGACGACTATTGACTTCTATAAAAGTGGAGTCAGGGCCATGGGCAGTAATGGATACAACCCACTGAGCCTTTTTTGAAGGCTCTGAAATTAATATCAGCCCCTTCATTTACATGTTACTAATACAACAGGTATGTTTTAAAAAGGATAACCTTTTCTCCTCTCTTTTGCCTTCTGTGTGAAAATGTTGCTCATTATAGAAAGATACATTTGTAAAGAAACCTTCAGATTCCATCAAAGAGAAATTTTATAGGGAAATAATTCTGATAGAAAATTAAAGACACTAGTTAAAATTGTTCCAGTTTAATATCTTCACTGTCAAATTATGAGATTGACCCTGCAAATGCTTCATCATGGCTGGGATTTTATTGGAAGCAAGGAGCACAACAGTTGAGTGCATGTTCCGAAGTCATTTATAGACAGATGCAATTAAAATAAAATGGCATATTGCCTACCTCCCTGCAGCATCCAGAGGCTGGAGATGTCTCAGATTTCTATACAGTTAATGAGAGTTAGGAGCCTCAGTATAGAAGTTAAACCAGCCTTTGAACAAGGAGACACAACTGACAGAAGTGTGTTCAGCATGCAGCTACTTGAAACCGCCCAAGAGAAAATGCTGAGTGCAAGGGATTGCCCCAGATATTTACCCCTCCCAGGGTTTCTGCCCTTCACTCCTTGCTACAGCAAGGTTGTCCTTCCCTATTTGAGATCAGCAGCCTCCGACATCCCTTCACAAAAGGCTGCCTTCTTTTTCAAAGACTCAAGCAGAAGTTACCCTTTAAATGACATTTGGTACCACAAGCCTTGTTTATTGTAATAACTCAGTGGTTGCAGCATTACCCTGGGAAGTGGGAACCTGGGATCTAGGTCTTTTTCAGCCTGGGGTTGTCCAAATATGTGAGCCATCAAAAGCTAGCCAGAGAGATTAAGTGCCCAAATGAGAGTACTCTCCAGACATAGACCAACAATAGCTCTATTTTTACATGCAAACATATTTATATTCATCCTACTTCAGCTCGCTTCCTTATTAAAAAAAGGCTATTTTTGTCCAAACAGACCTGCTTGAGGATTGCCAAACCATAACAATTGAACTTTTTTAAAGCAGAGATTTGATGCCAGAGGTGGTCTTAAAAAATAAAGTTAAAAGTACAAGAAACCCCTAATTTTGTAACCTCCCTAAAGATAGAGAAACAAAAGGCTTGATCAAATTGGGCCATTTAAAAAATGAGCATGCTTTGGCTCAAGGAATCAGCCTCACCCTTTGAGGGTGAAAATAAGCAACCTCATTCAGGATTCGCATTTATATTTCAGTTAATAGAAGAAAAAACCCAAAACCAGAACAGAACAGGAAAGAGTAGCTCTAAGTGTTATTTTTTCCCTTCTTTGTGGCTGAATCACATGAGAAACCTCACCAACTCTTCTGAGTAATTCTATTAATAAGTGCTCAATATTGTAAATAAGTGATACATAGTTAGGCCTATAGACAGCATAGCAAAGACATCTGTAGAAAAAAAAAAAAAGAAAGAGTCCTTTTAAACATACATACTAGTATTTGTGCCTTTATCGGCATGTCTATCACGTTAAAAATACACCCAAGCAAACAGCTGGTACCATGTGGGGAGAACAGTAGAGAAGACCTAAAAAAGGTTAGAACAGTATGGCTAATTAAAAAAGGACAAAAACTTTAACCTCCTTTTGTAATTACTTTGTATTATTTACATATCCTTTTTATTAGTTAAATAATATTCAGCAATTTGAATACGCTGTGCAGAAAGAACTAGATAGAATAGGTGGAAAGTGACAGTACCTGAAAGGCAGTTTTCCCTTTAAACAACCTTATTATTTACAGGATATATTATATTTTTTTACTGTCCACCAGGAAAATTTTAACAACATATGCACTTCTAGGTGAATCCAAGTCAAGCTATTTCAGCTGTCAAGAAGCAACAATTTATTTGGGGTCAGTTCAGCAATAATTTGCCCCTGACTGAGATGCCACAATGATTCATGGAAAACTATAGATTGGATGTCTCTTTCTTTTCGCCTCCATGGGCTGGCTCCATACTAGACTTCACCTCCAGTGACCTCCACAGTCTTCCCTTTAGCTGAATCATAAGTAGTGGACGATGGAAATCCTACAGGCAGAGTATATTACGGGAAATGCAGTCCAGCTGTGAAGAATGAGCCACAGAAAGTGACTCCTGGTCAGTACTCTCCAGTCTTCAAACCTTGTTTTCCCTTCTCTCAAGCCTCATATGTCTCAGCCACTTTTCACCTGACTAAACGAACTGAGTTTTCAGCTACGAGTGAAATTATTAAATAACCTGACTGGTTTAAAAATAAGTCTGTGCATATTGACTAGTCTTCTGACCCAAGCTGTAGCTTTCCTCTGTGGCCACTTCTAGTAGCCTGTGCAAACAGAGCACAGCTAGGGATCTTTGTCTGGGAAAAAAAGATGGCACTTTACGTCATTATTTCTGTCTTACACCAGCCTTATAATCTTTGTGCTCATAGGCTTGATACAAGTGGGGCTACCAGCAGCAATCCTGCAGTGCCTTTGTCCCTTAGGACCTTGTGAGCGGGTTCCTGTTAGGGCAGCTAACTGAAGGCGAAGCAACGGAATTAAAAAATCTATTAAATCAGTTCCTCCAGGTCCCAATACTTGTGCTTTTACACAGTAGATAAATTGCACTAGGTCTACTGCAACAAATAGAAACTTGGAACAAAAGAAGGGCTACAGTATCATTCCATTATCCTGTCGCTATCTACTGCCAAAGCAAGCATTACGTCAGTTATTTTAGGTGCATGTGTGTGCGCGCACTCTCCACACACATTTACAAATGCACCTTTATATAGGGAATGTATGAACATATGCATGTTTGTATAGAAACCAACTCAGTTAGCATGTGGCTCACAGACAGCCTTTCCTGCCATCTAACTATGGCTATAAATGAATCATAACTCCGGCAAAAAATTCTGCTTTCAGACTCATGGAAAATGTTATGTTATTTTTGGCTTGTGTCGAAGAAAAGTGGGGTGATAAAAGAGTGGGTATGGCAAGGTCCAAGTTCATCTGCATTTTCATCTGTACATGTCTTGAGACCTCTCTAGGTTCTGTTTACTTTCAGAGGTTCAAGAAGCATACTTTATGTTTACATTTATTCTGTTTTAATCACACTGCAGGTGTAAAGAACCCATTTAGGACGGTGCAGCTTATATATATTATATACAGATAGTAATATAAGTATATATGATATACTTATAGTAAGTATCATAATGATCCATGATTTGCTTCTATGATCTGCATAAATATTCATCATTCAGACTACAAAAGCAGCAAGTTTGAGCAAATTATATAGAAACGTCAATATTTCACTTTGATTTTGTACCATTCTCCATCCATAGTCAAAGGAGGAAACTTAATCCTTAAAGAAAATCTATGTGAAAGGTAAATTACCCATAGCTTATCACTTTGCTACCATAAGAATGAATTCCAACAATTAGCATAAATAACTTTCTAATCTGTCCTTTCACCCGTACTTCTAGACAAACGAGTACCACCTCAATAGTGCTGCCACCCAGAGGAGCAGAAACACATAAAGGGCAGTCAACAAAACGAGCAGTCTCGCCCACAAGATCTTTGTTGCTGATGATGCTTCTTCTGAAGCAAATGCAGAAGAAACTCTAGTACAATGTTTCTGATCCTGAATTATATGCCACTCCTTCATCCAGCAGTCTGGCCACACTGTGCATTCAAAGCTGGCACTTTCTGCCATCATTTCACAAATCCAAAATACTAAAGACAAAAGACTTTCAAGACAGAAAAATTAGATCCAAATACTCCAGAATCTGGGGAAATAAAATTACGAGATGTGTAGCTCGTGAAATGGGCTAACACATGTTTCTTGCTTGTCTCGGAATACCTTGCTTTCATAAATGTGCTAATGTGCTTCCTCCTATCCTTGCCAAAAAATCTGAAGACAAGGACTTGCAGCTATGGCAGCCTTTTTTTGTTGGCATTAGATGCTAGCAGTGAAATGACTGGCTTAAGTCTTAGCTGTTGTCATGTCCTGTCCCAGCCCTGGACCTCCAAACTACATATACTCCATCCTACCCCATGTCATATTACTTCCCACACTCCCTTCCTTCCAAGAAAAGGCTATTAATATTTACAGTGGATCCAGTCAACCTGTGAGCACCTGGGAGTGGTGGCAATGCAGACTCAGGCCACGTGGATCCCTTCCTGAAGTCCCTTCTGAGGTTCCTGAACATATCTCCTTAGATCCAGCCTCATGCAGGAAGACAGGGTATGTATATTTGAGGAGACACCCCCATGAGGAAAGCAACCCCTGTATCTTTGTTGTGATCAACACTGCTTCACAGTTTCAACAGATGGTGCTCTAGATGCATTATGGTATCTAAAAGCTGTCCAAAGGGGCAGCAAAAAGATTATCCTAGTATAGGAAAACCTTCCAGTTGTGGAATGCTGCTCCAGTGTTACCTCATCGAGCCTCTTCCTATAGGGATTAGGGAACAGAGGGCATTACTCAAGGGTGGAATGGCATGGGAGCTAAGAAATACTTTCTTTCACCACAACGTTGCTGCTTGAAACAGGGCATGCACTAACTTACAATTAAGCATTTTTAGTCCTGCTGCCTGCTCAAGACTGATGGATAGAAGCTTCTCTTCCCCAACCTCCTTTTGAATGCTGATGAACTACAAATGCAATACACCTGCTGTAAGGCATGGTCCATCTAAGCAGTTCATGTGAGGATGCAAAACTTCCTTAAAGATTCAGACATCTACAGGGTCTATAAAGGTTGTTTCAGGAAAAAAAAGTCATATGTGAGGTTATAATAATTAACAATTACTAATTATGAGACTTCAGGAGTAGAGAAAGATAAATAAACTATGAATCACAGCTAGCACCTCCTCCCATACCCACAAACCTCTACAAACAATACATCTTTGACATACTTTATCATCAGATCACATACACTTTTCCATGCTTTCTACCCCCGGGCATTACTACAGCAGGGTCACTAATTTTTCAGGTTTAAACCCCAGTCTGACCACCCACTTCTATGAGCAAACATCAACAGGCTAGTGACTAGCACCACGGAGTAGGTGCACTGAATCAGATGGCACAATAACCTGATCAGCACTAACCTTTCTGCTTTATGTCATAGGTAACGAGGAAGATTTGTTATGGCCTCTGGCAAAGAAGAGCCCTTTGATGAATCAGCTTCAACAAAGGAGACACTGACTTTCAGTCTTTGTGCTAAGTTTTGGGCAACGTAAGTGTTTCTCTTTCTCTCCCATATGGTTAGAGTAAAAATAATTCCACAGGTGGGCACCTTTCCTATTTTCTTCAGTGGAATTTCAGCCTCCTTATCCCAGAGCTGAGTTTGGTCCATAGAGTGCAAAAATAAATTTGCTCTGCCAGTTTTCAGCAGTGTACCAGCCACCAACAAAAATGGTTCCTATTAATGATTAAATGGGAAACTTTACAGTTCCTCTCCCACACAGGTCTTTGCAGACCTTTTTGGCATGACATTGGAAAAAAAATAATTGCACAACTGCAGCTGCTTTTCCTTTAGACCAAGAACTATGTTTTCAGTTAGCTATGTTTTCACATTTGGATTGGAAAAAAGTTCAAACAAGAGTTTCACTCCAGCAACTGAGCCAATATACAACATGCTCCTGCTTGTACGGGAGAAATAAGCATGCAAAAACCTACACGCTGAGAGCTTGCAGGGCTAATGAATGTTTGCTTGTAGAATCTGCCAGGGGGTGGATGGTGAGTAACAGAACTCACCTGCGAACTACCTTGTAGGCCAGTTGTATCACTTCAATCCTCTGACTATGCTCTGCCTAAGGCTGCATCCCGAGCTGCAGTGCTCTGTCGGTACAGGAACGCGGCACTCTCAAATATAGCTCAGGCACAGCTTACAGAGATATTCAGTGCTTCGATAAAACTAAACCAGCTCTAGCGTTAAAGAATAGTTTGACAGGGCAGTTGTGTCCCCATCAGACGGTTCAGCTGGGATTGCTGTGCTGGTCAGGGATCATACCTATTTGTATGCAGACTGACACAGCTATGGCTGGCAGACATCCCTAGTACAGAGCTGGCCTCAAAGGAGATGAGGACAACTAAGAGGAAAGTTTATATTTGAAAACTGTCCAGCAACAACTAAAGTGATCTTATAGCGCAAAATCCAAAGTGTTTTGTCTATTCTGAAGGAGCCTCAAGAGCACTGAAGGCCCCAGGGGCAAGTGGCAGGACACAGCTCGTCTTCCATATAGCTAAAGCTTCCCCTACCCTAAATGCATGCCCCCCTCTTACTGTCTGGTGGGTGTTGCCCCTGGCCTATGCCATTCCTTGGAGCTTGCCCAAGGACTGCCTAGGAGACTGCCAGTTGGCATGGATCAAAATTGTGCCAGGAAACATGCTCACAATTTAAATGGTATGGGGCACCTGCAGAAGAGCGCTCAAGGCTGTGAGCAGGACCTGTTGAGTTTCCTGGTATAGTCTTAGACCTTCCATGCAACACTGTAATAAATGTATAAACTCTACATAGCATGTAGTTTATCTTGGAGATGTATAGGAAGTGTAGCCTACACTTCGTTCTCAGACACATCTGCACATGAAGTAACTCAAAGGCCTGTAAGCATTGCACTGGAGTTCTAACTGCACATGAGGAGTGACCTACTTTGAGTTATTTTTCTGTTGACATACAGACACAGAAATAAAATACATGAAAACAGTAGTGAATGCCATGTTGTCTGACATATCTTTATAATAATTCGCTTACTTTGCAAATACCATTTCAAACAGCCTGTTGATTCAGATATTACAAGAAATGCAATATATCAGCTTTGCTTCCTCCACCAGAAATATTTTTCAAATTTATCTGCTACAAGTGAATTCTTCCCTTTCATGGAGTTAATGAAATAGTATATAATTATATACATTGCACAAAATAAGACTGTTTGAGATAAAGAATTTTCAGGGCTAGAAGATCTGTTCTGTGGATGGATACAGTCCTAGTAAGCAATAAGAGTGACAGGTGGGATGAGGATTTTCACAGAATTAGGCTGACTAGGGAAGCAGTCGGTTGATCACTCACCTGCATAAAATAGTCTAACTTCAGAATTCCATACAGGTCTCCATGTTAATTGCATTTAGTTCTTGGCCTCTTGTGTGACTGCACCACCAAAACATGCCAGCTATATGTTGTAGCACAGAAGTGTCAGTACACAGTCACCTGCTGAGGTCATTTAACACGTTGCTTAAAAATCATCACTGCCTAGGTATCAAAGCTTATAAACTGTACTGCTCTGAGCCAAAAGATCAGCCTGTGACTCAAAAGCACAGGCTGCAGATGTAGAGCACTTCTTAGAAAACACAGAAACACAAAATAACTGAGATTAGGAAAGATTTCTGTTTGTCTGCCTCAAGCCCTCGGACAAAGCAGAGCCAGCTTAAGAATTACATCAGACCAGTAAGTACCAGCAAAGTTTTAACTACCCAGCCTCCAAGGACAGGGATTTCACTGCATTTCTGAGAAACTCTTCCAGTGTTTAACCATCCTAAGTCCCAGTTATCCAAGATGCTTGTTCTCGACCAAGCCACATAACTTCTGATTAACCAAATGTTCAAAGATAACACTTCTAGCCAAGATTTTTCTACATAACTTCTGTAGGCAATTTTTTACTGTGATAGGCAGAGTACAGAATGACTCTCTCTTTGTATTTCCACAAATAGTATTTTAATTATATTAGAATGCTTTGATCCTATCAAATTGAAAGCAAGAGATAATTAGTATCAGGAAACAGTTTACATCAGTAGTATAGGTCTGTGAACATGATACACATTAAATGCGTGAGAACACATGTAATATGATAAGATAGAAGAAGCAAAGGATAAAGTGAGAACACTACGGTGCCCATAGAGCCCAACCAAGCATAGCAGTGCACTGTTACAGTCCACTTACACACTAAAACAAAGCAAAATGTTTTGGCCCAGCTGCGTCCCAAAAAGACACAGCAAAAATGAGATTATGCACTTGTATGTTGATAGCAGCTTTCTCAACAAAAAGCAAACAGACAACAACAAAAAAAAGAGCATTATTTGCTTTGCTTATTCATTGCCAGGATCCGAAAGCCACAAATGGTCAGATTTCAGTTGTGCAACCACCTCTGATTTTCCAGTATCAGAGATAACAAAGACATGGAGAACACCCATATGCTTTAGCAAATGGTTGTACTGTGCTCCTTTTACCATTATACCAAAATAACTAGCAAGATACTTCAGACTTTTAACTACTGAACCAGTGTAACGCATAGATAAAACACAAAGGAGCCTGAATTATAGTCCCCTTGCTGTACTGCAGCTTTTTCAGCAATTCATGGTTATTTTAAGAAAATACAAAACAGCCTACAAGCCTATAGGGTACATCTTACCTTCTCTCCATTTTCCCCATTGAACTTTAGCATCAGTAGAACAAGGAAAGAACTGCTTGAACACGAAGGAAGAGGAGCAGTCTGCAAGGCATCTTCTAAAAAGTGCAATGGCTTCTCCCTAATTAACCAAGATAAGAAGCCAGATTTTCACACAGCTAGTCATTTATACATTTGTAAATCATTACTAGTTGATGAGGTAACATTTTGCACCCACTTCGCACCCACTTTGAGCAAGTGTAAATGACTAGCAAGGTAAAAGACATTGGAGTAGGCAGCTCAGGTGTTTCAAATGCTTAATTACTATACAACTGAAATTCAGGTGTTCCTCCTAAAAGTTCACATTAGCTAAAAAGTTTTGATATTTAAAACCAGAATAGAAACACCTGCAACACAGAAGATACTGACGTACCAATCATGAGAGCAATACTTATTTAAAAGTATATTAAGACCTGTTAAAATTTTTACTGCTGTTAGCATATTGCTTGAGTCCTAATGACTGCATATTCATCCAGTCCCTCTGAGAAAGGACTCAGGACACCAAATTAGCAGAACACTAACCCAGAAAAAACCAACCACTAAATACTTTTCTTCTGTGTTAGCAAACAATCAGTCAAGGGATCAGAGAAAAAACAGATGAGGTTAATGGGACTGCAAGCCTGAACATCAGGCCAAAAAGCAGCCAAAAGGGAAAACAGAAGTGAGTCACCAGATCTGCCCTCTCATCAGAGCACTCCGAAGTACAGTAAAAGGTCAGAAAGCAGAGCAGAAGGAAGCACTGAGGTGATGAAACTAGCACAATAGGTAATTACCTTGATTTAAGAGAGGTATTATCCCAATTTCCAAGCTGATGCTCATTTATTTATTCATAACCCCAGTGCAGAGGTGCAGGTCTTTCAGTGCTAGAGTGCAGTGCCAGCTTTGTGTACTTGAATATCTTAGGTGATGCAGACAAACAACATACTGAGGGATCTGAAGGTCTGAAGCAGACACGTAAGCTTACTTTAATGACATGCCTTTGTATCTTGGCATAACTTCTTACTAAATGTGACCATCCAGTGGTACGTTGGACGTCACAGTTGTCAGCCAGTCAGCTTGCTCTGACCAGAGGGACTAAACACTGGCTAGCTGAAAATTTCTGCTTTAAAACCAGGAACATGCCAAACGTGTGGATTTTATGTAATATAAAAGTATAAACAATAGGGTTTTTTAATATGAGAGCATTAAAAATGTGCTTACTGCACACAGTCAAAATTACAATTTGTTCAAATCAAGTTTTCATATTTTCTCTGAGTTGCACTTCTGTGGTCAATCAGTTTTACCATCTAAAGCTGGTGCTTCACCTGCAGTTAGTTCATGCCAGCTCTTCAGCTGAGCAGTGACCGTGGCCTGCCCTGTCCCCATCATGTCAGTGTGGCTGCGTGGGTGGCTTTGTGGCAAACTCTGTGGCAGAAGGCAGAGGATGGCGTGCTATTTTTGAAATCCCTGCTACCTCACACCTATTTAAATACGTGCATTTGTACCTTAAATCTCATAGAACGACAATCCTCCAAAGATATTCCTTGACTACCCCTTGAACCTGGTTATCCATCACTTTTCAACTTGGGGGCCCATTTACACCAGCTCTTGGAAGGAATACTAGTTTAAACAAAGTATGAATATCATCAATTTATACCCAGTGAGCATAGGCACAAATAACTGCGCTAGGGACAAGATCATGGTCAAGACAATTTGTTCAATTTCAGGTTTTGTTCTTTTAATCTTTACAGGCTCTGGACCGCGAACTCTCTCTGAACAGTGGCTCTATTTTACTATGAAGCCAGCAGGATCAGGCCCTGCTTCTGACCAGGATCATTACAAGGGACATGGGAAGTGGGGAGGAAGTTTTCTCCAGGGAAGAGTAAAAATTATCCATGGCACTGTACCAAACAGAAAGCCCACGGAGCTTCTCCACACCAACAGTTACACAGCTGAAGCTCTTTTCAGCTGGTCTGGAGACATTTATTTTGAGCTACTATTTTTAGTGTTTTATCACTTCTCCACAAAAAAATCACTTAGACTGAAATCTGGCAGTCAAAGATGTGATACAGGAGTTTGAAGGGTTTTGTCTAAATCCTTTAAAATAAAATAAAAAAAAAAAAAGAAAGAAAAAAAGAGGAATACATTGTGTTTAATTTTAAGTTAAACATGCACAAAGAAAAACAAACAGGCTTCCCAGTTTGAACTGCTTTCCTTCCTTGTGCTTGTGTAACTTAAAACAAGCCTTTATTTAAAACATTATATTTTCCAGACCCTTAAGACCTTTGCTTGAATTAAGCATTTCTGGAATTTCTGATTTAAAATTGAAATGACCGAGTGGCAAATACAGCAGAATAAGAACACAAGCCCTGTGCTTTGGTAACTTTTTATTTATAGCATGTTTTATTGCATGCATCAATATTAAAGTCTCTCTATAAAGTTTAACTAAGGATTGAAATAATACTGCAGGTAAGATTACATTCCAAACCAAAGTATTCTGTTGCTTTTGGGCTATGGCAGGCTATGGCACATCACAAGACCAATGTCCCATTTTATCATTAAACAGCCAGAGTGATTCTTTGGGCCACAATTCACTGACCTAAGTGTGTGGCTTACTTCAGTTATGCAACTGATTCCATCGGTTTCAACAGGACTATTTACTTGCTTTATGTTAGACAAGTGCTCAAACATTTTGCTGGACTTGAGCCCAGCTCAGATTTACACAGAGCTCCTTCTTTAACTGACTGTTTGATCCACCATATTGGGAGAATACTGGGCATCCTGGGGAATTCCTAAGGTCATGAACAGATCTTACAAAAAAATGTTAGAGAAAAGAGAAAAAAGAAAGACTAAGAGGCTGCCTCTTCAAGTAAGAAAAATTGTATCTAAACCTGATCACATTCATTAAAATATCTTGCATTAATAATGTACCACTGGCCTTAAATTTGAGTTTTCTGGCTTTGGTGGGAGTGTGACACACATTTAGCTTTACTCAAACACAGAAACAGAGTCTGGGTTTATTTGTCGTCGCCCCCTGCTTAATTCATTTAACATGTACTCCCTTTGGTTTCATTATGGAGCAAATTTTGAGAGTATAAATCCTGGGAGTTTTACTACCTAATTAAAAACATGTTCCTGTTCCACACATTGATGGGAAACTCATGTCTCAAAGGGTTAATTAACAGTCTTTACACATTCTGTATTTAGCTCAGGGTACAAAGCCAAAAACATAAATAACATCTTAGACGGAAACAGGAGGTGCAGACGGTTTTTAAATTTGGTTCTTAGTGCATTTTACACTAGCCAGAAATATGTACTGTATAAAACTGAAACAATGACTCAGTAACCATACTTAATGCACAGTTATACTTAAAGTATTCTTCCTCTTTTGCAACTTCATATCTTTTAGGCTTATAACATAATAATTGTAAGCTTGCTGCAGTCAGATGTCTGTAAGCAAGAAGCCTTGAGACAGCAGTGCAACAAAGATCTTGTAACTGAGAGAGACAAATGACAAGTATGAAACTACACTGTTGTGTACATAACAGATAATCATCTGACAAAACCAAAATTAAACACTGGGGTGACAACAGAAATTAGCACACTGATTTACCAGCTCTCCATTTACAAAGCAAACACCCTATAAAATAGCACTAATTTGGCATTAACTGTAAATGAAGCAGAATTATTAACTGAGAATACCAACTCAAAAGAAAAGTGAGACAGGATTCTTTCAGAGAAGCAAATGCTTAAAAAAATTCCATTACAAAGGCATAAAACGGAACATCAGCCCACACGAGTCCTGCTAGTCCCTCATCACTGACTCTCACTTACATAAATATTCTATTGAATCCAAATGGCAAAGGGACCTGGTAAAAGCCACCATTAATTGAGAAAGCTGAATGAGACCATTGATTGAAGGGCTGCTAATTGGGTAAAAGTGTTTGCAGGTTTGAACTCACATACAATGTGCTATGGGACAGTGGAAGTGAAGGAAGCATGAGATGAATACAGATGTCAGCATAAGATGAATACAGAAGACAGCCAGAGCCTCTCATTACCTGCTGTTACTTGTTACTCTGTTCCAACAACTAAGTGGCCTTGGACATGTCATGACATTTGTGTTTCACTCTAATGTCTCTTAATGGGACTTAAACTTTAACTAACCTCTAAAGGTGCCATGAAAATGAGTTAATTTTTGACAGACATTTTGTAAAAGACCCATTTAGTCTAAGTTTACAGATTTGTGAAATGCCAATTACACTTGTTCTTGGAGTAAAAATTGCAATTTAGGATTGCACTGGCCTTGGACATAAAATACAAGTGTTCCTACAAACCTCCTACAGCTAAACTAATACTCCACTTTGCAAGTGCAGCTCCAGCTAAATTGCCTGTCTTCCCATGTCAGAGCATCTGCCTCAACAGGGGGCTCCAGTCCGTGGTTTCAGAGCAGACATGATCGTTTATAGTCTTGACTTAAAATTGAAGAGCTCAATGTTTTTTATGGGCTGATTATAAGCTGCTGTGGTCATACAAAGTGTTCCTTGCTCAGTATGCTGACGGTTTTGGAAGCACCCACCTAATCTACCTGCAGACTTTAACTCCTTTAGTAAAGAGGCAACCTTGATACCTTGGTGCCCAGTACCTAAAAACTAGGATCTGTAGGGCCCCAGTTCCTTACTTTAGATCCTCTCAGGAGCATGTATTTGTGTTTGTGAACACTCTTCTTCTTCTAAATCACTTAGGCATCATCAAATGTTTTGTCTAGCTAGAAAACATGGCTAATTATCTGGAATCTGATACTGAAGAGAAGGAAATTATATGGCTATTACCTCAAATGAAAATGGGGAACACGATAGTCAGGTTTTCAAGCATTTCCAATTTTGCTGTAAGACTTTATGAAGGAACATAATTTGCTAAGACTTCATATCATTGAGTAGCACTTTGCAAATCAGCTCACCTAAGGAAGCCCAGACTCGCTAAACAGGGTGCAACTTGTGCCAAGTACTGTATGTTCCAGCATTAAAGACACATCTGTCAACAAGAGGTGTGCTGCTCCCTCCGTGCAGAATACTAGTCTCTTCTTCCTGCGTCATCCAGAAAATGATAAAAGCCTGGCAGTGTGCCCTAGCTGGAGTTGGTAGCGTTCATTGAAAAAGAGCGTTTTCCTACTTCTTCCAAGAGTGGGAAAGCACTCTGGCAGCACAGAGAGGGTAACCTCAGAGTCCTGGATGTCAGGTCTACAGTCCAGACCCCCATTTCACTGTAAAAGGTGAAGCTGGTGACCCAGCAAATAATACTTTCGGCCTCCATGTCTCTAATATGGAGACGTGCACTCTGTCTGCCCTGTGTGCGTGCCAGAGGACTACCTGTTGTTGTCCTCCTTTTCCCATCTCCCACTTTTGGGTTAGGGTCAGAGCTGTCCCAGGGGAAGCTCAACTCCCTGCCACCCCTGAGATGGCAAAGTTGCCCCACTTGCAGGAAATAATGCTGCAGTGCTGTAGCAACAATACAGTGTATCATGCAAGAACTTGTAGAAGGGAGATTTGATTTTAAAACAAAGCTGATTTCAGTCATACCCTCATACCCCTGCCCCCACTCACAAGTGCTAAGGCTTTTTGCACGAGTGGTCTGCCCAACATAAAAGAACCCAGATGCTCATATCCAGATGTCCTGTCCAGGCTTCTCTGCAGTGGCACACGTTGCCTCATGTCTCCTCTTCTTCCTTAGTTGGCAGCCGTGTGCTGGTTTTGGATGTGCCTTTTTGCACTCTTTAGGGGATGACAGCAACTAATTTCTCCATCCTGTTCCACCTCTGTGAGTTGTCAGGATTTACTCACTCAACTTTGTCTCCCAATCTGGATGACTTGAAAAGCTGCATATACGTGTGCAAGGATCCTGATGATCTAGCTGCCATCAGCACATGCCATTCTTGTAACCCTCCCCTAACTGTCTACTCATTCTGGTGTTTCTACAACCAGACTTATCCGTGTACTATCCTAAGATACCAATTTTAACATTTCTAGTACAACTCTCCACTAACTTTGGTGGTCATTTTTTAAGTAGCACATGAAACTTTTTCTTTTGCAGCCTCTGTGTAACCAAGTTGCCTCAGCCAGCAGAACGCAGCCTTTTTCGTTATGTACAAGGGGACAGGACCTTGCCTGATATTCTGGAAAATGAAGTACACCTGCAAAGGATACAGCTGCAGTAAATGATAATCAGCTGATGATGCTGAACATGTGGGAAATGAAAAGTAAATTTGATGCACCAGGTAGAACAACACTCCACAGCCAGAACAAGTGAACACAGCCAGAAGAGATCAGAAGTAATGAGCATGGGAAAGAAAACAGCAACCACAGTATAGAGCAGGAGTTCTTTCTATTTCAGGTTAGTCCCTGCAGAAGACAAAAGAAAGAAGGAAAGAGATATCAAGTGAAGAACAAAGTGTGGATGAAGGGAAGTCCTTTTCAAGCAGAAATATCTGTGAGCACTCTGGAGGAAAGCTGAACTTCTCAGTAAGGGGAGTGCAAGTTTGAAAAGGACTAGGAAACAATGTTTGTGGCAAACAGAAATACAAGTCACTGCCTATCTTGCATATGACATTACCTCATACAATTGTTCTTGGTCAGAATACCACAACAATAGAGAGAGAATCACCAGCCCAGCCCCCAGCCCAAAGGGGTTTCCAGAACAAGGACTGCTGGAGGCATTTATGTAGGCAGCTACTCACTATTCCACCTGTAGTAACAAAACCCCTTATTCATATTCTTGTCTGCCAGTAAATACCTTAGGGCTCATGTGGAACCTCATTGCACACCTGAAATTTAAAACAAGTGCTTCTCTGAATAATTATGGCCTTCAGCACAAGTCAAAGTCCTCTGCTGTAATGTGTGGAGCAGTACCCAGGTTCTACCTGGCTCCAAAAGCTTCTGTAAGATGTATAGCAATAGAATGCATACAGTGGGTCAAGTATGATAGTTGGTGAGAAAAGGAAAAAAGAAAAAGTATGTCCAGAAAATATGAAAGCAAGATAATGCACCACAAAGGTAAGGAACAGAGATTATGAAGAAAGAGCATAAGTAGTTCTTTCTTTTAACACTCTGATATTAACCCCATATTCCAGCTCTATTACAGCATATCTCAAGTGTTTTGCTCACTTTTCCCCTTATTGCTCTCCCCACTCCCCACCCACCACTTGAGTCAAATAACTGTTTTCTGTTCCCCTCACCCAGTTAGTTTTAGGAGACTTCACGTTTTCCCAGCATGTTTAGCTCTCTTGAAACCATCCAACAAAAATATAGGCATATTTATCCAGGATAATATAGACATTTCAGTAGTAAATGCTTAATTTGAGGGTTCATTGTTGCTACCCACCAAACCTTATGCATTTCATACTCTAATAACTGAACCATGAAAATTACAGCTAATTTTGAAGCACTGCTGGGGACGGGAGGGAAGAGGAAAAGAACCCTGGAATTACAAAATTACTAGCACAGTCTGGTTAAAAAACATGATTTTCCACATCTTGCTTTCTACAAAGAATACATGTGAACACAATGACTTTTTTTCTTTAGGTGTCCGCTCTGGATTGCTGACCTTGTTCAGCTTACTGCTTGTTTTCTTTTAATCCCTTTTTTACCAGTTCGCTTAACTGCTATTTCTAGGACCATTTGACAGCCTGATCAATGGCAGACAGAAATGTCTAATGTGTCACAAGAGTAAAACCAATCAGTTTTCTGCAACTAATTAACCATTTTTTTTTCCAGTCTAGGGCATGAATCCAAAAGATAGAGAGTTCTGACCCTAGTCTGATTCCATCCCCATCTGTACTGAAGACACACTGTGCCTGATGGAAAAAGGAAGACACACAAATTGATTTTTTTAAAGTCATCCAGATTAAAGGATAAATGCAAAATTCCAAGGTAAAAGAGGATGTCGATTGTTACGTATGTAAGTGAGGATAAAAAGGGAAGAAAATATACAGTGTTAAACATGCAAATTCCTCAAGTCACTTGAACTGTTTAATTATTCCCTCCTTTTTTATACAGAAAATTATTAGTCACCTCTTCCAAGAAGTGATTTTTTTGTACCTAGAAATCATAGGCCAAATCCTGCTTCTATCCATCTCCCAGTATTTCCATTTCAAGGCAGAATAATAAAAGAATATATTCCTAGAATGATGGGAAATGACCTCATAGTACAGGATGCTGTGCCACAACTACTCTTTAGCTCGAGAATGTTTAACAAGCCCTGTAAATTAAGTTTTGTTGTACCAGGAATGCTTTAATTCTGTCTTTTACTTGCTGTGCATGAAATTAGTTTTACCCTCTAAAAGTTCAAATAATCTGATTTCCTGAAGAAAAACAACCTGGGAGTAAGTTGTAGCTCTTCTGAATCAGCAGCTCCAGTTCATGTATTGGAACAGCATCCACAGCCTCTGTCCCTGTTGGGCAAATGAGTTAGGGCCAGATAATCTGAGGCTGGTCCAAAGAACAATGAAATAAAAGGAAAACCTCTTTTCTATTTCAATTCGCCTCGAATCCAGCCCTCAGGCATTGAGTCCAACTCAAGCCTAACCCCAGCATATGCTTTCGGCTCTGCCTAACCACATACTGTCTTGGCTCCAGGTATTGCAAACCTGAAGTGATGAAGGAGGTACTGAGCTATTCCTCCATGCAAACGTTGCAAACCAGTGTTTGTGCACAGCTTTGCGCTGGCCTCTGTCCCCTGATGAATTTCACCTCTATGTTTATAGCAGGATCAAAACCTGTACTCAATACTGCCGTAAGGAAATAATTTTTTTGTTTTCTCCAATATCTGGATCTTTTAAGATTTTTGAACTGGGTCAAAAAGTGAATAAGTAACATCTGTAGAGTGATGGAAATATCACTTAAGTAAGCTTTTGGTCCAGAGTCTTGGAACTGGGTCCAAAGGAAAATAAGTTTTGCATCTTAATCTTAAAAAAAAAAAAAAAGGAAAAATCAAGTTCAAAATGGATTGTGTTTTATTTCTTGGCTTGCCAATGGAAAAACAAACAAAAAAACAGCTAGTCCATTCAAGCACACGTTATGTACTCATTCTGAGTAGTGTGTGTATGCCAAGAACATTTTCTACTATACAATCCTCTTACTATGTATAACTGTATATTTCATTTTGCCTAGAAATAACCTCACAGCATCACACAGTATAAAAACAATGGCCAAGAAAATTAACTACCCACAAATCAACATTGCTGCATGGGCTTGCAAGCCAGAACTTCAGATGATTGGGAAATCCAGGTCTATTTTTAACATCATATTTGTCCCCCAACCATTGCTACATCAGCACGATAAACATTATAATTTGTGGCTCAAAAAAAATAAAAAAGAAACCTACCTGGGCAAAGCCCTATTTATGCAAGTCTGTAAGCATCCAGAGTGGAACATGTGTATCCATAAATTTAAACAAAACAGTAATAAACAAACACATGGGTTGCCTTCAGTGTTTTCATTTATGCTCTGCTGTGATATTATCTTTCAGTATTTAGTGCAACTAGAGGACACAGGAATCAAAGCTCTGTAGTGAGTTTGTAAACTCCCACTCACTGCTGCAAGCAATTTTGTTGTCTGCCCAATGTATTTATTTTTTCTATAATAAAATACACTGTGTGAGTTGTTGAAGAGGCAATTTGTACTGCATTTCACTACTAGCATGTGTAGTGCTTATCTCAGGCTTTCCTAGTCAAGAAAAACAGGCAATATTGAGAGACAAATCTGAAATAGTGTTGGTCCAAAGTTATATGCTTCATCAGCTTAAACAACCACCAAAAATAAACCTGTGCCCAAAGCAGCCAGAACAAGGAAACAGAGCTGATAAACGGATGGAGTATGTAATAGAAATGGCTACACAGAAACACGGTCTAAGTGTTACCAAGGTGATGAAATCACAGCAAATAACCCTCTGAAACATTTACCTTCTTACTGTCACCACAATCAGCCTGTTATCAACTATAACCTGGTTTTGTATGATATTTGTACTTTTCACGCAGACATTAGCATCCATTATCTATAAGGCTTAGTTCCTTACTGGATCAAGACTATGAGCAGGTTTTATTTTCCCAGTTTAGCTTTCTAGCACAGAAGAGTTTGGTAACAGTAAGTTTTGACATTTTCTTACTTTGAAATGTTGAACAGAAATGATCAAACAACATTTAGGGAACTCCCTCAGCCAGAGAGTTCAACAAAGACACCAACACTGCACCTCTCCCACTTTATTTCTTCTATTTAGAGACCACAGAAAAGAGTGAACAAAATGGGTATTCCTCCTCCTCGCTTCAGCTTTCCTCAAGTAAAGTGTATCATTCTAAATTCACAACAGAGGAGCATTTCTTAAAAGTCTGAAGGGGTCTTTTTCAAGATAAAAAAAAAAGTTTATGAAACAATGTGGAACAGTTTCATGCAGTTGCTCCCAATACGACACTGTAATATGTATTTATTGCTGGCACAAAAGTACACAGTTAGAGATGCCACCGCTGGAAGGACAAACACATTTCTCCATCTTTCTGATATACTCAGGTTACCTCTCTCAAAGTGGTGGAAGACACCCTAGATCTATTATTCCTCATTCCCAAGCTAGGATGTTAAAAGTATGAAGAAGAAAAGGAACAGAAAAAGTCACAGAAAATCAACAAAATTCACCAGATGTCCATTGGAGAACAAAGAAAATTACTTTATAGTCTCTCTCAGCCTCTTCTTGTTCGTCCCAGACCCTCTCCAGTTCTTTGACCTGCAGTAGTTTTGGCTGACAGTTTTGGAAATTTGGCTTTCCTTTGGCAAAGCTGGCGGGCCCCTTGCTCACTTAGTGTGCGGCATATCTGAAACAGTGCTACACCTCACCTTGGTCAGGCAAAACCACGCCAAGGTAACTGCTTCTCACCGCTTCTCACCAAAAAAATGAATGGCTGTGCAGTGGGTTGGAGGGCTGCAGCAAACAGGTCTGTGTGAGCAATGGTCTGATCCTGCACATTTCTTGTGTGAAAACAACTTCCTAAGGAGAAAAAAATTGCAAAATGATAACTAAAATCCAGAGCCCCTGCTGCCTTCAGCATTTCAAGTAGAGCCTAAATACTTCTGCAAGAATATTCTCTTTATTTATCCTCAGCAGACACCCCCTTAGTTGGCAACTCAGCATCAGATCCTGTAGACGAGAACAATGCTGCTGTTTTCTGAGGAAAAGCAGGTAATTTGGATAACTGAGTGGCAACACGAAGACCTCTGTCCTCTCTGAGGGGGACCAAGCTCTGGCTGGAGGCCCAGCAGGATATTGTGCGTGGCTGTGGCTGCGCCTGCTCATTTCAGGGCAATCGGTGCACGGGGACACGTGTGGGGTTCTGCTGCAAGCTCTGTTAAAGTTGTTATGCCCTTCCCATGGCCAGGTCTCTTTGCCTTATTTCCTCCCTCTAGCTCCCTTGGCAGCAGCATATGACAATGGTCAAGAATCAAGAAAGAAACATTATCTTTCATTGCGGAGCATGAAATGTTGCCGGTATAAGGAAACCAGCACTTCCCAGAGAGGGGGTCTGTTCCTCACCCTGCACTTCACTGAGGAGAGCTTTTCCCTTGATCTTTCCCTGCTCCCGTTCCCTCCTGACTGACTGCCCAACTCTGTTTTAGAAGTTAGAGAAACGGTTCTGGTATCTCCATAGGAGAAGGTCAGCTGTATTTCCTAAATGTAGCTCATTTTCACTCAGCTTCTGATGAGAAAAAATACTTATTTCTGAAATCTGCCAGCACCAAACTTTTCCTGAAAAGAACTATCTTCCATGTCAAATTTACATTCTTCACTAAGTATAAAACCACATCTAAAATACTGTATTTCTTTTAAAGGTGAGGTGAAACTGGGCTGTGCTGAGATATTTCGTGACATTGAGAAGTAAGAATAATACCAAACAGAAAACCCCACCTGACCATGAATTTATAGCACTTTTCTCCCAGTACATGTGTGACATAAAAAGTGTTAAAGCTGCCAAATCAAACACTCAGAAAGTCAGAAATGACAATACACTTGACCTTACTTTGGTCCCCCTGTGAATATATAATACGATGATTAGACATTTGGTTGGTTTTTTTAGTGTGTCTCATTTTGTGAATTGAAATGGAATGTGCTCACAAAAACCCAATGTTCAGTTGGCTGCTTTGACTTATTCTTTAGTGTGTGATCATGGCCTTTACATGCTTCACTTTATTTAAAAGCTGTTTTCAAAACAGCTTTATTAATTTCCTCAAGGCTTTTTGTGTCATATTCAATACAATAGTATCTGAGTGTTTCATATGTATTAATTATCTTCACAGTATAGTTTCCATTTTGCAGCTGAAATAATGGTAGCCATTTCAGTTTTAGCTGTGACACCTGGGACTTAAGTTTTCACAATCCTTATATGCCTAAAGTACAGGTCCTTCTGCTGCTCCTCCAAACACAGGATCCAGAAATAAGAAATGCAAAATTCTCAATCATATGCGATAAAGTTTTAGTGACTTCCTTAGTGTCATCTCATGGGGATTCTGGGAGAGAGATGGGCAGAGACCATGCTTTCTCTCCCAACAGTCCTGCCTCACTTGGTGCCGATGATGATACAACCTTTAAATCCACACCCAAAGGCACTAGAAACCTTGACTTCACAGCTCTGGTGTATCCTAAGAGCAGGCATGCCTTGCATGCTGAAAAATGCAAGGGATCTGCGACTTAGAATCAAACTACATGATTAAAATGCAAATGCATGACCTGAACTGAAATTGTACATGCGGTCTCAAACTTCACTTTCATAATTACTTGCCTCAAAATCCTTAATAATGTTCTTTTAATGTGGACTTGCACATGTAGTGCATATGCATAATACCTTTAGTAGAAAGTCTTACAGAATCTCTCAGACTCACTATTACACCAACTTTTTCAACCAAGCGTACGAGAAGGTTGAAACTGTAGTAAAATGCAGTATAGAATAAAAGCGATAGCAAGAATATTCACTAAGATCAAATTAATCTCTATAAGAGGCCATTATAAGTCCAAACACCATATTAATCCTAATGTCTCCTACTTTCTGAGTCCAAATACACTTAACTGATAAAAATATCTTGTGATGAGCTAGCTACTATTTTTGGACTTTCTCTGTTAATATAAAGCTTAAAATATTGAATTTGCATAATACAACATGAAATCCAGTTTCACTCCACAAAATGTATCTCTGCTAAGCCAAATGCTAGGGTTTTGACATACGCACAGCAACTGCCATTCACAGTTCATTGCCTAAACTGACTTTCTGTCCGTTACAGGGAAATGTACCCAATTAAGTGAATACTGCATTCGTACACTCCCTTCGACTTAAAGAGTTCTAAGTACTACGCAAATGTGAATTATGATGAGATTTCTTGTAAGGTACTACTGTAATCATATAAAAATGGATAAAGGAAAATTCTCATAGGCTCTACAGAGGTACAGTTACAGAAAAGAACTGTCAAGAAAACTTACTAGAAAATACTTCCTGGGATGAAAAGAAAGGTGCTAAATGGTTCACAGTTGCAGATAAGTTTTTAAGAGATTTTTCCAAGGTCTGTAATATTTAGGCAGCACTCAATCACTTGGGAAAGTACAGGAAGATTTCTGTCTTGGTGGGAATAAATCTCTCTCAGAGCTCCTTCATATGGAATACACAACGTGGTGTCCCTGGAGGAGTGGGAGGCTGCATGCAGCTGCAGCCTGCTCCTGCAGAAGGATCCAGGAAGCCCTGTGCAGTGTCTCTTCCTCAGCGAAGGCATGAATGTAGTTGCAGGAAGTTTCTTACTGTACACAGTAACAGGCATGAACTCATACCAGTCTCAGATCCAAAATCATAGAATCACTTAGGTTGGAAAAGGCCTTTAAGATCGAGTCCAACCATCTTCTGAACTGCTTAGTATCTGAGCCCAGATCCAGAACTGAATGTTAAAATTTCTCCTCTCTTTGTAATTCTCTTAACAATTCTCTCTCTCCTCTTACTGCAAATACCTCTGCAATTCATTATTTTTTTTTTTAAAGTCTGAAGGTCAGAACTGGAACCTGTGGCTTTAGGGATTGCTGCAAAAGCCTGTCTACCTCTGCATACCTGAAATTTCTTATGAGGATGTGTTAGTTAGTTCTCTTTCACTGACAGTAGAAACTAACAGTATACTAATACTAATCCTCACCCCCCAGGACTTCAAGAAAAGTCATTTTCCCAATGAACAACAACAAAAAACAATTTTAAAAGCCCTAGATTTAGGTAGGAATGGCTAAATATGTATCTCTTTAGCCTAACCAAATGGAAATAAGATTGTCAAATCTGACAAATTCTCTTTCAGCTGAAGCAGCAGGGCCTGGGCTGCTGCCCCTACAGTGGTCATTGCCAGCACGCAAGAAGCATGCTGGTGACTGACCCACTGGTTGCAGTGGCCCAGTACTTCTGTTTGAAAACAAGCACTTTCCAAGCAGGAGGAAAAAGGATAAATAACTAGTCCTTACAGCATAATCCCAAAGCAGCATTGTGTAAGAGTTAACAGCAGGCTGAAATTTATTTTCTTCCCATGACTTGACTAGCCCATGCCTTGGTCATACGCTATGATAAGCAGCATTCTCCTATCTGAAACACCAAGGTATTAGGCGCATGCATTCTGCTACTTGGAAATTCAAGACTCCCCGTTGACATTGCAATATTGCAGCTGTCAAACTGTTGGGGTCTTTCTTCACCAGAACACAGTGCTAACTACCAAAGACTGAACAGAATCTGCTTCTGAATCAAGAGCTTTGGTATCAATAGGGACCTCTGAGCAGCTGGGAAAAGACAACAAGCCGGTGCGTTAGGGTGCATGCTGAGCGTTGCACCAGGCTCTGGCTACAAAAATACTGCTGGATCTGAAGGGAGCTGCTGTCAAAATGGGACAGACTAGGTAGGTTAGAGATGACCCCACCAGACAGCCTCCCAGATCTTTACTCCTTTTTAGAACCAGTCTGGGACCAAATGTTCTTAAGCTCTTGGAATTTCTGAAGAAGTGTTTTTACAATTCCACTGTCCAGCTAGGATGGGAAACAGAAGTGCTGAAAGCTACAGGAAAAATGCTGCTCCAGCCCAATTTTACAGTCTCAGAAAATCTGGAGAGCTTTTATAAACTTTGGATCAGTGACTGCAGCTCTTTCTGAACCAAACCTCTGAACTTTTGAAGTCTGGCCAGGAATCAGATAATTTGTTGACTTTCTCCATGAGACAGTTAAAACACTGAATGTACATGTCTGCGCGGTTACGACCTGACACTGTGTAAACACGCAGAGCCCTCTCCCTCCTCACCTGGAGAAGACAGTGATATTGTCAGAGGGGTCGTTTTCCTATTCCTCCGGGAACAGCCAACACCACATTATATTCAAGCTCAGCGGTTAAGGCTCCATGTATCCATTTCTGCTGCCGTTCCCTGCCAAATGGGAGTGAGCGCAATCCACTGTACAGGGGCCTTTGAGTCACTGAGCCCTGCAATATCTACTGAAATAGCAAAGGTTGGTTAAGATTTTTCCTGCCGGTGTGCTTGCATCAACAGGTCCTCAAAGCCTGGAACAGTTTGTCCCGGACACTCTTTGTCCTGTCCCTCCGAACACAGGAACATGAACACTTACCTTGAGAGGCCGAGCCCAGTGCTGTCCTCTCAGCGAGGCATGACCAACAACACATGACCATTGAATCACCACCACATGATCCCTGACTGCAGGCTTGAGAAACACACTGCGACTTTGAAAAGTGAAACAGACAAGCAGCCTAAAACTAAGATCCAGACTTGTACCTGTATTTGCACATCGGTGTTTATAAAATGCTCTGCTGAGCGCTTGCCTTTTTTGTTTACACATAAACAGATCTATGAAACAGAAACAGTAAAAACAGAGAACTCAAGTAAAAATAGTTATCTGCCAAAGTGGGTAAAAGTCAGTGCTTATCTTTTTTTCTATTAAATCATCAAGAAACAACTTGAATAATACCCAACAGTTGTACACTTATACTTTCTACAGTATTCTATTATTTTAATAGAGAGGTCGTTGTGCATAGAGCGTAATTACTAGCTCAGGACAAAATTAGCGATGTTGACTTAATTGATGCTATTTACTTTTGCAGTCCACTGGCAGCCAGACATTTTCTGTGAATACCAGTTCTCCAATTAATCATGATGTTCCTTCAGCTTGCCAGGGTTTTCTGCAATGGCAGCTGCTATGTGGTAACAACTATCATGCATATCAGCAAACGAGCAATCTCTCTGGTTAAATTCAATAATAGATAGTTTTATCACTCAAAGCAATGTCCTGAGGCATGATCTTCTGAAACCTCTTTTACTCTCATTGACATGATCAGATTTTAGTGAAAGGCCGTCCTCTTATTCTCTCTAGTGATA
>JAVJGI010000035.1:20119398-20227701 GCA_035590275.1 Ibycter americanus
ATTAACAGCCCCCCCCCCCCCCCCCGCCAACCCTTGATAATCGCTCAGCTAGTAGCTGTTAAAAAAGGGCACGCATTTCTAATGGACCCATTTTACAATCGTTCAGCAGTTTCCTGGGAAAAATATCAGCAGACCAAAGTGTAGAAGGTGAGTGGGGAGAAGTGTAAGAGAAGTGCTGCTTTTCAGAATCCAAAAATTTCTGAGGCCCATGCTTGTTTCTGTCAGAACACTGCTGCAGGAATGAATGCTGCTATAGTTTTCTACAGGAAATCCTCAAACCCAGTCATTCTGATGGCATGTTATGATGATCCAAGAAGATGGTATTTGCAGAACTAAAAACCAGGAAAAAGTACATAGTATTTTGCCTTTGAAGAAATCAGCTGGACGGGGGCCTTCTTTTGACTCACCTTCAGTTTTCTATGTCTGATGGCGGTTCTTGTCAGCCTGGCTAAAATAATATTTTATCATTGTTGTTGTTATTGTTTCGCTGTTTCATGGCTAACAGATGTGAGATGGTTCGTCCCACTTCCTGTCACTGCATATACAAAAGTAAACATCTCTTTGCAGCTCACATACACAGAGCTGGAAGCACCACCTTCTGGAGGTCTAGTAGGACAGAGAAAATGGGTTTGCTTTTATATATATATACATATATGTGCACATATACATATATATATATGCAAACATATACATATATATTTATTCATAAGTTGAGCAATGAATTGATCTCACAAAGAAATTTAGGAGTGAAAACATATTTCACAAACGCATGTGCTGATTCAGAAGCATTACTTGTGTGATACGTTTTGACCATATGTGTCCTGACCCTATTGGGAGTTATCCAACTCAGAGTTTGGGCCTGATGGAATGAGGGTGGAATAAAGATGAAGCCAATGACATTCTCATTCCATTAGCTGGAAAAACTGGCTCAGAGGAAACAAGAGACGATGCAAACTGCATATCTTCTGTTAAATTTGCTGCATAAAAACACATTGTGTGTTAGGCCCCAGGAAAACGACTTACTGTAACAGAGTTACACCTGGGATTCTCTTTGCAAATGATTCCCAGTCTAGTCCACAGATTTTGATAACCCTTAGTGTTTTAGATATGCTCAATTCTATTACTACTGGAAGAGAACATGAAACTGGTGTTTAATCTGAAAAACAATTGTTAATTAACAAATATGTTGCCCTCCACTAGGTGTTATATTCTTTTCAGACTTTTCTGTTAGGTTGCAAACACACACACACACACTTTTCTGGGTTGGCTGCAAGTTGGCATATATGTACACATCCGCCTGTATGCACATATGTATCCTTAAATCTATTATAATTGGCAAAAGTTCATGATCTGTTTGAAGTAACACACAGCCTGTTTAATGCTGTCTCTATTCTAATACATCAATAAAACCAAATCGATGTGAGAGAAAACCTGGAGAAAAATCTGTTTTCTGAATATAACCAAACTGCTCCTCAGAGTGCTTACATCACCTTTCTGCTGGAGAGCCAGCTGAGACGGAAAGTACGATAAAATCTGTGCTGTACGCGCTATTCCCCTGTGTAGTGTCAACTCTGAATTAGACCTTGCGATGAAAATAGTGAAATACTGAGGTATGGTTTCTAAGTCACAGAGTGTAACAGTAGGTGCAAAGAGAGGCACCTGTGTTATTAAACACCACTAACCTTTGGGAAGGGATTTGCAAAGCCACTGTACTATTTCTGCTTGCCTGCAAGTGCTCACGTTCATCACAAACCTTATTCCCATTTTTGCTAAACTAAAATTTTCCTTGTTTTTCCCCATGTAACGCAGACTTGTTAAACATCTTTAGCAACCGGGTGTCCCAACAAAACTGCTATGGGTTATTGTGTTTCCCACTCATTAGGGCAAGGGTTGGGTGCAGAGAAAGTCAATGATTTTCTGATGGAATGAAGTTACCTTGAAAATGGTCACTTGTGGAGCCTACTACGTCTCACTTAAAACTGATGAGGTGTTTGCCAAATCCAGCATGTGGTCGTTGGGTCAGAAGCAGAAGAAATCATGGTAGAAATAAGAAGAATGTAATTAGGGGTGAAGAAGGGAAAAACAGAAAGACACGTCTCGGGTCTCATGGGATCTCCTGGCATCTGACCCAGGACATACCCCACCTGACTGTGCAGCTTTGAGGGGAAGGCTGTTACTCCTCCTGATAGTCCTGAGCACCTGGGCCAGCATTTAAGATCCCCAGCTCTCAAAGCAGAGCTTCCTAGACCACTGCAAGTGATCTCGAAGCCTGAGAGCCTGAGCTTTAACAAAAGCACATCTCTGCTCATCACTACTACACCTGTGTGCCTGAAAAGCTGAACTGGAGGAGATTTAAGTCTCCAGGCAGTCAAATGCAATGGCAAATGTGGCATAAAAATACAGACGGACTGCAATAAAGAGGGGCTCACCTAGTACTCTAAGAAGCAGCATAACATATTTTATATCTGTTTTAAATGTGGTAAAATCCGTTGTTGCAGAAGCTTGTTCATCACTTGGGCCTACTTATTAAGCGAAGAAAACCATACGTCTAGCTCTGCTTCAGGTACCATACAATAGATTCTGCTGTTATGCATCCCTTTATAAAGTCAACGTAAAATAAATTTATGGATGTGGTAAAACTTTTCTTGTCTTTCCAAAACATTAATATTTCCAAAACTTTATCTCAGGGATAAATAAAACATTTCTCTTCAGAGGAAACAGGTGTGTTAAACAAGCTCCCTAAAAAGAAGGTAGAAAGCAAAGCATGTTTAATTTCTATTTTTCTATTGCTCAGCCATTTTCACATTAAGGCAGCTGATCTGCCTGTCACTCAGCCTCTCTACCAAATTCCATCCAAAAGGTTCTCAGGACCAAGATTTGTTGGTGGATAATTTAGTTCTGGATTGATTCAGATGTGATCTTTCTCTCAAAACCTAAGCAGCAATTTTATATATTCCTTGTGACACTCTCCAGATAGGCTTCCATCAGCCTACAAGCCACATCTGTGTCTACAATAATGCATGTTCCAACAGAAGCTGTTAAACATCTTTTTTGCAACCAATTCTAAACATTTGCAACTAGATACATTCATTACATTGCAGAACCCTAGTTCAGCATCGATATCAAGTGTCTTGTTCCATGACCTTGAGTCAGATTGGAATTTAGAGATCGGCCAGATGTTTGGTGTCTCAGCCAGAGATACAGGGAGTTCTCTCTGCTAAGGAGTGGAATAGGGAACAGTGGAATTTCAAGCATTTGGCAATGTGTTTTGTTCTGTATGACACAATACTAATTGAGATAAACAGATGCAATCCAATAACATCTCTTGCCAGGTCAGCTTCTAAAGACTGGTGTAAGGGAATATCCCAGTCAGCAAAAGGTTTCAAGCTAATGCTTACCTCTGAGTATATGTTTACTTTCTACTCATTTCAACAGAACTTAAGAAAAGGCTTTTCTAGTTGAGGGCTGACATAAAAAAGTGGTTAAGTACCTTTCTGAGTTAGGGCCAAAACTGGAATAAACAAATAACAATTAAAAAAATCCCATGCAATATATAACACACTCCCATTCCAATCATGACTTGTTTAGACATATAGAAATATTGTCCAAATACTCATGCTGCATACTGGCTGCCTACTTTAACACAGGTCAAAATGTCCTGCTTAAAAAAAAAAGTAAAAAAATAAAAACTTTGGATACCCTGCAAGTTTCCAAGGCTTATGTTACTGTGGAGGAGGTACAACGCATGGGAATTTTTTGTTATATTTTCTTTTAATGAGTCCTGTAAGCAATTGTTTCACAATACAGTCTGAAAGGCTAGAACAATTAAATGACTACAGATGTGTCAAATGATGCAGGAAAACCATGAGACACTTCCAAATGAGTAGGCGGAGGGTGTGAGGAGACCATATCCTGTAATATATGAATCTCAGATTCTTTGGCATACAGCTTATTTTTATGGAAATGTCCCGGTAAGCCTGGAACAATCTAATGGTTTTCAAAGTATTTCAAATCAACAGCATAAAAGCACTGTTGAGAACAATCTTTTTATGCTGTGGTGGTTTTGAATTGGCCTGGGAACAGTATACTAAAGAATATGCCAGAGCTAAGAGGACCGAGTTATAATTGCATTCACAAACTGTAGGTGAGGAACAATTTCATTAACATAATAGAGTTCATTAGTACAAGAGACATAAAGGAAACAGTGCTGGTTGCTTTCATCTACTTTTGCTGACTCTCAGCTTGGATCTCAGCCATGGACACAGCTTGCAGCAATAATAGGGTTGTTCTAAGCCATGCCATCTTCAAATGGGCCTCTGTGGAGGCTTGTCCTGCAAGTCATTACACAGGAGCCGCATTTGTCACTTTGTCTTCTGTGTCTCCTAGTGAGTGATTACGTGAGGACCACTTCCAGCCCTTTTCTCTCCCATTAATACCTGAAGGGAAGCAGGTCTTGTAGCTGTGATTGTGTCCTAACTTGGACTGAGCAACCCTTGATAACACTGGTGGGAGGAGAAAAAGCAGGGCTCTCGCAGCATGACAATGAGACGGTAGGTTCCTTTGCACAGTGAGGCCCCACACGGATCTGTGTGCCAACGCTACCTGACCGCTATAGCCAAACACTGTTGGATGTGGTAATGACTCCATGTGAGGGCAGAAGAGGGAAACGGGTGGGCGGGCAGGGAGATGACAAAGCTCCCTGCAGGAAGCATCAGATTTCAAATCATAGAGCCTTTTGAGGGACACGTCTATCTGCCTGATGCTATTCTTTCACCTCATGCATAAAAAAGATGGATCAAGGCTGCAAAATCCCAAACATGGCTTACTGTTCTCTACAGCTCTATGGGGTTTTCACAAAAGAAATAATTTAGTAGTCTTCGTTTAAAAACAAAAAACTCTCCAAACCCACAAACTGCAATTGCTGAAAATAAACTACGGTTAGTTTGAAATTAGCACTCAGGTACTACTGAAGGTTTAGGGAAAACTGTTAGGGAAAATCAAACATGTGAGAAGTTGATCTTAGGTGAGCGTGTTTCCCAGCAGCCTATGGTCAGAGGGTCCCTGGATCAATAACGCTGCAGATCATTATGATACACACTGTGAGAGGAGAAGCTACATGCCTGAGCTTCTGAGATTTTATGCATTAGCACTGGACCTTAAAAGAGAACAAATGTCTTGCCAAAAATACTTGGAGACCACTAGTGCCTGAAGAATGAGCCTCCGCTACTTCAAATGTTTTCTTTCCAATAAGTCCCCTTCCTCCCGTTTTTTTGAGAATGTAATTAGATGTTCTAAAAGTCTGTGTGGACATTAAAAGCTTTTGTATAAAACTCTCTAACAAAACAGGCATATATATATAAACAGATGTAACCTGGAAGTTGTGACATACAGCAAATTTGTACGATTAATTTGTTTTATGCTCTGTGAAAGAAACAATCTTTAGAAAAGTGTTATATAAAATTGTGTTGCACACAATTGTCAGCAAATACTAATTACTGTAGTATCTTGTGAGTATATAATGGGAAAAAGTCATCAGGTCATAGGAGAAAATGCATTTTATTTAGCCTTGTAGTCACCAAAGTAGTGTCACTATTCACAGAGATGAAGGTAATGAAACAATTCTGCCATTGTTTGTTTAGAATTGTAAAGAGGTCTCTGGAAAATTTCTTCTGCTATCCAGCTGAATACAAAAGAAAGGGTCCCTTCCCTCCCCCTGTCCAGCCGCAATGTCCTAGTAGAGAACCTGAGCCTGATAAGGAAGTTGGAACAAATCCTGTAATAATGTCACCAGAAGGGTCATTCTCATCACCAAGTAAAGTGAAAGATCATATGCAAAATGCAGGAAAAACTATGGCAATACAACAGAGCCGACATCAAGAACTACCCAGTTACCAGACCATTACTTCATAAATATTTCAAACATGTGCAGTAGAAATCAAATTGTTCAAGTTTTACATTGTCATTTCCATGTTGCTGACAGCAGCTAATGAAGACCAGATTCCCTATAGAATGACCTGTTGCACTGTCCATTTTCTGACTTACTCACAAACTTGTAATGCGAGTGAGACATAAACTCTGATTTCAGCTTTTCTTCCACCTTTTGAGAACTGGGGTTCTATTTTGAGATCTGGTTCGATTTTCCAGTTCAGAGAAACTAATGTAGCAGACAGTCCTCAAAAAAGAAATTAGATTTTGAGCGTTCTGTAACGCAAATGGTAAGACAGCACTTGTTTTCAGCATATCATTTATATTATTATAAAACATAAAACTAACCCTATAAATTTTTTTCCTTACTATCCACCTGTCTTTGGTGGAGCATGATGAATTAGTTGAGAGTATTTTTCATCAAAACATTAGAGGATAATTCCTTTTTGATTTGCTGAACTATAAATGTAGCTGAGGACATTATAATATACACATATATATATAAAATATGAAATATCATACATAAACACTAGCAAGATCAGCTTTAGACTTGTGATATTTTAAGTGGAAATTCTTTTTCATAGAAAACCTCATAATTCATATATTTGTTACATTGCCATCTTAAACACAGCCATACACTTTCTATCCAGCCTCACTCAAGTCAACTGTGAAGAACTGGGAAAAGCTGGAAATGAGTACAATCTGTAACAGAAGGGTTTCCAGGTACAACCCTCTGCTATTAGCTGCTTTCAGCTGACATGTCCTTGGCTTACCAGTACACACAACTACCTGCTTATCACTGTTTTGCATTTACAAGTTGTAATGCTTTTCATTCAGAAGAACCCAAACCCACTTCACAAATTTAGAGCTAGTCTTGGAGTAATTTTATACGTATGATCATCCCATGGACTACTCCTGTCTTCATAGAACTGAAATGAAAAATATGTGAGCTGTGTATACGTTTCTGACTCAGAGCAGAAGCCTTTTCTTCTCTAAAAAGCACCAGGGAATGCAGAAGCCTTTTCTTCTCTAAAAAGCATCAGGGAATGCAGAAACTCTGTACAGCTGCTTAGAGCAGCATCACACCTACTTTATATGTACTATATTTTCAGTAGAAAATCTGTAATTTTTTACACCTTCCCCATGGAAAATAGAGTCAGAGAAGGAGAAAAACCTTCCCAAGATCACCAAGCAGGCCAGCAGCTTGCTCAACCTGATGGGGAAAGCAAACATGAGCTTGAAAACCAGGATCTCACAGTTGGCTGAGCCTTCAGGCCAGGCTGAGCCTGGTCCAGCCTGTGTGGAGAGGATGCCCTTGGGTCTGCCTCTAGCAGGGACCCTCTCCCCACAGGAGAGGGCTCTGGCAGGTATCTCTGTGCTGCGTAGAGTGGCACAAGATGCTTGCAACCCTGTATATGAATTAGACACAAGTCATTTGTGTAGGTTTATTCCCGTTGACTTAAAGGAAAGGTATTCTAACACTTAAGCTTATATTACCTATAGCTGCTACATTGTCACTTTTGTGGGCGACAAGATAGACCAATTCTCAGTATCTGTTCCCTTCTGTTCATTCCCTGCCATGCTGCCACCTTCTGTACTATTGCCTCCTGACAGCTGCTGCTGTTACAGCTGATTCCTGCTACCCATCTGAGCTATCAGCTGAAAAGGGACTTTGCCAGCTTTGCTTTTTAGCAAGCCCCTTAAACCACGATCAGCTGGGTGTCAGATGGCTGAACTAAAATTTAGAAACTTTAACACAGAATGAATCATATTTACATCTAGAAATCAGACACTAGAAACATTTAATCCCTCAGAGGACAGTATTTCAGGGGTCTTTCCTACATTTCAGTTACCAAAACTTACATTTTAGCATGAAAAACTGAGAGGAAAATACTGAGTAAACTGTAGGCAAAAATTAAGTGTTTTTTCAAAATTTTCAGCATCCATGGGAAGCAAACCCTACAATCTCATGAATGAAAGTGGTATTTCTTGTATCCAGTGAATCTACACATGGAGTTTCTCTGTTGGTTTAGAAAGTAACTGGCTCCAAGCTAAATTAAACAGAAATTACCACACTGAAGCAGGTCATAAAATAGTGAGCATTTTAATGAGAAGCTTGGAAAGAAAGGTCAAAGATATTTTTTTTAATTTATCATAAAAGTTCTATAGTTTTTGAACTTGTCATAAAAGTTCTCTTTTCCAGAGAAAAGCAGAGACTGGTTTTGGAGAGAAGGGCCATTACCTGTTCAGGTAATTAAATTAAGAAAAACAAAACTTTCCTTAAAATAATTAACATTTTACTGGGGGGAAGTTTAAAAGGGCAGTCCTTTTTAGTGAAAATGTCTTAAAACAAGAATTTCAATCTGCTTCCCTATGTACAGTATAGCACATTTGGATTAAGGTTATATAGCTTATGTATGATATGAACATGTTTTTGAAAGCATAACCCAGACCTCGTAAGAGACATTTTGGTTTGCAGAAAAAATGCCTAGACTTTACATTGGAAAACAAAACTAAGCATACGTCCATGCCATTGCCAGATTTACTCAGTCTTGCAAGTCAGGGGCATCAGTCTTCCAAAACTGATCTTAATTTTGTATAGTATATAAAATATACAATATAATATGCATGTTTATTCATTTCCTATTTGACTTCACTTCATCAGTCAGCCAGCTTGACTTCAGATGAAACTTTTGATTCTTTTTCCTTCTTAACCACATGGGCTTCACGGATCTGTAATTAAAAATGTATTTTCCTGGCTGTGCTATACAAAATATGTTAAGTATTTGACCAGATGCTGAAGGCTGGCCATTTTGATCAAAGAGATGGAGAAATTTCAGTAACAAAATATGGCGGTATTGGAATCTTTGGGAAGTCACAGTATCAATGTTATAATTTATACAGGAGAAGGGCTGTATGTCTAGCTCCTTAATGTATTTAACAAATTAGCAGACATTTAAGAAGAACTCACTGCCTTTTTTGGTTTGTTTTGTTTTACTCTATTTTATATTGACTTATTCTTTATCATTACTTGAAGAACAAGCACTGATTTATTGCATTTAGTCTGATCAAGTTCTATGTTTCAGGGAAGGGTTGTTCACTTACCTTTTTAAATTTCATATCTGGACATATCAGTCATGCACCATTAAAGGAGGATTTAATTGTAAAGATTTCCCCCCTAAGCCAGGAATTGGTAATGCATAGAAGCAAAACACTCTCAAGAATACCTATCAACTCAGATTCATAGGATCCGGTTACTCATATTTTGCTAATATTAATTTAAACTTTGCAACTAAGTCACACCCACATTCTCTCTTTTCCCTCAAAAAAGGGTTTACAAAGTCCAGGATTTTCTAAGGTAGAAGTTTGAATATTTTACCATGAAAAATAAGGGGCAAATAACTATAAATGTTCATGTCTTGAGTAATAATGTCAGTTTCAGAAAGTTCATGAATACTCAATACCTTAAAGATTTAGTTTTCACCTTCATTTTTTACTTTGATGATGAAATTAGGAAATTTCAGTGAAGGCTTGATAATTGCAATCAATACATAAATACTATTTGAAAAAACACTCAAAGCCAACACCATCATTTAAAATGTGCTTCCAAATAACTGGACCATTGTGGGCTTTAAATCAGTGTACCAGATACACATTTGGGCTCAACTAGGGCTACACAGCTTCATCTTACAGAATAGTTATTTTTTTAAAAAAATTTACGTAAACTAGCTCCAGCTAAGTATTCTGAAATTTGCAATGATTTTTGTCTCTTTCTCCTTTTTGTGTACTTCTGTAACCAGAAACATCAAAATACTTGGGCCAGTCCTGTGGTAGTTCCTCAGGCACAAATCTTGTTGACTTAGGCTTTTGCTGGAGTAAGGAACTTAGAACTGTTCCCATGCTACAGCATGTGATGTTTTTTCAAGGGTACTGAATATAGCTGTTAAAATTCTTTCTTGTTCCCATAAACACTAGCTGAAAAAAGTTTTCTAATATTCTATGAATTAAACATATATTGGGATTATTTCTGAATGAAATAATGAAGATCAACTTAGCACTGTGAAAGATACAAAGCAGTTCAAGGTAATAGAGAAAGGATTATTGTCACAACACTGCCTGAGGAAGAAGTCTGAGGTTGAACAGGGCTTATTTTAGAATAAAATCCACAAATTAAATCCTCCAGAGATTAGAAGTGGCATTCAGATTCTTCCACATTAAGGTCACCAGTTCAAATCCAGTGTAGGTCACTTACCAAGCGGTCATTACCAAGTCGTGGTTGGTCAGTGAGCTGGTGATCTCATGGACAAGAATCCACACCACTAAAACCTCTGCCACAATTGGCACCTTTACTGGATATTTCACTAAGGAAACCAAGGACTTAGTTGAGTGCAGAGACAGAACAATCCTTTCACCATAAGAGGTGATGCCTCAAAAAAACAGGTTAGTAGGATTTACAGTAAGTTTGTTGTAGCTAAAAGTTACTGTTCACATTTGTAACCAATAATCAAGACAGAAAATATCTGGGTCAGATGTCTTCTGACCTGTTTTAGTGTTGTGATGCCCAAATAAATGTCCAAATAAATGCCAGATAAACAAGTTATTCCTGACTCTTTCATCAGGGTAGTGATTTCTGTATTACTTCAAGAGAAGACGACCACATAATTATCCTCATATGGAACCCATTTCTCCCTCTCTCCAAATGATAATTTTAGATGTTGATTTCATTGCCAGGAAGAATATTCAGTTTGCGACTAGATGAAAATAGGTTTTCTAATAATACTTGACTTTTCATATTTTCATGCACAAAAGGATGCTCTGAACATTCATAGACTATTTCAAAATGTGTGCAAAGCAGATGAAAATGTCAGGACTTTACACAGTTATGTTTCTGAGACTAGGAAATGCACTGCAGAATTCACTCCTCCTCACAGCTCTCTCTTAGAGCACCAGCTTAGTTTGGTGTGAAGATAAGACATGAAAGTATACATTCCTAACTGACTCTTCAGACTCTGGAAAGTTTGTAATGAGAGGGTTGCATAGCTCTGATCACTTCACACACACTGAAGATCACATTACTGTATAGCCCAAGAAATAAAGCATTTTCCCCAGATTCTATAGGGGGGAAAAAGAATAATCTTACAGAAATTAGAGGCTCACTGTTTGTGAAGATGATGAGGGGACTGGAATATCTCCCTGGTGAGGAACAGCTGAGAGAGCTGGGCCTGTTTAGCCTGGAGAAGAGACGACTGAGAGAGGGGATATTATCAATAGCTACAAATATCTTAAGGGCAAGTGTCAAGAGGACAGGGCCAGGCTCTTTTCAGTGGTGTCCAGCAACAGGACAAGGGGCAATGGGCACAAACTGCAACAGAGAAATCTCCATCTGAATATGAGGAAAAACTTCCTTACTTTGAGGGTGACAGAGCGCTAGAACAGGCTGCCCAGGGAGGCTGTGGAGTCTCCTTCTCCGGAGACATTCAAAAGCCACCTGGATGTGATTCTGTGCAACCTGCTCCAGGAGAACCAACTTTAGCAGGGGGATGGACTAGATGATCTCCAGAGGTCCCTTCCCACCCTGACCATTCTGTGATTCTGAACGGCTGTGTATAATGGTGTTTTTCATATTTTTACTTTTTTTTTCCATTCCAAAAGAAGCCTAACATTTTGTTTGCTTGCTAAACTGCTACTAAGCACTGAGCTGATGTTTTGGTCTCTATCACAGCATCAAGGGCTCACTCCTGAGCAGTTGCAGTCAATTCAGAGTCCGCTATTTTATCGGTGAAAGATGAGTTTTACTGTGGAGTGGCTACCTCACTAGAGCCAGCCAGGCAAGAAGCTACAGATTTAGTCCGGTTTGAACACATGGAGCAATGAAAGATAAAACTGCAATTTAGAACTGGATTGCTAACAAAATAAAACCAGCAGCAAGAAAGCTGGAAAGATATACTTTTGAGGCTGACTGCAATCCTGTATTCTGCCTGTCAGCAGTGATTCTGGAGCAATGATGACTCTGAGCTTGGCCATACAGGAGACATAAGTGCTGCACTGGGATTTTAATGTCTATGGAAAAAATTAATTCCAGATTTGTACATCCAAGAACATTTTCAGTTATGCATTACAGTTGTGTTTGTCCATTTGCATGACAGATTACAGGAAATAAGGACTTCTCATTATCTTACATAGTTGACAATAATGAAGAAATTACTGCACTTTGCTGTGCAGTACAAAGTCAAGTCACTATTACTGGCACTGGCGAGGAGGAGGAGTATGAAGGTTGAAAGATGAAGCACTTATTTAAATTTCCCAAGAAATTCAGCCTGAATCTGGGACTTAGGAAAGCCACACTGACATTTCTGTGAAGAAAGCTTTTGTAGCAGCTGAGGACTTTTGGCAGATTAGCTGCAAATCTTAAAGATCAGTTGAGATTTATTGAAACTTGAAACGGTATAACTGTAAATCTTTTAAGAGTTGTCTATTTTGGCTATTACCATATTTCTATTAAATTCTGTTTGAGTGGAAGGATGGTCTTGTTTCTAAGGCCCTTGATTGGCTTTCAGAAAAAACTAACACTCAAATTCATTTGGTGTGATCTGGGGCCAGTTCTTCAAATTCAGTACTCCTCAGCTTTACATGTGATTTTGGGACAATAATAAGACTTTGTCTCACAATATGCAACCGATTGCATTACAGCTTTTCTAGCACAAGTTTGCCCATAGAGCTTGCATTTCATAATTATTATCTTAGTTATCATCTTTTAAGCTCAATTTCTCTTTCTACTTATTTTTACACTGCCAAGTACACAGCCTGAGTTTCTGTGCATGAGTACCACATGTGGCTAGTTTTAAGTGTTCTCTTCCTGTACTGATGGAATGACTACAAAAACTGCCTTTTCATTTCTTGTCTATGCGTTCAGCAGACTGCCATGGATGCCTCCTCAAAGCCAAAATGAACACCAGATTAAGACTGAGGTTTAATCCACAAAATAAACAAAACAAATCTGCTTACAGACATTTACATAAAGTGAGCCATTCATAGAATAATGAGAATCTCTTTCAGTGCTTAAGACAGCTGCTATTTTTCACATTTATTTGAACCAGAAGTAATAGGTCATGTCCAAGAGTGGGTCTAAGGCACATGGCAAGAAAGTAAGGGCAGTTTCACAGCATGGAATTCAAACGTTATCTGCTATATACACTGGCAAGTGACTACTGTAGTAAGATTCTCCCTTGATTCTATCCCCATACACAGCAGCTATTTTAATATTATAAAAATACCACATACCTGATACATTTTTAAACTCTATAAAATCTATATATAATCTATAAAACCTGTAAAATCTACAAAACCAAGTAAGAAAATTGAAAGCCCCTTTTAGAACACCCTCAGTAAAAAAGGAAAATTCATCAACAGGTCTTACAAAGTGTCATGGACCCATCTTCCCTTTCCAGGGCAAGAAAAAGCTGCAAAAATGCCAGCATAATGCCTATTTCCTAGCTCTACTACAGGCTCAAGTCATCAGAAGCACCACAATTTTTGTCTTATCCTAAAAGAATTCATGTGAGAGTTCAGCTATGGATGAATTCTCTGCTTACACAAAAATATCTCTTCTTGTCCTACCTGCTTCCCCATCATTTGCCAAGCATTCAGCGGACAATACTTTTACACCTTTTCTAATTAAACTCTCTGAGACTGAAGGATGGTACAGGCTGCAAAGCTGGCACACTGCCCATCATACACGCTCCTCTGTAGAGCCCTGTAAAGGATCCAAACAAGGAAAAGCCAAAATAAACCAGCAAAACAAAATATTTTCCTTCTAACATCTCATTGAAGCAGTGGGCTTAACAAAACTTCAGACGGCACTTACCTCAGAATTCTTACTGAGAGCCCCTAATTTTTTTCTCAGGAAAAAAAAAGAAGGTTTCTGAGACTGGCCAAACTAAACATGAAATACAGGAGACAGACAACCAGTGCACCTTGGATGATTGCTAACAATTCCTTTCTTCCTAATCTGAAAAGTTCATCTCTAGGCTAAGGCAGGACTTTCTACCAGCATGACACAGAGTAAAGACTAGCTTGTAACCTCCTCTCCTTTTCATGTTGGCTCACTGGCTTTACTCAACGTTGTCATGTATTAGTTACTTAAAGAAATGAAACCTGTGCTCTAGTGTTCTTTTTTAGGAAAGCATCCCTAGATGCCTGCAATTCTGGGTATCAAATGCTAGTAAAGGCATGCAAAACCGACACTAAACAAAGCCATTACAGATCATAATGATCCTAACCAAGTGCAGTTTACCTGGCAGGCAGGACCTCAGTGCCCCCAGCACACAGCAAATGGCAAAGTATTATTTTTGTAATACAAAGTACTGCACGAGATACAGTCAGCTCACATGACTGTTGCTGCGTATGAACAAAATCCAGATGGATTCCTCTGGATCCGAGTTTTGCACAAAAACAGATTGTGTTGGAAACAGGTCATCTCCATCAGACCTTCCACAGTGCTATGACTTCTTTTTATTTGGGTTACATATTTCCTGAGCCTTCAAAAGTATTAGTCACCAGCAAAATGACCATGCTAAATAGTCACATTTATTCAGTGGATATTTGTATCACATTGACAAGCAATCGTTCATCATCAGTCTTTAGCTCGCACAAAACAACAGGGCTGTATGATATGGAGACTTTCTGGAAGTTTCTTACTTCATTCAGATTGTTATCGTGACAGAATCTTGATCTGAGATATTTTGGGTCTCAAAGGGTCTGTTAGTAAAGACTCAGTTGGGCGTCAGCGGTGTTATCCATCTCCCATCATTGTTTTTGGCTGGGCCACCTAATCATAGGATTGAGCTTTCCCATTGTACGTACTTTGGCTATGAGATATGTCAGATGTTTTCACAGCTCCCATGTTAGCTGTAAACACTAGATACTTTAACACAGTCAGGAAGATGCATCAAAGCTACACAAAGTCACGACACCCACTAACACTCTGGTGTTGCTTTTGTTCAGACGTATACTGAACGGATGGTCCGTCATGCTCAGGAATGGACAAGAAACTTCTGGCTAGCTTATGATGACCACCAATATTGGCAAAATACATCCATGCAGCTCCATATAGTAAAATTTACAAATTACTCCCTAGAATATCACAGACTATCCAGCCCGTCCAGCTTCACCTCTGAAATGCCTGTTTCCCAGCTGGTTTTAGTAGTGACTCACTCAAAAACGGTTAGTATTACAGCTCATCATGGATAAAGTAAGGCTTGGGCAAATCCCAATGGCTGGTTCTTTCTCTCACAGAATAATTAGGACACAGGCCAGTCCTTCCCATGCACACCAGCTGTACGCTCCTTAGCCATTGCTAAGCAGACAGATGCATAATCTGGAACTGGTAGTTGCTGTCAGTCAACTAGTTGTTATTACATCAGGCACCAGATAATCTCCAGGACATTTTGCGAGGCAAGGGGCTCTCAAGAGAACTTCTTGACTGTGCCCCATGCACAGGAGTCAAGTAGCTAGAAGTCTAAGCAAAATAGACAAACAAAAAACAACAAGTCCCATTTTCCTCTAAATAGCATGCCACTGAAGCATTGTCCAGCTTTGAGCTGGAATGGACTTAATTATCTTCCCAGGAACTAGTGCGGTGCTGTGTTTTGGCTTTGATGTGAGATTTTCAGTTCCTCAGGCCTTGTTAGTGAAAAGGCTGGAGGGGCACAAGGAATGGGGAGGGGACACAGCCAGGCCAGCTGACCCAAACTGGCCAAAGGGGTATTCCATACCATGGGATGTCATGCCTGGTATGTATACCTGGGGACTGGCCGGGCTGGGTGGATTGCTGCTCGGGGACCGGCTGGGCATCGGGCGGCGGGCAGTGAGCAGTTGCATTGTGCAACACATGTTGCTTTCTTCCTTTCCTCTAGATTTTATTCTTTCCCTTCCCCTTTTCATTATAACTGTTCTTGTCATCATTGTTATTATTGTTCTTTCATTTTTACTCTATTTCAATTATTAAATTGTTCTTATCTCAACCCTTGAGTTTTACACTCCTTTCCAACTCTCCTCCCCACCCCTCTGGGTGAGAGGGGAGTGAGTGAGCAGCTTCGTGGTATTCACTTACCAGCTGGAGTTAAACCACGACAAGCATGCATAACAGGACTTTGTAAAACTCCTACATCTGAGCTCTTGTACAGAGGTCCCTAGCGGCAAAGCAAGCCCCTAAGCCCACTCAAGGGGCTCGTTTTCCTGGAGCCTGAAAGACTGCAAGCCACTACTCGTGGAAACCAATATCATTTCAATGACCATCCTCCCTTTGCTGAGTTTCCTCCTCCTATCTGGTTATTCTAGATCTGGAGCAGGAGCAGGCTCTCCAGGGTTATGCCAGACAATTTGTGTTGTTATACCTGAAAGATCAGACTCTCACAGAAGACACCTTTGCAAGACTCTACACAAGTGAAAGGACTCACAGCATGAACAGATGTGGAGTAGCTGAAGCTGTAGGTGTTAACACAGTCTCTGCTCTCTGTGCAGAAACACACACTGCATAGAGACTGTAACATGGGGACCCTTCACCTGGCCAGAACTATAACACAAGAGCCAAAAAAGTAAATATATAAAGAAATAGATCAGTTCCTTTGTAGGAAATATAGTCAGTTCATTGAGATGACATTTCTGTTCTGGATCTTCTAATCATAATGTCAGTGTCACAGTGAACAGGCTTCTCAAAGAAACTCCATTTCCAGTTAGGTATCTGATGAAGGTGGTTTACAAACTGCCTGGCACTCATCAGTCTTTTGACACATACAAGCAGATTTTCTGAAGAATTCAGCATGCACTTCTTTTTAAAACATATCTTTGTATTTTGGGAGTTTCCTTTGATATCCTAGTCCAAAGGGAGTGGCTGTGTGTGGAGCTCTAAGTACCGCTGGTTCTACAGAATCTTTTATATTCCCACATGAAGATCTCTATATTTCAGAAATGACATAACAGACTAAATATCAGCAAAATAAATTACTCATTTCAATTCACTTTGAGAGCTAACAGGCAGACTTTAAAATTCAGCACATATATATAACCCCTGATAGCTAAAATAATCTGTCAAATTGTGATTTATAAGGCAGTTAATCTTCCAGGGAATATTAAATTTAAGGCATATTTAATAGCAACCTTTTTTAGGCAGCCTGAAAGTACAGTTTATGTGACCTTTTTAAAACTCTTCATCAGGACACAATATCTTTTAGAAATAAACTGTATAGAGAGAAATATTTCTTTTACTTAAAAAAAAAATCACCCCAAAACCAAAACTTCCTCAGAAAAAAATCATGAGGTGATAGAACTATAAACAGGCTGGCTATGGACATTGGCTTTTTTTTTTTTTCTTCTGGCTGGGAAGAGTGACTTCCTGGATTCAGGAATATATTGTGGACCTACATACATATCTACATATCATTTCAACCTGGAACACTGGAAAGAGCTACAGCTGGGAACTTGAACAGGCACAACAGTGGCTGTGGTGATTTAGTTTCCTTTTAATTAGAGCAGGTTGGAAAAATTCTTACCAAATAATGTTTCACTGGAATTTGATGATTTGGCCAATTTAGAACATTTCAGAGACGTGGTTTAATTTCAAAGACGGTCTGACAGACCCTAGGCAAGCTCCAATATGAGCCTCATTGCCAGGCAGGTTTTCAAACTTGGGTTCTTGCTGGCTACCTCGTCCAGCTTGTTGGCAGCCCACATAGCAGGCTGCTGGGAACCTGGATTTGCAGGGTCTGGAGATCACCAGCTCTTCTTCCCCAAAACAGTGCAAGAGCTCTGTCCCCACTGATAGAATATTCCAAGTGTTTTCCGTCTATTTCTTCAATAGGAACAGACAGAAATATCAAATCAACAAAAACCTCTGAGAAAAAGAATTACTGTTTTTATCTCTGTCTGATTCTCATCTCAAGGAACATAACTAAAACATTAAAATTCTGCTTGGTGGGAACTACTTCATATGGGGACGATCATCATTAATAAACTGAAATCAGATAACGTGTAAAAAAAAATTATGTTTTCAACAGAGGCAACTTTTTTGTTGATGTATTTTTACAGCACACATTTCTAAAATATCACAATAGGATCCTGATTCCTTGGTAAAAACACAAAAAGAAATCAGTAATAGTATACTGCAGCCAAAAGGGAAATCGTTGCCACACCTTCATGGTGTTTGGACATTAAAGGTAAAACCAAAGTCCTGTTAATTATCCTTAACATTTATGCAGTACCCACAAGTCCAAACTGACACGAGAGCCTTATTCGATTATGCTTCATAATTCTCTATCCCAGGGAGCACTAAGCTGGATTAGACGAAAAAAAGAATGGAAAAAGAAACAGAACTACAGTCTGAGGTCATACTAATGCTGAAGTGAATTGCTGCCCAGTTTTCAATTTGAATTTATGCATATGAAAAAAATTCAGTGACTGCAAAAGTTCTTGTTGTTTGTAACTGTTGTGGAACACCGGATGCAGAATTTATTTCTGTACTTCTATTTGCACTGAGCTCCTGCGTTCTTGAAATTTTGGAAAGCTAAAGGACAGCAGAGAATTTGCACCTGTGCAAACAACTTGAGTCAGTTATTTTAAATCCTGTTTGCCACTTGGCACTAATGAAAAGTTAAAAGCAAAAAAAGAAAACCCAGCACCAAATCACAAGCTTTTGGAATTTTGTCTTTGAGGAAAGACAAATTCATTTTTCAGACTGATTTAGCATTGTATCTCCTCTGCCTACCTTCCACGCCTGTAAAATTGTGTGTTACCAAGTTGTTAGTACGGTCCTTCCTACAAGAACTAAAGATGCCAAGAAAGCTGAGCTACTGCTGTCATCTTTAAAGTATTGCCCGTCAAACAGATCCAGTGGAACGGGGCCCTAGATAGGCCTTTTGCTTTGCCTGTCTAGCCTTTTCATCTTTTTTCTCCACTGAAACTGTTCCCACTGGGAATAAAAATAGTTCCCAGCCAGAAAACAGAGCTGGTGTTGAAAGTTCACCCTCACTTTCAGTTCCAGCCAGCAACAGCAATGCATTTCATTTGAATTGTTTTTTTGTTTTGTTTTGGGGTTTTTTTTGTTTTGTTTTTAGCAATCAGAACAATTTCAATGCTTACAGAAGGTGACAGTAGCAGTGTTGAAAGTTGTTCAGATACTAGCAGCCACTGGGAAAGTTTTGTAAATGTCAAGAATTCTGCTCAGTTCACAGGTCCGACCTCATCAATGTCAGCCCTGATCAGATGAGTTTGGAGCACAGTGTCTGGACTTTCCCCACACCTCTTCAGCCCTGGGCAGTTTCTCCAGTGCTCATACAATAGCAATGCTACATTAGATACTGACTGGTCTCACTTCATACAACACCTCAAACAATGCTTCAGTCATGATTGTGGAATGGCATTTAGCCGTAGTGACCCTGGATTCACTCTAGATCCTAAATAAGCGTTATAGGTGTCTCCAGGTAATGTTGCTCCAAATTTACACTGCAGCAGATTCATGGGAATTAAAGAGTTAATCCATTAGGTCTCTGTATGCCCCTGCTGCCACCCACCCCCCATCCCATGGAGTCCCTCTGGAAGTATCTCAATGCAAATGCTGGACATTTCATCCCATCTATGTCCTCTCATGTCCTACAAATTCCAGCTGACTTCACTCATACTTGCATGACAAAGCTTGATTTCTAATATTTAGAGCAGCATTTCAGGAACTACTGAATGTTCATACTGTCATAGTTAAGCTTTTATCCCCGGAATTGCTTGTCCGTGAAACGTGTCACAAGCTTTTATTTATAACTAATAACTAATAATACTGGAGGTTCATTCAAGAACTCCAGGTTTAGTCACATGCCTGTCTCAGATACCCCGCCATAAAGTTTCATTCTTCTTGTATGCTACAGAATAGCTTCTAAGTTGTACTTTTTTCCCATGTCACCAAATCTGACAAAAAAGGTAAAATGCTATAATATACATTCTTAACAGAAAGAAATTAATCAAGATAGTCTTTTGAAGCAAAGAATACTTCTTCAATGATCCTGGGTTTTTCATTGTGAAATTCTCTATCCCCTCCTGCAAGCTAGCATGAATAATTAGAAAACTGCATTTCCCATGAAGAAATACCATTCAGCCTTCTCTCTCCTAATTCCAGTATTTTTAATTTCTACATGAGTGGGAGGAAGAAGTTTGCTAAAACTGCTGGTTGTATCTGAATCATCATCCACACACGCAGGCAATATTCTTCCCTCTGTGTCAAATGGATGTAGGTCTTTCTGCTGACTCACAACAAAGAAAGGAATTATGTAAAAAAAATTCCTCCTTGAACATGCCAGAGTGAATTCAGAATAATAATAAGAAATGCTCTTTTCTTTGACAACACGGAATTGGTGTTTTGGGGCCTGGAAAGGATTCCTGGGTATTAGAATCCAATACACTTATACTGCAGGCAACTACATCATGCATTTCCTTTCCCCTTACTTCAGTATCATAATGCAAAAAAATCTAGATCTCATGGTAAACGTGCTGAAGCGGGAGTAGTCTTAGTGTTCTGGCCTCAATGACATTATCCACCACATAGCTGTCATATATGCAGAGAGTCACAGAAACGTCAAGCCTGGCAGATTTTCTTTTATGGAGACAAAGCAGTACAGCAAGGGAGAAAGGAGCAAGATTTGTAGAAGGGGAATTGTATATAGCTGAATTGTTATCTTTTGGTGTTAAGGTAAGGTTTACTTATATTTAATGGATCTGGTTTTGCCACTGTTATTTCCACGTGTCATCACAGTGCACATAAATGGCCCAGGTGAGTCCATTACAATTAGTCAACTGCATATGGTTGACCAAACTGGACTCTGGACAGGTAATAAGCTTAATTTATAGTTTTAATTTTAGTTGCATTTAGTGGCCAAGATCCAGTATTTCAGTACCATGGGATTGTGCTATGTCACTCTGGTTCTCATCTATTTCTAAACTTCCTCGAGTTTGGTGGAACTGGCTTTACACTGAAATTTGCCTTTCTCCTGCAGAGAAGTGGTCATGTAATTACACCGCATATGAGGCTTTTTGGTTTTGTTTTGTTTTGTTTTTATCTAGTGGAGGAATGCATATGCAAACAAAGGTGATGCATGAATTATAACAATCTATTTGAGAATTAGAGCCATGCTACTGACATTACTCATGTAATCAGCAGAACTGGGAGGGACAATGATGAAATTATAATTAGCTCTTCAGATCCCTGCCTCCTCTTTCCCTCAGTTCATCTCTTAGAAGTTGTTACTGGTGACCAGTAGACTGTTTATATTCTCTCTATTGACATGACAGTAGGATTATATCTGTAGTAAAAGGTTCAGAAAGTTTATATGTATTTTGTTCTGTACCTGCCAACCATTTTTAGTCTGATCAGTTGCATTTTAACCTGATTACATTCTGTACTTAAGTTTCCGAGTTCTTTTCCTTTATTCAGATTTTATTTAAGGAACAATTGCATGGCAAAAGGGCTCTATCAAGATTCAGAGCTGATTAATATACTATTTTTTTTAGTTTTGACTAACATAATCCAAATATCTAGGGTCAGCCCTTCCTTTGTTATTGAAGGAAATGACACGAGAACAGTACCCTTGCTCTTCAATGTACTTTCCCAGAAGGAAAAGTGTGCTTGAAATTACTGCTGCTGCTTGATGTAATTTTCAAGCGCACATCAATGTTCTTTCCTGAAATAACATCTTTGAAGTTTTCCCTGGGTTTTTAGATTGCCACAGGCATTGTAATAAGCTGTAGGAAGGCATATTTTCATGTATGACATGCTCTATCTACTGCCCAGGCTACCTTGCGTAATGATTATTTTGGGGAAACTAGGATTAAAATGAGCTCTTACTTATTGCAACACAATATAGAAGGAATCTAAGAGCAGATTCAAAAGTAGATACTGAAAATTCACACCTACAGGGATGACCAGTCAGTTTCATTCAGACATCAACCAGGGAAGGCAGCAAAGAACCTTCACGTGAACTTTGCTCTCTGTGGGATTTGCCTTAATAACTTTGAATTCCATACAGTAGCTCTGTACGTAGGGTGCATTGGGGTTAACACATCTTAAACCATCCTTTGCACTTCCCTTGGATTCTTTTGTCCCCCTCCAATTTAGAAAGGTCCTTAGACTAACTTACTCACCCTTGGAGGCCTAAATTATCCCTGTCTTACCATCATCCAGTTTATTACTATGATACTGCTTTAGCCTCATGCCTACCCTAGGTGCAGCCAGGCTTCTTGTTTTTCAGAAGTCTCGGAAATCAGCCTACATTCACAAAACTGTGCCTGAAAAAAGTCTTTTCATTGCTACCTAAGATTTGAGCTTGTATGCCAATAATAAAAAAAAGGTGAACATAAGAGCAAAATGGAGAATGTTTATTACGACTAGTTTAAAACAGTTTCATTTTCGGAGAAAGCACACTGGGTAATTCTTGTCTTCTCTCTCCTCTGTGTATACAGCATCCATTCAGGAACAGTGGAGAAGGACTGAAGAATAAAGTCATGGTTTGACATTCTATTGATACAAACACAGTGATCTTATTCAGAGTTCAGCAATTAACTAGTCAGGAAAACTTGCTCCATGGAGTATAACATCCTGAGTGTTTAGACTACTTAGGATCATTAGTTCTTTTAATGAACGATGGTCTTTTCTCAGATGCTTTTAAGGCAGAAGCAGCTCAGGGTACTATATATAAAAATTCAGAGAAAAACCTCAAAGACTTGAGTATGATAAAACCAGAAAGAAACTACATGATGGGAGAGAAGTTGGAGAAATAACTACATTTCCCAATGTCTGACTCTCTCCTGATTCTTTTTTTTTTTTTTTTTTTTTAAACATATTTGTTTCCCTAGCCTCTGACATTGTGGTTACTTCTGTGGGCAATTTCATCAGAATTCAGTTGAAATAAAAGAAGAATCCTTTTCCCGGCAAATTCCAAAGCATGTGTCTATCAGATATTATTCAGACTAGTGGCAACAAAAATGTAAACTATAAACTATGCCTAATTCTTCCCTTTTACAGAAAGCTATGGGAAACAAAACAGCTGGTGAGACCTACGCTGAGTACAAATAAAACTGTGTGCATTCTTAGGAATGCACAGAATTAAAATGAAGCAACAAAGAAAATGGAGACCTGGAATTGAACAAATGAAACCAACTACTTATCTATATATGTAAAATTCTGAGAAACACAAAAATTATGTAGGAGCTGGCTTCCAATTTTCAAAGGAACTGAACGTGAAAGTGTTTAAAGCTATTTTTATGCTACAGTTTATGCTGCAAATGGCACCTAAGTCACCTCAAAGCTTTTGGAAAATCTGTCCTTAGGCACTTCTGAAGACCCTTTTTTTGACTGAAAGGGCATTACACAACATGTGGAAACTTTTTCCATTCATCTTGAAAGCCAAACCGAACAAGGTATGCAAGTTTGTATGGGAAAGGCTGCTGATGGGTAAAGGGCAAAGTCTCCTTTCTAGCATTCTGTTCCTTGATCTTTGTCACAGGTAAGTTATTCAACACTTGAATGTAAAAAACCCAAGTTTTTAACTCTGATTTAGGACTATCTCTTCCAGAAGTTCTTTATTTAGCAGTGGCCAGGTTTTCTGTATTTAAAGCTAAATTGTTATACCATTGTAGATTAATGTTAACCTTAATGATTGTAACACCTCTGGTTTTCAGTCAGTAGAAGAAAGAAAATTTTAATTGCAGATGGTGCTGAACTTCCAAGAGCCCACACAAGTACCACTGGCCTGCGTGAAACTGCTAGCACCTGTGTGAGTTATTATAGCCACTCACACGGGTATCTGATGGCAACAGCTCTGTTCACAATTTTTCCAGTAAGTTCCTATCATTTGAAATATTTGAGGTCCAATAAAAAGGAGTCACAGGAACAGAGTCTAATAGATTTAATGCCCTGGTTCTTCATATTAACTCCCAGCAGACAAAACAGTAGTCATTGTCACTGACCGCAAGATCTAGGGTGCTATTTCTCCTACATCAGTGATGCAGTGTTCTCAGTTTTATTTTAAATTGTTCTTATTCTGCAATCTTTCACGCCTTCTGTACAACTTACCTGGCTCCTGACTATTTAACATATTTTTATTAACTACATACTGCTTTATATCTTTTTTTAGATATTTTCCCAACATTGGCCAGATCTCCTAGCCTAATTCACAGCAAAACCATTGAAAACAAAAGCTGCCTTTTTGGCCTTTATAAAAAAGGTCATGTAGAATATAGATCAAAATATGATTATACACTAAAATATATTGAAAAGGGAAGAGTAGAAACAATTCTGTTGCATTAGCAATTTTTCTATTGGCAGACTTAATCTGAAGTTCTCTTACAAGTGAACCAAATTTTGGTCCAAGTTTGGTTTTAAAATGAAACTATTGGATTTAGTGTCACAAGAAGAAAGGAAGTGGCTTTAAAATCTTGCAAAGGAATTAATACTATGCGTATTTCATTGCATAAGAGTATATGTTTTATCTCTCCTATGTAATTATTAGGGATGGATTTTGCATGAAATCCATTCCATGCACAAGTTCAAAACAGGCTCGGTTAACTGTTGGGGGTTTTTTTTCAGCCAAGAGCAGAAGCCTAATTGCAGACACACCAGGCTATAAGTTGTTCTCATGATATCTCTTTGCTGGCAAAAGGAAACGAGCACTGGAAAACTCATAAGAAAGTCTGATCATGTAACATTTCCAGCCTGATTTCCAGACCAAAGAGGTTTGGACAAGTTTTGGTTAAGCAGACTAATTTTTGGATGCTTATCTGAACCAAACAGTCTAAATTTTTTGAGGTTCAGTGTTGGTTGCCATCCATTTGAAGAGCTGTTGGCACTTCTATACATATAATCAACAAAAGCCTTTCATCCAAAATGCTTCCAGCTTGTTCTGTTGTGTTTCTAGTGTATGCTCATAAACTGGCAGTGTTGAAACAAGCTGTCTTCTGACATAAAAATAAAAAGAAAGGTGGCAATAAGTTCTTTAGACAAAAACTGGTCCAATTTTTCAAGCATGCCTCCACTTAGACAATGGTAAAGTGGAGATCTGTGTCACAAATGCTACAAAATCTGCTGCAAAGAACCCCCCAAAAAGTGGGATTTTGGCTTTATAAGCCATTACATTTTAAAGTGAATTTAAGTCACCCACCTAGTCTTTACTGTCATTTCAGTAGAAAACAGTATCCCTAGAGCTGCAAACAGCTGCTTGAGATTACATGGTTTCTTCTCTTACCAGAAGTTGTCATTATGGGTGTTATTACCGTGAAGGTGGATGGACACATGTGACTTGTATAGCTGTTTCTGCTCTGGGCTCGTCTATGAATTTCTTCAATTTATACAGAAAGGAAGTATCTTTTTTGGTTGCATCGTTTTGTTTTTCAAATGGGACCCCAGGACATGTCTAACTAAAGCACTAAATGTGTTAACATGACACGCTGTTCTCCCACAGGGAATGGCAATGTAATACCAACTCCAGAATGCACAGCCTAAGAAGGAAGATCTAAGAAGGCAGCAGTTGGTTTAAGTGGTTTATATTTTTGTCACTTGCCTGATGTCTAAGTTTTTGAGAGCATGAAAGCTTCATGAAGCATTTTTAGACCAGTTTCAAACGTGAAACTTCTAAGCTTCCTATCCTCTCATCACGTGTTACAACCAGGTATGATTTTACTGTTCGCTGTTTTAGGATGTTTTGCATAAGCTCTCTCATGATGCTTTTCACTCATTCCCCTTTCAAAATTCCTCATTTTAGGTCTATCAGTCCAAAGATTTATATTACTTCCCGTTGGATGTTTTCTCATTCTCCCAGGTATTTTGGTAAAACCATCACCAAACCCAGCCACACTAACCTACGTAAAGGGTCACCCTAGCTCACAGAACATGGCTAGGGCTAGTCAAGGGCAGATTCCTGTTTGATCCATGGTACACTGAGAAAAGATTCACTGGTGAGGTGTTTGTGATAACAAATGTTTTGGGTGGGAGTTTAACATTTTTTTTCATGAATATCTGATGTTAATTTAGAAATACACAATTAGTCCATGGAAACCCAACAGTTCCTTGCAGTTTACCTTCATGAACCTCACATTACACTATCAACAAATCCAGTCAGTTTGTTTCTTTTTTCTTTCAGTCCATATTGTATAATAATAGATCTTTCCCGTTTTCATTTACTTCCCTGGCTTTTTCTCTCCCCCAGTTCCTCCTCCTCTTAGTTGCAACTTCACACTGTGGAAACTTGTAATACTATAACAGAGGAGAGAATGAGTCATAAATTAGTCACTAGCAAGACAACTGTCTTAGCAGGCCCACATGGTTTCTGGTCCAAAGTCAATCTCCTAGAGATCCTTGGGTACATAGATCTAAAAAAGCACTAATTAAAATTATTGGCTTTTAACTGTCCACCTGTATAGAGTCTGGTTACACAGCACTCTAATGAGCCACTGGCAAAGGGAGCCAAGCATCTGCTCATGAACATGTTGTAGCCTTTTCTACTTCTCTTTGCTGTGCCAGGAAGTAAACACTGTATTAGGAATTCGCTTTTATAGTACTTGTGACCCAAGATGTAAATTGTAGTGCATTACTTCTGTCCACTAAGTGGGGGATTTGACTTCTGCTTTTACTTAGATCAAACCAGGTTTTGCTACGAAAAATGTTCAAAACTCCTCAACCAAAGCCAACTCATTGTACATCGCTCCAGACAAGCATGAAAACAAGGCTAATAAAGCAAAAACTTGTTCCGCCCTCAACAAACTGTTCACAAACAGGCTCACACGTCTCTGAATAGTTCATGGTACTAGGTACATTGACACACATCACATTAGAGCTATCAGCTAAAATACACGTGAGGCATAAAGTCTAGGGCTGTTGGTTCTCCGTCATCCTTTCAGTGAAAGGACAGCTTTCAGTAGCTTAGCTGTTATCAGACATGAAGTCGGTTTATTCTCTGCAAGTTTCAAGGAAGGCTCTTCACAAGCAGCCCCCACTAGGCGAAGCACACAGCTGAATGTTGGTACGTTAGGTAGCAGAACTAAGTTTCCATCACCTCCACCTCCAGCTCAACCCAAGTCCTGAAGTTATGTTCCTTGGTGATGCACATGCAGCCAAATGGGAAGTAAAGGTGGGGAGGAACCCACAGCCTGGGTGGCCAGATCCCCTGCTCAGGGACTCAGCTTTCTTCTCCTCGGTCAGGGCACATGTGCCTTACAGTCATAGCTGGTTCTCAGTTTAAAGGAAAATACCAGTTGTGTCAACTGACTGTTAATTTCAGTGGCAGCAGCAAGCACAAGAGGTCATTTAAAACTGAGAGTGAATACTTTTATAGGTTATTATTAGTGGCTGCAAGATGGAAATGTGATTCTCTGGCAAATAGCAATTTTCTGACTTGGACTCTCTTTGAGAAAGCTATTCCTGAGCACTGCCATCATGCCACTTTTCAAGACAGCAGGGATGAGAGTGAGAAGGGGATTTCTTGGAGAATGTCAGCAGTTTTTCAACACTTTGAAAAAAGACCAAAAAAAAAAAAAATCACTTCCTGCAGTATTTTCTCTGAAATGCAAAATGGGCACAGGCTGCCCAGCCCCAGTCCTCCAGCAGGAAACAGACTCTCTTTTTCAGCTTAAGTACTCCCACTCCTTCTGTTCACTGATTGATTTTGTTTTGCTTGACTTGACAAGACCAGGTTGGACAAATCTGAATTATCTGTATGTTGCTGACTGGATCAGCTGCAGATCCTTTAGTATGCTTGTCATTTAGTCTTATAAATTACATTAATGAGGGCTGTAAATCTTAGCTCTCTGAGGACATAGCTGTACAATAAAAACCAATTCAAAGCTTTAAAAAAGCATAGATGCCCCTAGCATGCAGTCTGTTATTTAAACACAGTGCATCCTCTCTCAGAATTTGTCAGGGATTTCTGTTGGTTAGTTTTCTAAACATAACTTACCTTCTTTAAAGAAAAACTAAACTTACCTAATAGGCAAATTTTGCTAAACTCTTTCTGAAGAATGGAAGGAAAACATAATTGCACATGCATCTATAGAATTTTGCATGGGTAGAAATATGTAAGAAAATATTGTGCAAACATATTTTAAAGAGTGGTCTAAAACTTTGTGCTGGTCTATTTAACCATAGATTTCATAGATTAAAATAATGCTAGCTACTAACCAATAAAATAATATATATATTCTGTCCATCGTCTACCTATGCCTAAATAAATAATAAAAAAGCAAATGGAAGAAAGACACTGTCAAGAAATCAATGCACAAGCCCATTAAATCATTAGAAGAAAGAACCATGTTTAAAATTCAAGTCCTCTGACTTTCAGTACCGCCAGAAGCATAAGATGCATTGAAGTACATTCTGAAAACTGGCTTCCTCTGCTGTCAGTCTTTTCAGAGGCACAGGAGGGTTGTTAACAAGTGATATAATGCTCCCACCTTTTTCCAAGTTCTCTTTACAAAGGACAAAGCTTTTAGCATTCAATTAAATGCATTAAATGAAGTGTCTGAGTCATATACTAAAAATGGTAGGCCCCAACTTATACCGAGGACGCCAGCATAAGAAAAGAAAGTTAACAATATGACCTCAGGTGGCAGAAATTTAGCAGTAAATTTTGAATACATATGTCAAATGACTTAGTTTAGATACGACAGAGCGCACTATATATATCACTCCTACAAAGTATTATGCATATTTTTGTATTGTAACAGATTTATCAGCCAAAAAATATTTTAACAAAGGTAGACACCTAAAATATTTTTTTCACTTGTCTGAAGTAATCATAAGTGATGTGCTATTTTCTTTGGAGGATTGTACTAAAAGATGTATTATAAGGCACACTAATTTCTAGTGATATTAAAATTCTCTGTCTCTGTCTCCTCCGCACATTCCTGACTTTCTTTGATATCAACACATAAAATTGCCTTCTTTATTATCTCAGGTTTTGATAATTTTTTAGTCTGCATAGGACTAGAGTCTATTACTAATGTACATACATTCATTGGTTTGAAAGGGACACAAGCACTTCACAAAGTCCAAGCCAGTTTTGAGTGCACTTGATTTATTCACACACACTGAATGACACACTGTCATTTATTGTCCAAGTGTAACTTGTTAGACTCAAACATAGTTTTTCTTCCTTTGTTAGCTATCTTGCATCTGATCTGCAGGTCTACTCTTTAAATGAATTTATCTGACATCCTTTTCCACCTCGAGCATTTTTTACGGACACCTCCCAAGAAATGTCAACAGCTACAGCTACAAAAATTCTTCAACTTTCTGCACCTCTGTGTAACACTAATAACTAGGCACTTTCCACAAGCTCTGCAAAGGTCTTGTTAACACTCTTTATTGTCTGGACCAGGCTCATTCCATTAATCAGAGGGACATCTGCTGGGCAGTGCCAATGCCCAGGGAATAATGGACATGCCAGTACTTCTCTACCATCCAGCAATTAGTAAGTTCCTAAATAAATTCCTGCCTATTCTGAGAATTACTCATTTCCTAAGATCCTTCCAACTCTCTTAGAAAAAAAAGAAGTCTGAAAATGTTTATTTGGATGTCTGATCATAACATTTCCGTACAGAAGAATTATTCTCAAAATGTTTCTTCTCGAAACTGTGGTTTGCTTGTTACTTTACCTTGTTAGATTTCAGAAAGTCCTCTGAATATGAGCAAGACAAGGAGGACAACAGACCAGTTACTAGACTGACAATATCACTACATATTAGAATACCTCTTTCTCCCAAGCATATTACATATTAAACCAAAGATTTCTGTTTGATATTCAGTATCCTAGGTGTTTTGAGTTCTGCTGACTTTCTTGAAGCAATTCAGTTTTAACCTGTCCCTCAGTTATCTCATACAGATGCTTCGGTGTTCAGCACTTTGATGACACCAAATAGCTTTCTGGATGTATCTCCTGCAGTCTCAGAACATGCCCTATTGTGTGGTTTATATATAAACTCATTATTTGCATATTGTAAGCTGTTCAGTGCTTGAGTACAGTTCAAATAATTGGATGCATAGGTCCAGGGCACAATGGCACAGATGGCATTCAGATGCAGGTCCAATACTTTTTCCCTGCCAGCCCACGCTGACCTTAACATTGCATCTTGATATCAGCGTAAAAGACTCAGAATATTTCAATTAGACCACCTCTTAGGATCCACAAAATGCAGTTAGTGACTCTAAAAACACATTTTTTGCTCAAAGAAAGAGGTTCCACTTGATCTTCATCCCGTCTGTTTTGCTACAAGGCCCATACAGACAAACTTATAAATGTGGTTGGACACTTCTTGGAATCAATTCAGCTTCTTAACCCTGCTGAAAACTAATCAGCAAAAACCAGGGAAGGGCAGAACGACCGGCAAAAAGAGAAGAAAGAGAAAAAGTCTACCTTATTTCAGTGTCAAGAAACTGATAGATTTCTCAGGTGCTCACAGCGCTATAGACTCAGATATATTTCAGAAATGGTTATGCCTTGTAAAAATGAGTGGCTATAAAGGATGGCATCAAAATGTGCTCAGCAGATGTTGCCACAAGTCTTGTTGACACATTTAAGTGCTTCTTCCAAATGGGAAACACTGGCTGTGCAATTACCCTTCACAAATCCTTTGTCTTTTTAAGTATTAGTCTTCCATCTCATTTGTAACCTGTATTAGTGACTTCCTAGAAATCTCTTTTTCCAAAGACATAACGATTTGGTTTTCCTCAATAACACAAAAAAGGTGTGTTCGCCATGAACATTTTGTGGCCTCTTGGGTGGTACTGAAACTTGTGTATTTCTGCTTCATGCAAAATTTTGTCAACATCCAGAATTGAAAAATCAATGGGAATCTGGTGAGCTCCCAGAATGATATGTTACAAATTATGTCCCGAGATTACACTACATTGCCATTTGGAAGGATATAACTGAAGTTAAATGAGTGAAAAATATTCACTGACTGAAAGGACTCTGCTCTGTCCTGCTCCCTCACTGCTTATCAGAGATGTGATCTTTACCATAGATGTGAAATGTATGCTTCAGCCCTGTAATGTATCTTAGAAATGCTGTAAACTACATTGAAAAAAAAAATAATCATGACCCATATTAATACAAGCATTAATATTGAAAGTATGACTAAAATTGTAGAAGTGCTATTTAAAAGGAAATCATAACACAGATAAAATGGTACTGCCAAATTGCACTGGCTACCTATTTGCCTCAGTTTTTGACTTCTGTCGTTATTACCCTGGCTCACATGTTACCAAGAAACTTGCTAAAGTCAGACCTACACAAAGAGAAATGAAATTTTGCTGGGAATAGAGCTGCACAATTTCTCTCCTTGTTTTATGTTTTTGTTTTGGTTTTTTTTGTGGGGTTTTATTTGGTTTATTTGTTGGGGTTTTTTTAATTATAATTGTTTTTATTCCTTAGCAAATACCTATAAAACGGTTGGATGAAACACACTTCTGACCATGAGTGCAAGCAAACTAATTTCCTGGCATTACAGTAAAACCACTTATCTCATCTACCACCTATCATTATCAATTACCATGTTACAAATCCTAGAACAAACAAAAGGCCAGGAATGTGGAAAACCAGGTTATAGGGCTCCTCAGACATTTTGCTGTGGCCTTTTCATTAAGTCCAAACATAATTACAGGTATTAGCAACAAAGATGGCAGTGGTAAATCTGATCAATGAAATTACACAATTAAATGGTCCGTTGTAATTTGTGGTGGTATTGCCCAAGAAGCAGATATCAAGATATGTATGTTACAGCAAAGTGTCTACCTTGAGTGGCTGTTTGGGACACTGAATGTCACTTCTGCTCCCATGCATCCAGGCGGAATTTATTACCTACAGGGTATAGAAAAGAGAGTGCAAAGGAAACCTGATCTCTACAGGAATGACTGCACCTACTGAAAGCATTTGTCTTAAACTGTTTTATTTCCTGGCCTGGATGCTATAGCAACACTAATTTTTACTATAATTATAAATCCTCAAAGTTAATCTTATAGCCAGCTAACCTGGCAAGACACCTGACTTTGTCACTGTGATCATCTACCAGAAAGGTCAACAGTTTTATTTTAATAACATAGTTTAAGGAGCCAAACTCTCATTGTTTTATTCACTTCTGCAAGCAAAAACCTGACAAAGGTCCACGGGAATTATGATTGAACGAAGACTGAGTTAAAATTTTGGTCTTTGGGCTGACGTTAAGAATTTTAACAGTAGGCCAATTTAATCTCTGATGTAATTCCACCTCAGTTGACAGTTGGTCCTGTCTCAGATTGTACCATTCATTTTAAAAACATTTAAGTAGTTTTACTATTGAGAAATGCACATAAATCAACTGATAAATTCATCCTGGAAACTAAGAATATTTACAAAGGACAAGAGCCTTAACTGTAACATTAAATTCTATAGATATAATTCACAGCTTCACCCTAGCCCATTTAGATGGCCAAAAAGCTGGTTTAACACAACTGAAAACCATACCTGTGTGCTTACAAAATATACGCATGGGTAAAACATTTTATAATTTACTAAAATGTGACTGATTCTTTAAATTCACAGTTACAAATAGGTGCCTAATGTAAAATGGTCTAGTCTATCCTATTTTTACGTTTGTATCCATAATACAGACCTGCCAAGATTGTAGTAAGTTTTTATGAGCTTAATGAACACATATAGCCACATAAATGTCCATGCCTTTATACAAATACACAGCTTCATGAGAAAAATCAGGTTACTTTAGATCCAAGGGAAAATATGCCTGATAAACCTACATCGAGATTTATGTGTTTCCAGAGAACACATTGAAAAAATCCAGAAAGATCTTTGCTTATTTTGACTTCTTGCCTGGTCTGAGGGTTTGTTACACATCTAAAAGTTGAACTGAAATATTAGAAACCTTGGTGAACCTAGGCCGTTTTCAGCAAGGCAGGATTTGGGGCTTAGGCTCATTAAGGAATGTCAATCTGAAGCTACAGTCAATCTTAAGAAAATTGTTTGTCGGCTTTGAGGTTTAACTGGCCTCCCCTAAAAGGAGTACCCTGGATACACAAATTCAGAGAAAATAAAACAGGCTACAGCGGAGATTATTTAAAAGACTAAAACACACATCCTCCCCCCTTTTTTTAAAAAAATAAATACAGTTGCAGGAAAAAAGTGGTGGTGGAGGGGTTCTGTCTTACACATGCGTTTTAAAATCCCTTCATGATATACCAAGTAAATATCTAAGGTTGTTTTACCCAGTCATAAAACTTGGTAAAATACCTCAAGGGAGTTCAAGTCCACAGGGCATGCAAAAAATAATTCAAAGACCGACCCCAGCTATTTTTTTTCTTTGTCATGCTTAAGACTGAATAAAATGGGGCTTTTCTTTCCACAGCAGTCTTTTCCATTTTCTTCTGTTTTGTTTTTCTATTTCAGTGAAGAGGAATGCATCAAGGGACAGATGAATTAATCTCTAATACCATATGTGTACATGTGAATACTTCAGTATGTTCAGGAAAACAAGGCTTTCATAACTACTGTACTGACTGATAAAGGCACTTTTTTCCACGGTTGTCCTAAAAGTACACTCTAAATACTCTCTTTCATAAGCCCTGAAAGCTCTGTGCAAGACACTGGAATTACCATCTGTACAATGCATGCTTTCATCTATGTGATCACCAACACATGTCGAGTATGTTTCTGAAAGCCTGTTTTAAAGCTATGGCCATGGGACATCATGTGACCATTGAATCATTTTCTTCCAGCTGAGGGTACATTTTATCTTGCCAGACATTTTCATAGTTTGTGCAAGCAGTTCCTGAAGTCTGATTCAGCTGCTCATGATGTGGCTGTCTGCTTGTCTGAGTGCAGGGGAAGGTTTAGGATTTCATATTCCTCTCCACGCTGTGACTTTTAATCCTCTAAAATGTTTCCTGAGTGTTGAACATATGCCTGTTTGATTATTCCTGGCAAATGGCATTTAGGAACAGTTTGTTGATTAATTCTAAGCCATACTGTGATGGTCTTCAAAGAACACCTCAATAATTTTAAGCAAGCCATGAGGAAAAGATCTTTTTCTCCTTCCAAAATACATTCTGCAGCAGCATTTTTCATATTAATGAAAATAATATTTTCGTGGCATATTAGGAGAGCTTTTGGGGGTATGTAATGTTCTTATCTACCCCATATTTAATAGGATTTATGGCATACACCCTCCACTTAATGAGGTCAAATACACACAACAAAATCTGTTAACCAAATAAAATAAGTCAGGCAGCTGCAGACTTCAAGTACCTAAATAAGTGGCACCAAAAATCTAGTAGCAAACTGTGCTTATCCCTAAAAGTGTACTGGATTTTTAGGGGTTTTTAGTACAAGATGAGCACACGTACAATATGTTTAAGCTACCAAAGCATTGATAACCCGAGAATTAGGTTAATACAGTGAGCACTGTAAGCCAAATACTGACCTCATTCAACCTCTGTTTTCATACCAGTTGGTCAGAATCCTACCCACCACTTGGGCAGTCGAGTAGTTATACCACAGTGAGACAAACAGGTAAGAATCAGAAGGTATAGGCACATTAAGTCACTTTCCAGAGTTACAGGGCTTTAGTTTTCATCTTATTTTGATTTCTTTTTCCTTGAGGATTTTCCTGGTTAACTTTACATGTGGGTTACTGAAAACTGCCTAATGTAAACTGTTTAGTATAATCAGTACCACAGCTGAGCCTAGACATACGTAAGGCTTTCCTAAAATTGTACAACTCTTATTAAAGTTCTTCTAGACATCAGACACACAGAAGGTCTACCAAGTGAGCCAGCCCATTTCCCAATCTCATTTATATGCTGGATTTTTCTGTGGTTTGCCCAATCCAGTTTTAAACTTGTCTCAAGCAAGGTGGCTTCCTCTGCTTCCTGCAAGAGACAATTCAGTACTCTAACAGATCTTGCTGTCAGGATGTTTCCCCTGATCTTCTGCATAATTCTTCCTTTTTTAATTTAATCCCATTAATGCAAGTTATACTCCCTTTCCCTTAATTTATATCATTGTTTTTCAAAGGAAACATAACAAAAGTTTTAATGAAAAGGAAGCCTGTCTTATGTAAACAATAAAAAAATCGTGTTAGAAACATTTCCCTTACTTCTCTGAACCAGGGAGTTAATGTGAGGAAAAGCAATACAGGCCCATAGCTCATGCTGTGTTGTGGTCAAACAGAACTCCAGCAATAAAGCTGCAAGACCTTCGCTAATTCCACTACCTATTATTCAGGTAGGCTATAAATCCGGTAAACTTTTTCCATTGGCCAACCTTACTCACTAATCAAGTTTAATTAGCAATTTATGTAAGGGCTGAATTCCAAGGTCTTTGAAGTCAGTGGAATTCTTTCCATTAGGTTCATTGGGATCTGGATGATGCCTATATTATACATGAAAACACCACTGCATTTAGGAGTATGCTAACAGCACAAAAGTAAATAATGTAGGAATATCAAGAAAATACTTTTTAACAATACCCTTTATGTATTTTAATTCTGTGAAAACGTCTTTGCTGAAATCACCTGCATCCTATATTTTTAGAGCAAGACAATTTTTCAAACCCTCTCAATTTTCACTTTATAATTATTTAAGCTGTAACAGCATGGCAAATGAAGTATCGATTTCTTTGACAAAGAAGTCATTTTCCATATGGTTTCAGTAACAAAAAGCTTTAACCTGTTTACAGTAGTTATAAAAGCAGTAACATGAGTACCTCTCCCCAGTATTACTAGACCAATTTAAGATAAGGTTTCACAGCCCTTGTATTATCACTTACTTTCTTTTCTCTCTATAGTTATCTGGTCAGCTGAATTTCACAGAACAAATTTTCCTATGGGAGTATAAAGGAAAGTGCTAATAGCAGCTGCATTCTACCTCTCTTGCATGAAGTTCAGAGGTGCTAAATGCATTCCAGCATATGCTCTCAACCAGCCCTGTGCTCTGCCTCTCACAGATAGTTTTGGGTCTTTTATTTTGATAAATTACTTGGCATTCTGAAGTGTGGTCAATTTTCATCCAAGCAAAACAGGCTGATGTATTGGCAATGAGATAACATCTCACAGCTTTGCTCAGTGATGTATACTAAACCTTCTAAGCAAGGCATGAACACACATACGCCCATATCTAACATATGGACTTCATCTCTTTCCCTTTCCTAGGCACTCTCTCTCCCCTTAACTATGTGCAGGCAAAACTCCCATGTTCGTGCTAAATCGTTGCTGGTCCAGTTAAAGTAAACAAAGTAGAGATAATGTTGCTTTTCTTTCCAGCCAGAAATGCTGGTTTCCTGCTTAAATGCATACCTTTGATGGTGGTTCACTGGCAGAACTTGCCTTAGGTAGAAGAAACATAATTATGCAATTTTCAGTTAAAATATTTTTGCCCTTAAAGAGTGAGGGAAACTGAGATCTAATCCAATCTCCCAAGGAGTATCCATTTGTGAAATTATAACTATTTTATTGATCCAAGCTCACGTCTATTTAAAAAAATAAAAAGTTATTTTGACTAGGGTTTACATGGAGATAGCAAGCAGCAATCTAGTGGACCCCTGTGGCCGATATGGGCTTCGTACTGGGCCAGCAAGACAGATGGTTTTGGAATATTTGGACATTCACAAATTACATATATAGAATGGCTAGGGTGTATATATATAAAGGATACAGATCTTAACAAGACACCAAGTACAAACATCCTGTATTATTTCTGCATTTCCATACTCCAAGGTGAAAGAGGGCAGTGCTGTCTCTTTATCACACTGTCGATCTTAGAAATCAGTCTCACAGAGTTGAAAGGAGTGAAGCTGAAAGGCTTGCAACGTGTCATATTTAATGGAACTGACTGAACTAATTGCTGTGAAAGTACATGTCACAGCCTAATAAAACTAGAGATGAAGCAAGGCTATGTTCGCTATGAAAATGTTCTCTTTACACAACACAATTGCGATCGCAGATCACAGGGGTGGTGATGCAGTTCAACCCACAGTAGTGACACGTGGCTAGTACAAGTACTAGTTAAGAGATAAAAAGAGAGACATTGTATTTCTCACAATTAAGGGCCCCATGATGTTTTATTCTCAATGCAAATGAGTTGTTTTCTCCTTATCCCATTACCTAGCATGCAGAACAACAGAACTTCACCCAGCAGGCAGCTGGGAAACAGTCCCTTGCCTGAAGCTCCTACAAAAGTCCATGCACAACATGGAACAGGCTAACAAAACTTTCTCATATTTTCCCCCATCGTCCCTTTCATGATCTTTTCAGCACTTGGGAAAGTTCTGATGCAACCTTTTATGGCTCGGCATTTTCCCCACCGGGCAGCAATAATAACCAGTGCTTAGGAAATCTGCTTTTCTACACTGTTATGGAAAGAAGCAGTTAATTTGTGTTTCTCATCAGAATTTAGCATAGAGTTTGTAGTGTCTTAAAGGCAGGGGATGCACTAGAAAAGCCCTGGGCTGTTCTCTTAGTACTCATCTATGTTTGCCAGAGCAAAGGCTTGGATGGAGCAGAGGCTTCCCTCCACTGGAGGAATGATTTCCCTGGCATTCATGGTGATGTTGTTTCTGAGAGAAGAGGCAGGTACTGAGCTGAGGTCAGTTTAAGTATGTGCTGACCCACTGTTCATTCAAAGACTGACTCCTACCCTCTGCTTTTGGGGGCTGCTGCTGCTGACAGACATTGGTGCAGCTCTACCTCATCTGTTTAAAAACGAAGCCCAACCCAGATGCTGGACCCTGCTCTCACTTTACACTGCCAGGATTTCCCAGTTAAAAATGTTCCAAAGCTGCAAAGTTGGGATGTTTCTCTGCAGCAGTTTTGTTAGCCTCTTTAGTTCCTGCATGGATTATAACCTCATTTCAGCCGCAGGGTATCTTCACTGACATCAGCAAATTTGGCTTAATATCCTCCAATAGATGAGCAATTTGTTTTCGTAATAAACAATACCACAAATCACAAGAAAAGCAGCATAGCTGCCAAAACGTCTTCAGTCCTTAAAAGAAACAGACTCTGCTACAATCAAAGGATTTTGTTTTCATTTTGGTGAAGTGGAATATTGTATTCTCTCAGAAGCTTTCTGCCTCTGATACCACCGAACAGCCTTTTGGCACTAAGGACAGCAGAGACTATCCTGTAGTGTGGGTTTGCATAAAGCCACTTTGGAATAGGAATAAAATTACAAGGAAGATTTCAAGCAAAACTGAATGAGAAAACTATGATAAATACTTCATTCTCTTTATGAACTATTCGCATTATTAAAACTACTACTTGTTTCCAGTCTATTTCTTTGAGTTACTGTTACCATTTTAATTTCTTAGCCTTTCTGTGGAGGAAGGAAAAATGTTTCTTTTTCTGAATGAGCATTAAATATTTAACAAATTTATGATGAATGCAGCAGGCAAAGTAAATAGTGAATAGAAAACATGCTTGTTTAAAGGAAAGTATGAGTATTTCTTAGGTGGTGAAGCTCATGTCATGAAGACGACCTCAGACAGATGTAATTTAGTGGTGGGGTCTTTCTTGACTATATTCAAAGTACATAGCACCCATAACAGAGCTGCTATTCACCAAACATTGCAGGACTGTATTTGGATGCATATCCATGGACATTTCCTTAGTCTCTGATCTGCCCTCTTCTTAAACAAGAGAGCACAGTACACACTGCCTAGAGAAGTACAATTTGCTCTTCAAAAAGATCTCAGAACACTAGCAGTGCCGTGTCCCCAGAATATCTTCCAGTTAGGTTTTTGTGAAATAACTTAATTATTAATTATGAATCCAGCATTAATTGTGAATTTTCACTGTGTGACCAAAAACCAGTAAATAGCATAGCTTACACATGTATGTTTATCTGCAAAGGAGATACTATTTTACTTGCAGGTTTTATTCCTATAGGTTTGGTTTGTTCTCAGACCTTATAAAAAAGCTCAAGGATAATCGAGATGAAAGTATAACTGAGACAGTTCCCTTATGAAATAAACAGTACGTATCATCCTACCATCATATCATACCATTTTAAATATGTTTCAGATGATGTAGAAAATACAATTAAGTCCTTTGAGCTTGATTCAGGAATCACTTTGTTAAGTTGGAGTCTAGCAGAAAGGTCTGATATTTTATTGTTCAAGTATAACTTCTCTCCCCTATTCTAATGCTGCTCTTTCCTGGCTTTTAACTACCCCCAGGCTCTTATTATTATATAGGATGTCCTGTCTGTGGTTTCAGAGGAATGTGGGAAGGACATATTCCAACGTGTCTGTGATGCTCAGGACAACTTTCTTTGAACTGAGACCTGGGCTGTCATGGTAGGCAGCTAATATGTTTCAGGAGTAATTTTTTCCTTTAACATTTACTCGGTATGTGATGATTTTTGTTCATTCATCAGAAAGAAGCCACAAAACTGAAAGTACAGAAACACAATCTGAAAATGTATGTTCTTTTTTTTCTGTCCTAACAATCACATCCCTGGCAGTCAAGGTAAAACAATAATGAGAATTCTTTACATGTATTTAAAGAAAACCAAGTAAGTTCTGACTTCAGACTTCACTGGACTTTGAGACACTGCATTAGCGAGAATGCAGGAGGAGGTTGCTCCTCTTGGAATGGAGGGCAAAAGCAGCAAATGTCTGTCAAAGACACAAAATGGAGAGGCGCTCTTTGAAAAGTGCCAAGGTGGATATGCATATTAGAGGAAAGTAAATGACATTTACTGCACCCACACAAATTACTTCAGTGTCATGAAAAGTTAGTTTGAAACTAGAAAACTTTGATCATTCTAGATCATTTACAGCAACAGAGTGCATCACATGGATGCATTTTCTCTGCTTTTTAGACTTCCCTGCTGCCCCACTGACCTAGTTCTGCCCCGCACCATCCAAAGTGAGCTGACACAGACACATTTAACGACGGACTGCTGTTGCCTTTGTGTCCAATATGGTATGTCATAACACAACCATCACTGTAGGCTTTCAGTTTACTTTCCCAGCTGAAGAGTCTTGTTTGAACCTTAAATCTGCTCAGTAAATTCCAAATGCGACCATAAACTGGAATCAATTAATCCAGTCATTCGTATATTACTTATAAAGGATACTGGGAAAAAAATGTGTTTTTAAGAAGAGCAGACATGCAAAGAAAGTGAGAACTGCAGTACTGCATGTCACAGGCAGCAAAAGGGTACTATTTGTAGCCTACCTTGAGGTCAAGAATATCAATTAATAAGAATGCTAAGAAGCTAGCACTTCTTTAATTTAAGTAAAATGTTCAACAACTGAGGAAGTGAGATAGACATAAGAGGGTTCCTTTAGAGCTATTAGCTGTTTGAATTGATTATTAAGAGAGTAGAGGGATGTTATCACTGCAAATGTTTTCAATCACTAAACTCTCACTGACCTCAACAGCAGCAAGACGAGGCTCCAAGAGACAGCAGAAAATACCTTTAAGACTTGACCATGATTCACACTGAGGCAAGAAGTTGCCAGTGTTTCCAGCAGGATATAAAGAAATAGATGAAATACTTGTGTCTCTTTGGCTGTCAGGGTGATATAAATGAAATTGGCCACTAAATAACTTGATTTATAGTACATTACTCTAACATGTAGGGGATTATTTTGAATAACTAGTAGATGCAGTCACTTCTTTCACTTTCCAGGCTGTTTGATATTATCATCATTTTTCTGCTGAAGAATATTGAGCTGTATTTTAAAACCAGTGTGGGTTGAAGTGAGGTTAAAGATGCCCACTGATTGTTCTTTCCATGCTCCTCCATTAAGTACAACAATAGCAGAGCTTCACACAATGAAATATCTCTGTCCAAGACAAAAATCAAGTGAGAAAAGCCAGGCTGAAGTTTACAGAACCACAGAGGGAATATATGCTGATTATAGCATATAGCCATTAATGTCATCTGTTTGACTCTGTTTTTTAAAATAAACACTTCATGAAGTTATAATTCTGAGCCTCAGTTTTTCCAAAAAATGAACATTCTGCAGGTTAGGGATCTGAAACATTTACAGTATTTGCCAGCTGTTTAAACTCAAGAGATGAGAAGAACAACTTTGCCCATATTTTCTATGTGACTAAATGGCAATGTGGAAGGAGGGGAATTTCAAGAAATGTAAGCCTAACTTTATAAGAAGAAGAAACCAGACTTGCCTGTTAAAATCTCCATGGTAAAAACTGAAACTGTATAGATTACATAGACAGTGTAGGCAATGTAGATTGTGTTTCATGGATCACGTTTTTTAATATCTACATACACTTAAAATACATGGCTGCAACTATATATTTGTCACATGTACCAACAATCAGTTTTTACATGCACTGGAAAACTTGCAACACTATCAAGATGTGGTTCTGACTGTTATTTTGCTTTTGTATTTTCTGTTTGTTCATTGACTTTATATCATCTTGCTTTCCTTTTTTTTTTCTCCCTCCACAGATATTAATAATTCCAAACATGGATGCTTCAGAAGACACAAAAGATGATGGCTGGTTAAAGAAACAGGGTATGCTAACAAGAGGAAACAGTTTACATATATGCATGTAATTAGGAACTCAAAAGAGCTTGGCTGCATGCATACAAAACTGAATTTAGCTAATTAATTATAATAATGAATTTGTACCAGGCATAAGCTTGTTTCGATTAGTTTCTATGCAACAATTTGTTATGTAGAGTTTTAATAAAAGTGTTTCAAAAACATTAATCACAATATTTCCAAAGAAAATGTCATCAACATGCCACTTCATTGATAACTTGGTAAGGAAAATCACCCTGAGAACATCTGCTAGCAGCAGACATTCCAACTTCTCCTCCGAACTCCTGCTTCCATAGGTACTGGTACTGCATACACATGTCTCTGTACAATTGTTTGCCATAAGCACACTAGCAGATACTTTACATCTTATTTTAATTCAATGATAAAACTGAATATTTTCCCACTATGAACATTTGGATGTAATAACTAAATGCTGGAATTTTCTCTGTTTTTTAATGAATGACAGAACTTGTAAATTAAGTGGCTCTACAAAACTATTTATTTCACAATGCCCGTAACATTCTATCAGTTTTGTAAACAAAAACTGGAGTTAACTTTCTCATACAAGAACTGTTGGTTTCACCACAGAAAACCCAAGGTAAGACTTTTGTGTATAACTGAGTTTAGGGTACTGAAGCATTTTAACTGGAAAACACCAATCATGATTTTTACAGCATGATAACTTGAACTTAACTATTAATGAATCTGCTCTTAATGCAGGCTTTAAGACTGAAGTAATTTACTGCAAAACAATATAATGAGAAGGTATGTAGGTATAGAACTGTTACAATTACATAAGAATCAGACTTCTTTTCCTTTATAAATTTCAGGGTTCTGAATATTTTCTTGCTCTTCAACAGAAGGAAATTCTCTACGCTTCTCTTGAAATTAAACTGGGAAAAATTATTTAGGGTTGTGCAAAATTTTTTTGTTTTGATGACACATAGCATTAAACTCTATTTTAGCACTTAACAAGAACTGATTTAGAGTGGAAAAACCAAAATGTTTAAAGATGCTGCTATTTCTGTTTGGTTTTAATAATCACTCCCTAAATCAAAATGTTTCTGTGAAACACTTCTATTTCAACAAAACAACATTTTTAGATGAACTTGAATTTACATATAGTTCCATATTAATTTTTTTTCTGTTAAACATTATCTTTTATGACTTTGACTAAATAAATTCAATACATAAGCTAACTTCTTCCACATATTCTATCAAAGTTATTGCATACCATTTAACCAACTTTTAAGTCGACTAACTGGGCCACAGCAAAAAAAGTTAATACTTTTAACACACATAATTTTGGTTTCGGTGAGGTGATAATTTGATTCATAGATAACTCTAAAGCTCTGGTTTGAATTAAAGGAAAGCATTTATCGATTCACAGTCTTTTGAACCTGAGAGATTTTACAAGAGTGTAACACTAATGAGAGCTGTCTTAAAGCTTGGTGTTTAAAGTTAAGCTCCTAAAATTAAGCACCCTAATAGAGCAGCTTTGCTGGCTGGTATGCTAACCCACCGCTCGCTACCCGTGTTTTGCTGGCAGAGCAAAGGCAGGCTGAAACTGTTTGTTGTGGACAAGAGGCACATTTTGAAAGAAATCAGTGACTTCCAGTGTAGAATCAAGGTACATTAAACAGTTATTCAGGACAGACTTCATCCTGACAGGACCGCTTTTAAAAGGAAAAAGAAAAGCAAACCGAACTGGGGGTGGGGAGGAGAAGCCGAGTCACAGTGCAATCAATGTACATGTGTTTGGTTAGGTCTGTGGCTACAACCATCTCACAACCACCTAATTAGAAAGCATATTTTACTAGAATATTCTTTTAAATGAAAAGAACATACCAAATATGTCCTTATTTTAAATCCTATAAAATAAGATACGTGTAACAAGACCGCTTTACAAATCAGAGATTACATGCTTTCAGTTTCCTGGAGGAACAGAAATAATCAAAATAATGATGTATACATAAGTAAAGGCTGTTCTATGCCAAGAATTTTAATCGACAAGCAGTTATGTCAAGACAGCAAAAGACAGCTGTGTAAGCTAAAAAAATGAGATAATTTCAATGGAAAAATAGCATGCAGTCGTTCAGCAATCGCAGCGTTATTTTGTAGGTCGACATACCAGTCACTAATGGGATTTGGGCAGGTAGGGCAGTGTTTAGCCTGGTTTGGGAGCTTTTATAGTTTATTTTCATTTAAGTATGAGCAACAGGCACACATGAGCTTTCCAATGCATGTTGCTAGAAGAAATTAAATGATCAAGAACCAGAACCATTACGCTGTTCAGAGTATTGTTTCCCTTTTCTGAATTGGGTGTTGGGCTGTAACCTTGAAAATGTAACCTTGAAAACCACTTCACTTGCAGGCAGACACCTCCAGAAGTCTTAGACTTGCTAAGAGAAGACAGAAAAATCTAACCTCCAGAAAGAATTTGTCCTGCGACCCAGCTAGATCATTTACAAAGGACAGACATGCAAATGCAGGATTCCCAGGGCTTGCTGAACACCTCATTCCACAAGCCAGGCAAAACGTGCATGTAAGGCCCTGCAAAATAACTATTGCTATAATCTGAATCACAATAAAAACAGTAAGTTGAAGCTGAGCAAATGGTTTTATTCTGCTGAAAATAAGTGCAGGCCTTCAGGGAAGGACACCTGCCTGGCTCCCCCCAGGGACATCAGTGTTCATCCATAACAAATGACTAAAGGGCCTTTTTGCAGTTTTCTGCAAGGACTGAGAGGCTTTGGCTACATGTTCATCATGATGAGAAGCAAGAGAGCAAGCTGTCAGTCAAAGATGTACTTTCATGTAGTAAAGACTGGGTTGCCTCCAGCAAGTTACGGGCTATCTGGCTTTTAAGGTATCACTCTCTGTCAGGACAGCACATCAGGAGGTAAGATCACATGGGACAAACCCGTGGGTTTCGGTTTGAGCACTGCCACGTGGTCACAAGCACACAAAATAAAACGCAATGAACTTCAGAGCAAGTTCCTGGCAACGCAGTAAAACAACCTAATGCAAATTGCTTTCACCTTTAAAATAAAACTATCTGCATAGCTCTGCTCTCTGCCATATGCTGCTATTCACCTCTTCTGAAGCTAGCAAGTACTTCTTGGGATGGAGGGGAGCAATTTCCCAGGCAGACAAGCTGCATTTGGACACCTCCTAATACCACACACAGCCGTGCTGCTCTGGGAACAGCAGGTTCATCCCAGCTGTTAGAAAGTGAGGCTGAGAAAGGATGATCAGCAGCAGGATGGAGACTTCTCTGGCATGCATGAAAATGCTGCCCATCCTCTCACTAAATTTCTCTCCCAAGCAACTAGGAAAACTTGTGTACTACTCCAGGAGATAATTGGAAATTCACGGGTATCTGCCCTATGTGCAGCCTAATTGTAGATCAGCAAGTAAAATCCACTTCCATGAAGTGAGACACTTGATTTAATATTTATGGGGAACGGAGGAACTGATGTTTGTTCTGGCCCTCTACATTTTGTCTTCTGTGCACAGCACTATCGCTGACACAAGCCCTTAACTTGTCCCGTTGTGTGTAGATTTCACTGGTGTAGAAACAGAATGGTCTTGAGAAACCTATTGCTTATCCTGTAGTGAAAAACAGGCATTAATATCAACATATTTCATTGTAATTCTCCACCTGACCATACATCTTAGCTTGTTTTTGAGTGGTTATCAGCAGTCTGCCTCCTCTCCCTTTTCTTTTTAAGTATGGCATGATGAAATGTAAGAAGCCATGGTATTGTCAGAAATCGTTTTTCAAGCCTTGACATCTGTTTACAACTATTGCTGCAGTGGAAAAGTGGGAATTGTCTTCAATTTCAAAGATAGCATGTGCTGCATCCAAATATCTGACTAAAGAACACTATTTTATACACAAGGACAACACATGTGTTGCAACAACACAGAGCAACAACTCTGGCTTAACATAGAGTAACGCTGACACTATCGAAACACAGTGACTGAATGACCTCTATCAATGCTGCCAGTTTTAAAGCTTAGCATTCCTGCAGCACTGTGCAATTCAGCAGTCTAGAAATCCTCTGCAAATCAAGAAAGCAAAGCCTCTCCCTCAAAGCCAAATACAAGCAACAGAACAGAGCCACAAGAACATTTCTGTGCACTTTTTTTCCACTCTTCCCTTACTATCCAGGGATGCTGGATATCTTGTTAACTGTGTTTGTCATTTAGCGTCTATATTGAACGAATCGAAACACAGGAATCTCAAAATGAAGGTTAAGTTTTTATGGTGGCTACAGGCATAGCTTTTGCTTATGCAAGTTACCTTGTATCTCTGCCAAGCTTCATGTTTCTCCTTTTGGTTTAGTTTTGTCTACCATGTGTGGGTGTGCAGAACACTGTGTTGCAGCAACTATATCTCTTTTGCTGTATCTAAAGGAACCTCAAAATCTAAGTTTACATATTTCTGCAACTCCAAATAACTCTTGGGCATGACTACTGATGCCATTGGAAAGAAGCTATTTCAATTATAAGCTGAATAAAGAGCAATGGGTGTAAGGGAAATTCAGACCTTAGCTGATAGGTGTTCAGGACAAACAGCACTCAAATTTATAAATGTATCTTCAATGTTTATTGGTCCTTTGTTGAATTCAAGATGATTTTTAGATATGTTGAGCTACTACCTTAATTGAGTCTCTTTAAAGAAAAAGACCAAAGAGCAGAAACTTACCAGGTTTTCAAATCTGATCTTTCTATAGAATTGAAAAGCCGATTCCTTAACTTACTGTCACAGGTCTTACCAAGCTTACAGATCAACAGCTGGGTATCAAAACCTCAATGATGGGCACAAGTAGCCTGTAAAGGTACTGTCTTAAATCAAAACAATACAGCAATAGTGATTCATAAATCTGGTTTTGATTTGAAAGCAATTTTGAATCTCTATGGCTTATTTCATACATAAATACTTAAACCTGATCCTTCTCCTATGTGGCTTCTTGTAAAGAGTAACAGTATTTGGAAAGACTATGGAATACAGCCCATTTTCCAGCCAATGGAAGATCACGCCACTTCAGCACGCTACACTGGGCTTTGCTCAGAATCACTTTAAAAGCTCAAAACAATGTAATTTATACTTTCCCCTAAGTAGATCATTCCACAACCAATTTTATCACACTGTAAGGATCTTGTGTGTGTGTGTACGTATCTTCAACATACGTTTACTCTATCTCATTGCTTTTTTCCACATGTACCCAGCTAAATAATTTGACCTTGGCCCAGGAAATTGCAACTAAACCAAGTCAATGGAGCTATGACAACCGATAGAAAGGTCTTCTCCAGGTGTTTAAGACCTACATTTTTCACTAACTTAAGTCATGCTAAATTGCATACATTTAGCTTTTTAGGCTTCAGAAATTAATGCTTAGAGCTCTACTAATGCTAGTTAAACCCCTTCCAGTGTGGCAGTATCTTTGTTGTAGAATGTTGCCCAGAACCCCAGTACTGGCTCATCACAGCAATTGCTGCATTTGTGACAAGATGACTTTTCACAAGCAGCCCAAAACTGTGTAAATGTTTTCATATCCTTACTGTTTGACAAATTCATGCCCATTTGGTATACACTGACATAACCTGATGTCTCTTAGTATTGTTTTCCCCAGATTCATTTTCCTGTAGAGAACAAAATGTTTCAGGATAGTCTCTCACTTCTCAGGTTTTGTTTGTTAGTTTTATAAAAGAATAACTGTATTGCTAATTCTTTCCCAGCTTTCCTTTCTCCCATGACATCTTTTTTTATGTCATTGTATAGAGTGAGCTTTGAACCTGCAGCAATTTTAGGGCTGTTAGTTTACTTAGTGGCTAAGTCCTTTTTCCAAGCCAGTAACAAAGATAACAAGTGCAACAGGTCCTAACACTAGCATTTACTACCACTATTGTATGATTTCACTTGCTATTCTCTAAACACATTCAACACAGTTTCATTTCTCATTCTCATCATTTAGTCTTTTAGCTAGGTTTCATCTTGCCTATATTTTTATCTGAACAAAGTGGATTTAACTTTTTGCATGCTATGTCATGAAGTAGTTCCCAATGGCGTATCAAAAATGTGTATTTTCAGCCATTATGCAAAAAAGCATTGCTTTCCAACCTGTTCCCATCCCTGGCACCCCCAAAAAAACTTGCGCTACAGTGATTTAGTTCAGTGCAAGGCTGCACAAACAGTGATGGTGGGAAAAGTGAGAAATTGAGAAACCGCTGCAGCAAGGAGAGGGTGAAACCGCCCCTTTCAGCATGAGCATGGATCAAAGTGATTATGTAGCTGTAGGGCTATGGTTCCTCCTGAAATAACTTCGAAAAAAAGAAATCGAAAACATTGCTTTTTTCATTAGCTTGTTTTTACACTGCATACAAAGTATTTCAGTGGTTAAAGGATTCACCATGGTAAAAATATAACATGAGGATTGTCACACTGCATAGGCTACTGGCCCTTTTGGAACACTATGTCTGCATGGCATTGATATAAAATTGGGTTTAAACTTGGACCCTCAAGAAAAAAAAATAAAAAATAGTAAAAGCTGGTTTCTTATATGTCTTCATTCACACTGACTAAAAATATAGTTAACCCCTCAGTCAAGTCACTCTCCCACACCAGCACAAGCCTTCTCCCCAATATTTATGATGACATAAATACCTTGGCAACAACTCTATGAAAAACATTGCTGGCATTGACTAATACTAGCTTAGCTGTAGCTTCTTCTAAGAAGTTAAAATCAAAATTAAGAAGAAAAACCTTACAAAATGCCAGAATTTGTGGACCATGTACTTCACAGACAAAGCATATAGGAGCTCATATGCCAGAGGAATTTCTACATTTTCAAATGTAATTGGAAATGAATAAAACGAAGTGTTATATTTGCAGGCATATGTCTCTAAGGCCTTCATAATTTTAAGTCCTTTGAGAAAGCATAAGATAATTATAGAAACAAGAGAACCATGTTGTGCTTAGTCTAGTTAGTATTTGTCAGTATATCACACTGCAGATTATCGCATGCTGCAATTAATTATTTCATGTAGATCACAACACGGGGGAGATCTGGTTAAGAGAAGTTCTTTTCTCTAAGAAACTTGATGAAAGTAGGAAACAAAGGAGGCATTTTAAGTTGAAACAGATGTCTGAAATTTCTTAGTAAGACTGGTTCCTGGTTCATCTGCTCCATTAAAAGGTTAGGAAATAGCAAGGAGGCCTGAAAAATGCAGGAATTAGTTTTAGATGAATTTTCATTATTTCTTTGACTTCTTTGGAGCAGCACTCAGACCTCTGAGTTTCATTCTCTCTTAATTCCATTCTTGGAGCAATACATCACATTCTTCATTATTAATAACATTATTCCTACCATGCTCAAGGTGACTTAAGAAGTGTTACAGAATTAATTTTTTCAATATCCATTTCAAGCTCAGTTTTGAAAAATGGTAGTCACCCTTCCTTTTACGTAAGAGTCTCTATTGAACTGAACAGAGAAAATATCTCTCTTACAGAGGTTTCTTACGGAAATCATTGGCGTACACATAAAATCAATTTTTTCCACAGAAGACTATTTCTTGAAACAAATTTTATTTTCCATGATGCATCACATCTGTCCTTTTGTACTTTGGTGGTTTATCATATTATTTACCTTCTCACTCATCACCACTGTAATTCTGGGGGACATAAAACTAAACTGGGCAAAATGAAGTATTTTGATATTTCTATATTAATTTTATGTCCCTATTCCAGCAGCTATGTCTTAGTTCAAAATAAAGTTAGTATAAAATTTTCAATATTTTACTGTGGAAAAGCATTTTGTTTTGTTTTAGGTTTTTTTTGTAAGATAAAGCCTTCTGAAAATTAGTAACACCATCAGCAAAACAAACAAATGAAAGATGTAAAATTCTTCTGCATGTATGAAAATGGCAATTTTTGTCCCCTGTTTGCAACTTGACTAAAACAGGGTGAATTTCATGAGAACCATGAAAGGCACTTCACTGCCAAATTTCAGTGTGTACCTCCAAACCACAGAGGATACACAGCTGTTCAAAAAAACAAATGAAAAAAATGAGCACTGGCAAAACCACCCATTATTCACCAACCTTTTTCTTGGTAACAGATGACCTATTTTTGTTGAAACTTAAAAAATAAATAAATCTATTGTGATGAAGAAACAATCTATGGAAAAATTCCGCTTGAATTACTATGATGACCTGGCTGGAAACAACCGAAAACAGAGTGCTAGAGGCAGAAAGCATGAGACAGTGTTCGCAGCCTCTCACATGCCTCTAAGAAACACGCCTGCTCCCCTCAGCTCGCTGCGCTCCCCTGCATTCCAGCAGCAAACCCAACTTGGGGGTGTCAGTGTATTCACGTTCTCGTGCTGTTACAGTGTCACTGCCTGCTTGGCAGGGAACAGGGGATCCAGCCTGGTGCTGGCCTTGGGATCCTACTTGGCTGCCTAACATAACTCACCCAAGCATCTGTTTCAGAAAGTCATAGGAGTAACATAAAGCCAGAAATACTCCAACTTATTTTTCAGAGAAATCAAAGTATGTTTTCTTACGAAAAGTCTGGAGAGCATATTTTGGAGTTGTGGAATATTTGGAATATGCTTGCAGGCTCAAAGGGCCTTTTCGCTGGGAAAAATGAAATCATCTTTCTTTTATTGCTTTCCCGATTCCTCCATTGCCTAGAGAAAACAGCTTTTGGATGTTCTTTGTAAATAACCAGGGTTGCATTAAAGACACTAAACTTTATCATCAATTTTTCCTCCTTTCAGGGAAAACAACAGGACCTGCTGGAAGAGCTGCTTGGACAAAAATGGAAAGTAGTGAAGTGTTGATTAAAGGGACTTTGGTTAAAAAAAAACAAAAACAAACCCCCCCAAAAACATAACTAACTGCAATATTTTTGCATTTGTGGATTGAAATGCAAAAAAAGGTCTCTGGAAACTATTTTTGGAGAGCAAAAATTCTGTGTATTTTAAATATCCAGTTATGTTAAATAAAGAGTTAATGTGAAATATACAGCCTTTGCTATTACAGAAAGAGTAAACACAAGATAACCACTCAGGAAAGGTCTCCATAACACGCTGCTGAGCCTGGGCCCAGCTTGTGATGTTCTAATTATAGTAATTATTCCATCTCTTTACTCACAAGTTGCGTAAAATGTTTTTAAAGCATTCATCAGAGAGCAGCAGTTACGCCTCGGAGCTGCAGGCACATTGTCCCTGCGCTTGCTATGGAAGGACTCATTTTACTGTTGCTGCTGAGACCACTCATACATCTTGCCTGTTTCAAATGAGTAATAATGTAAAATGACATTAAAAACTGTGTACTTTGAGTGCAAAGCCAAAAAATAAAGCAACCACCTTCCACCATCATACCATTGTCCTGAATACCCTTACTGAATTCAATAGTGACAACATGCACGCTCTGTGATGGTTTACATCGTTTGACGGTTTTCATCCTAAAACATCCCCAACTATCATTGTAATCCTGTTTCTGCTGCACAGGCCCAATGTATCTTTAAGCATCTGCATAAATATAAAATCACTTTTCAAGTTTTGGAACTAATTTAGACATTATTGTACAATTCACTTTTTTTTTCCTACCAAAAGACTGAAACATGCTCACCACATAAATATAGTCATAATGTTCCAGTCATGACTGGAGCTCACCGCAAAAAAGAAATTGATAGTATATTTACATTTTCCATAGCTCAAAATGGTTTAAGCATAGAAGTATAGTATATTGATTACGCATCCATCCTTGGCTGTTATCTTTGTTTAAACGCCTTAAAATGTGAATACTTATCTAAACTGGATGCATGTTTTCATTTTGTATCTTCAATAACGTGTCTCATATTGCAGATAAAATGGCCACTCCAAGTTACTTGACAGTTATAACTAATCTTTATATACTATTTTGCCCATTAGTTAACAAAACACTGCAGAATTATCTCTGAAAAGCACACCCGTTCATGATTTATTTTTTTTAATTCATTTATTTTGCTAGAAAACATCAGCTGGTTGAAATTAAAGGAGGAAAAGACAGTTTTAATTAATGTCTTCTTCAGGAACATAGTTCCTGAAGTTGCTGAAGTGATCCCTTTTGACATTTTCAAAACAAAAAATCCCATTTGTATATTTGAAATGATTTTTCGATTTGAAATTTAAGACACAAAAAACATTACATCCAATGAAAATGAAATGTTTGGATTGCTCAAAAGCAAAACATTTTTTCAAATTGCTGGCTCGCTGAAATTGTAGATGTTTTGTGCTAATTTGAAACATAATACAGATTCTTAAACTTTTTTAATACATCTAGATGCATACACACATGTATAATCTCTCTACATACATATATAGATATGAACATGCATATGCAAATGAAAACTAAGAGAGAGAAATAAATGTACGTATATATGAGCACATATTTATGCCCACAAGAATAATCTTTGAAATCTAATGGGCTATTTGAGACCAAGGCTGGTAATCAAACATAATCTCTAAAATTTACATTTCCTGCACTCAGATGCAACAATAATAAACTCCCAGATCGATTGTGTTCTATTTAAAAGAGAAAAAAAAATATCTAAATCAATAAATGCCTTTCTTTGAAGGATTAAAGAAAATAAAGGGAACTTAAAACTTTGAAAGGAATTCAAAGGGGACTCCCAGTAGCCATCTCAGAGTTTACATTAGAACCTCAAGACATGATTAGGCTTCCAAAAGGGATTTCACTATAAGTACAGATTTTTAGAGGAGCAGCCTAAAACTTCAAGGGCTGTTTCTGGTACAAGAAATAACTGACAGATACTTTAAAGAGAAAATCTTAAGTGCTGATAAGTTAGCTGATAAAGACAAATAACTATAGACCATCTTTAGTCAAAAGCAGAGGAAGATGCTGAGCAGATGATTTAGGGTTCTGTACCAAGCAGTTTTTGAAACTTGAAAAACCATCTTAACACCCTCAATGTAATTAAAAGTTTTTAAAACTATTTTAGCCCTGTCTTCACCCAGCACTCTTTAGAGATGTAACTGATAGTATTAGGCTCACTGCACAGTACTGTACAGTTTAGCAGTATGCTTATATTATATCCCAGCTGAAATATTCCACACAGCTGGAAGTTGTCAGCACAAGGAATAGGAGCAAGGGGGCTGCAAACAGTCTCCTGCAAGCGAGTACAGGCATGCTGGCACTCTTCCAGGTTTATTTATTTTTAAGGTCGTGCTAAGGATGTAAGGCTTTGATTCCATCATTTGTCCTGGTTTTGTCCCACCTGCTGATATTGAGTGATCCAGGTTTCAAATATACTGCTTTCAAAAGAAAAAATATTTCATTTATCTTTGTCCTATGATTGGTATGCAGTGAAGCCCCCCTGCCCCATCCCCCCCCCACATGACATGATTTTTTGAAAACAATGAAAAAAACCCCAACTGAATAGATTTTGATCTTACAGATTGTTTGGGGGTGGGAAGCAAACAATTATTGCAAATGTATTTCCAGAAAATAATTCCTCACAATTTTCATTTCCTTGTAGTACCTTACAGATGTGACTGGTCTAGAATACCAATTCCCCACCACCATCCAAAAATTTTAAGAAAGTTTGGATTCAAGCATTAACATCAAATTTAAAATCTGAAATGCTTATATGACAGTCCAGATTCAAACATAGCCCCAAAACTGGGAACATCTAAATGTAAAGTCAGAAGAGAACTAAAATTCCTGCTTTTACACTGCTTTGCAATACAAAAGTCTGTAAGTGAAAAATTGGGAAAATTCTTCCACAAACAGAAACTTAGCAGTATTTTTTTAATAACCTTAATAATGTAGATAGAGGCCCTTTCATGCTGCTCTAGTACAAAACTAAAATATTCAAGTAAATTACACATAGTCAAAAACCAGAATGCATACAGGTCTGCGGGAAATTCTGATGCTTCATTGTCAACTGCTCAATGAAAACGATGTTCTCACAGAGGCAAAGTTTGTAAAGAAATATCTTTCCTTAGAGCTACTTCCACAGTTAGAAGAAAATAGCTACGTTTTTCTCATATCTGCTAAACAAGCAATAAACTGCAAGGAAAGTCTAAGCCCAAAAAACTGGGGCTTTAACCTCATCTTCACTAATTGACCAGTGTTCATCTACCAATGTAGTTTAACGAAGTGCTCTATTACTCATCTCTTACCACCTTCTGCACGAAGACAAGCAGAAAGTCCACTTCACTAACAGCTGCAAGAGGCTCCAGTGGTCTCTGGCCCTGGGAGACACCAGATGTATCTGCCCCAGACAATAAGTATCCCAAGACATTCAGTGTCACTGACTTCAGGAAAATAAAATAAATTTCCAGGAAGCATTCCTGTAGGACCATGCCTTGATAGAAATTCATCAAATCCAAGTGTTTCAAATAAAATATTTGGGGTTTAAGGAATAAATGTAGCTTTAATGGCAGTGGAAAATTTGTAACCTACTCCAGTATGCTGGTTTCATTTTAATACTCTTTTCTGCTACTGGAACTGTTAAAAGAAATTTTTTTTTCAAACTAACAATCAAACTCAGAAAGTAAAAATAATATTTTATAGTGTATTAATGGAACAGTTTTATCCAAAGCATTTAATGATATTTGACATGTCAGTTGTTGATATAGAGGCAGAAGACAACATTGTCACAGTTTATTACACTACTAGAGAATCCGGTGTAGAACACTCTTCTGCCACCCAACTGCATGGTGTTGTCTTTTGCCCCACCATCCCTCTAATGCCTGTCTTCCTCCCCTCTTCCCTGCCCATCACACAACAATGAAACGTATGCCTATGTAATAATCATTCATGCCAACCTTGTTCAAATACTGATTTTCTCCCCCCCAAAATGTTGAAATATGGGACAATTGTTCTATGGTTCTTTTACTGATTGAAAGGTAGCAACATCCTCCATTAGCTATAGCAACTAATGTAAAGATCAGGCAGAAAGAATCCTGCCCAAAATTTACATGCAAACCAGCACAAGCCAGAACAGGATGTTTTAAAATATGATTTTGTTTGTTCTCCACTTTAATAGTAAGCCTTAATGTACTCATTAAAGATTGGCAAGAACACACACACACAAATTAAAAAAAAAAACAAACCAACAGTTCTGGCTTAAATGAGACTTGTGTAGTGACAAAAAAAGAAAAAAAAAGGAACAAAAAAGAAAAAAACCTTCTAGATACAGGGAAAATCTCAAGCCTGTTTTACAGTGCAACCAATAGAAACCTATGCAGAAAACAGGAAAAAAGCCACAACATTACAAGAGAAAAAAATTAAATTCTACTACAGCAAAAGTCTAACTGATTGCACTCAGAAAGCATAATTACACTTTTTTTGAAGAAAAAAGTATCTAATATTGTCAAAATTGTACACAGCCGTACACAATTGCATTAATTTTGTTTTTAGAATATTTTCCTTTAAGCTATGAAGTCAAAGCTACATTTCAGCAAATTCAGTGTGTACTTCTGTTTTTTCAAATTTCTGCTTTTTCAAAATTCTCAGCATAGAAGTAAAAATATAGCTGACTAGATTGGATGGAAGTTCATTTGCAAGAACGTTGCGGTAGCGATCATGCTCTAAGCATGCAAGAGGTATCCAAAGGTTGTAGCAAACACTTTTATTCCCTGTGGTATAGTGGGAAAAATGGAAAAGCTTTTGGTATCAGTCCATTCTTCCTATCCACGAGGCCCAAAAGTTTGTCTTTCTATCACCTGCTGACAGGCTTATGTTCTCAAAAGCATTACTGGTTTCCTTTAGTGTAACAGTAAAATAAAATATGCTGTGTCTACCCAAAACCCACGACTTACTTTCAATTTTTCCCATTTTCCTTGTGTAGAGAACAAACATTCTTGAAAGCAATTCGAATAATACTATAAACTTATTTCACCTTCAAGAGATATTTTGTCTTTCAGCTTTCTCTGAATGTGCCCAGGACACATTGTTTAATTAATTTTACCAAAGACTATGATTCATAAACATGAAACTGTGTTCATACTGATGTTTCCTTGTTCACTGTTGTTCTCTTCCTGCTTCCTTTATGTCTGACCCCAGCTAGTCTCATTTGGCATTCCCAAAGCAGAACAGATTTGTTTTTCTAAAGCCATGGGCAGAGCTAATAGTACACAGATTCCCATGAAGTGGGTGTTGCAGAAATTGAAAAAATAGCACCTAATTTCCACCGACCAAAGACAGGATCATTAACGTGACAAGAGAATAAAAAAACTCAACACTAAACCCCAACCAAACCTCTAAAAAATAAGCTCTCTAGATACCTTTAGAACAGCGGGAACCAGACAAGAACGTGATATTATATCTCCCAGCCAAGGGAAAGTGAGCTGCAAATAGTTCCAGTCAGGAAAGTGTACTCAACTTTGAACTTTGCTTTTCAAAGGTGAGAGCTTTAACGCAGCGAGATCGTGTGAATGGGTGTGAATTCATGGAAAACAGCTTCTGAAGTAGATAGCCAGATTAAATTTAAAATCACTCTCTCTGTGTCCAGAGTGTAAGTGCTGATCCAAAAAAGCGGAAACCTTCTGACACAGAAATCTCCTTTACCCCTAAAATCTTAATATTGCTTTATCTGTGATATGTAAAGTTGTATAAAACCTCTCATTGCAACACAATAGTTATGAAAACACTACGAAGAGTCAAGTGAGAACAGATACAGTGCATCTTCTGATTAATTTACTAATGTGGATATGTGAGAACGCCAAATGTTTTAACTTCTTAAGAACTACTAATAGCTTACACTCTTAAGCTTCTCAGTGTTTTTCATCTAACATCTGAGCCAGCTGGAGTTTGTTTCCGAGTAGAAGGCAGCATTATTAAGTAGAAAAGGGAGTCTGTAAATTATCAGGAAATTAAAAAGTTCATCAAAAAGCAGTAACTACTCACATGTAGTAGTAACTACCTCAGCTGCAGTAAAATAGCCAAAATGTAAGCACACCTCATATTGGAAATTAAAAAGGGCATCTTCATACTTGCTAATATTTTAGCTTCTTGTGTGTATCTAGAATAGTACAACTGTCTTCGGTGACCGCTAGCCACATTCAGCAAAGAACACAAATGTCTGAAATGGGATTGACTCAGATCTAAGGCCCAGATGTTCAAAATGTAATCCAAAATACTTCTTAGTAAGATTTTCGGGCTCCAGAGGGTGCTTAAACATATCGCTCTCCTCCCCATTTGACCTGAAAGTTTCCTAGGTGTTTGCTTTGTACATGCTTAGAATTGCCCCAGCCTCAATAGCTCAGGGCCTATTTCTCACATCCCTCCCAAGATAGGATCTAGAAATTTGGCAAAGGAATGTGTAGGTCCCCTAAGGCATCCAAAACATTAATCATTACTGAATAACACCAAGAGCACACTGACAAGATGAGATTCCTCAGAAAATGCAGGCTTGCTCACTGTCTTTTAAAAGGATGGGTGGGAATCTCCACCTTTCACACAACAGCTTAATGCTTGCAGGACTCGGCAAGTGCGAGGGCTGGATGCAACAGCTTCCTGAGCCTACAGACCTTCAAAAGCCCAGCATCTCCCTTCCCAGGAGGGCGCCCTAACCACCAACCTTTTATGCAGGGTGCACACTGCAAGGCAATTGATGCCAAGTTGTCTAGAGAAAGGGACCCACCGTCAAATGGGCCAGTGAGAGTCAGCAAGGGACAGCCTGATGTTCCACCATCCTTGTTCACGTGGCAGTCATGGGGATTCATACTTTCACATCAAACAGAATTTAAACCTCCAAGGAGACAGTCCTAACTACTAAGCCATTTAAGACCCTGCCTTCTCCTCCAGCTCTGCTTCAAAAGAAACAAAAAAAGTGGGTTGCTTTCTTCTGTCAGAAAGGCTTCTTTTGTGAAGAAGACATCTGCTGAGGCTTGAGATGTCTGTTCTGCACATTGTGGTGCAGTTCAGAGATCCTTAATCTAGCTTTAAACAAGTTAGCTCACATGTTGCAAGGAGTTGTTTACAGCCACATCAACTTCTACAGCAACATATTTACCTTGATAAAAGTATATCTAAAGTAGACACACTGTACCACACAGTCCAAACTCTGTGTGAGTCTGGGTTTTCAGATATACTCTTGCCCCCAGACCTTTGTTGGGTTTTGTTTGTTTGTTTGGGGTGTTTTGAGGGTTTGCTTTTTCTTTTTCTTCTTTTTTTCTTTTTTTGCCAGCTGCCTTACACTCCTTAATTAGCCAGCACCTTGTTTGGATTCAGCTTTGAGGTCCTGCCCTGTGCAAGGAACTTCAGTGTATAAATGAGGATTCAGGACTTCCACTACAGAGACTAGAAAGCATGTAACTTTGGGGCACCTAAGGCACATATTCAGCCCAACCTTACACTTTTGTGGTTGTTAATACTCAGAGAGTACCCTAGATAAGGGGCTGAGCAGAGCTAAGACCTCACCAACAAAAACCACTGACCAAATCCAGGATTAAGTGCAGTGTGGGGCATTTTTAGGAGGCAGTGAATCCACACAGATGCTACCAAGCACAGAACATGGTGGCAGCAGAGATGTACGGGTATTACTAAAGCACAGCCAACCTCCAGGATCCTTGTTACTGACGTGCAAAAAGGAAAATGCGATTATCTCTCACTTTTCAAGCTGAAATTTCAGAATCAGTGACTTGAAAACAAGCAAACAGCCATCTCGGCTTTCTGCTTACAGAGTCAGTGTGGCTTAATGGGAGCCCTGTGAGACAGAGTAAGCATGGAACATTACAAAAGCCATTTTGGCAGGTTACAAAGAGAAAAGCATTTTAAAAATACACCTCTGGCTTATCTAGCAATACACATTAACGAGATATGGGGAAAGAGAATTTTTCCTGTCCCAGCATGAGCCACTCAGGTAAATTAAAATGATGTCAGTGCTGTTTCTTCCCTTAGGACTAAATCTTTGCAAATATTAAATATAAGTTGAACAGATGACATTCATACTTAAAAGTTGATTTTAGGTTTTATTTTCAATTCAAGGTCAGTATTTTTAATGAACTTATAGTAAAAATTTAAAAAAAACAAACAGTAGAATATTTTCATTGGAGTATATATGAAATTACCAGTTCTGCTTCATAATATGGTGCTTTTATTTAACTCTGTTGATTTGTTACAGCAAAACACACTGACGTCTGGATGCAGATTAAATCTGCCTGCTTTGGTCACCAGGAAAGACAACTATGGTATTTAAGAAAGCAAATTTTTAAACAATACATGCAATTTCCTGCATTTCTTTGCAGGAAAAACATATGTAACAGCAATTACTGGAATTAAATCTATAATTGGCATGATGGGTTCAGTTCAAAAGACTTGAGAATTATTTTTTTTTTAAAGCTGTGGAAGTTTTTATCTCTGAGCTTTACTTCCAATGTGGGTTTTCCCTGACTAAATCAATGCCCTGCCCCAGCCATCATGTTTCACAAAATTCAGCATAGCAGCCTGCTGCTGAGTTCTGTATGGTGACCTCTGAAACCATAGCCAACCTTTGCATCCTCAACACCAAGCAAATGGCCAGCAGCCCCCAGATCTCTGAAGCTGTGCTCTTACACTACTGGAACTAAGTGCAGTCAAAGGCAGAGCTTGCCCAACTAGATCACAGGGAAGAGTGAGAAAGCCTGACATGATGTGGTGTAACGAACCCGACATCATTCTGATAGTCAGCACACCTGCCTCTCCTGCTTTTTCTCAGTTTACTGTACATGATGCTCTGCTACAAGATCCCGACGCAAGCCAAAACGAAGGCTTTTGTTCACATTGCCTCAGCACGTACCAGCGGCAGGGCAGGACAGCTTCCCAGAAGGTCACAGCTTTTGCTCAGGTGGGGAGTGATTCAGGGGCGCAGGGAACCCCAGCAGGCTGCACTGACCATGTCTGATGCAGAAAGATTTGTGAAGCTGAGAGGCCAGGAAGAAAGACAGCTCTGCAGGGCCCTTCTTTCAACGGCATGGGTGCGGGGGGAGAGACTTCTTTTCAAACCTTTGGAGTGCTTCTTTCTTGCTCAGGAGGCCAAAACTTGCTTGATTCAAAAAGTTGCCTTGGTCTAAATCAGTTTTAATGTAATAAAAATTAGTTCCAGAACCTGGGAGACTTTTGTTGTCTTTTAGATCATCTATTTTAAGGAAGAGGAGAAGCAGTTTTATATAAAATCCAACTCATCTTCCAATCCATGAAGGGATTTGGAAACTGCCAGAGATCTTTGACACATGAAAATGATCTATGGTTTGGTAAAGCCTGTTTTGGAGCTGGTTATTCAGAAGATAGTATAGCTTCAATGAGGCAAGAAAATTTTCTCACTGATCAACAACTGATGAAGCCAAATTCTTCATTTCACCTTCTAATTTCAGTTCCTGCTAATTCAGGTGTCTGACTGGTTAATATAATACAGAACCATAAAGAAGCTTTATATAAAACATGCTATCAAAGAGGACGTATCCCTGAAAATGAAATGAGCTAATAAATATGTGGAGAGTCCTACTCTGGTAATTTAATGAAGTGTAAATCCCTAGTGAAAATATCAAATTAAGATCTGATTTTTTTCCTTTATTGGTTATTCCCTGCCAACATGGACTGCTCGTCCTTTCTGAGTTACACTGAAGCCAGACAACAGAGAATCAGAGAAGAGTAAAGTGATGGAATACAACCATCTAGATACGGTCATATCTGACAACCAATAACAAATCAAAATAAAATCAAGTTATCAACTTCCTTGAAGTGGCATTAGTAAAAGCAGTATATAAAAAAAGAATATATTGAAGAACCCATACTGAATTAAAGATCTTAAATGAATCATTAGAGTTTCAGTTTTCATCTGAATTGTCAGGTTCTTTGTCACAATTTGGAGGAGAGGGAATTTTATGTACAGGCTTATTTATAGACATTCCCTCATCTTGGTCCCCAAATCTTGGTCCCTAAAGCAATAAAATGGATCTAAAGAAAGACAACTCTAAATACACAAGCTAAGAAAAATAATTTGCTAAAATGCCTGTCTTTCCTTTTCTCCCATGACTGAAATGTTCCCTCTGTGCCTGTTTTATCTAAATAGATAAAACGTTTGGAAATGCACTTAGATATAGCTGCAATGCACAGTCATGTTCCTGACCGTTCAACAACCTACACAGAGTCAAGGGTAATTTAAAAAAAACCAGTCACTGGCTTGTCACCTAAGAAGATACCTAGAAAGAGCCTTGCTTCCATCAAGCGCGGTCTTTGGCTTCTCATTCAGCGAAAGTCTTGCCTCCCTATGATGGCACTTGTTTTTTGTAGAGATTTGCTCCTTCTCATGCACAGTACTGGATCTGAAGGACCATATCCTGCCCCATGGCATACACTCTGCAGAAAGATGTGTCCTGCTGCCATGGTCTTAGCCAGCTGCACATCACCTACTTTCCCTGCCCCTTCTTCTACAGCACGTCTCTACCCCAGCTCCCGGTAAGTGTCCTACCACCAGCAGTTTGGCCAGATAAATGGGAATTTTTCTTCCATCTTTCTTTGAGCCAGGACTTCTGATGGCTGTGGGGAGTAAGGAGGGAATGCCAATGAAAGGACAAGATTCAGTGGCACCCAGTGGCAAGATTCAATAGGCACAAATTGAAATACAGAAAATTCCATTTAAATGGAAGGAAAAAAACATATTTATTTTTACTATGAGGCTGGCCGTACACTGGAAACGGGTCACCCAGAGAGGCTGTGGAGTCTCCATCCATGGAGATACTCAAAACCTGCCTGGACACGTGACCCTGAGTAGCCTGCTCTATTTGACCCAGCCTTAAGCAGAGGGGTTAGGGATTAGGTGATCTCCAGAGATGCCTTCCAACCTCAGCTACGCTGTGATTCTGTTGAAAAACATCAGCAACACTACCATTCTAAAAACAGAAGATGCATCTTAACTTTTGAATAAACACAACCATACTCCATACTACAGAATACATTGCAAAGCTAAAAATGCCTGGGATCAGAGAAAGAACATGAATCTGGCCTGGACTTCCCCTTCCCAAATTACTGTGGAATTTATTATGATCCCTTTCAGGTACATAGCTGTTTTGTGAAAAGAGAGCTAGGTTTAGCATGCATTTCTTGAAACTATCAGTATTTCAACACTGCTGCTATGCTCCTAACTAATGAGCCACACAACAAGTCAACAGACTGTTTACTTCTGCATTAATATTTAACTTGTCCTATGAATTAATTGGAAGATTTCTTGATAAAGTTTTTGAGTGGCTTATATGTACACAAGGTACAGCCAACTGCCAGTGTAACCAAGTTAATTGCTTGCTCTTAGTAACTTCTGTGCAAACACAGCACAATCTTCCTCAGATCAGCCTGATTAAATAAGTGAAGACCTGGCTTCTTTTGCTTAAGAGCATGAAAGCATAATATGAGCACTACATTTTCCTCTTCAAACCTGAAAGATTTTCTCTTTAAAGAATCAGATCCCCACATCCTTAGCTCAAGTTCAGTATATTTTTACCTTTTATTACTTTTCTCTTTTTTTACCCCTTTTATAGTCTGAGAAAATATTTATCCTTAAGTAGATCACACCCATTCATCAAAGAGAAGCAAACAGCTATGGACAAGAGGAAGAATGGGATAGACAAAAGAGGCTCTCTGCAGATGTTTTCCATACAGGCTTATTTCATCATTGTCTGGAACACTTCTATTGGTAACCAAAGTAACTAAGGATGTCACCCCTCAAACCCTCTGATGGTATACCATGCACAGGGGTCCAAGATCCAACTCCTACCACCCATGCTTCCATTTAAATCCATGCACACAGCTGAACCAGTGAATGATAAAACAGCGTAGAAAAGGTTAGCAGATTTAAGCTACCCAACTTTCTGTGAATCAATGTAGAATATATTTCTTTATCATGGGATCTACTGATATACCTGAAAGCTGTATCTGCAGCTGCCGTATTGTGTCTGAAGTTCTCCATGGATATAAAGACAGAATAAATCTGAAGCATGGAGCTGGAGCTGTGGTGATGCTCCCCTACCTTCTAAGTATGAAACAGGAAGATCTTCAACTTGGTTCCAGGACAGGCTACAGAGAATGAATCCAAAGCATTCTAGGTTTGACACTCAACGTGTAAACACTCAGTTCTTTGGACTGATGAAGTTCACACAGGTATTTTAGAACTGTCACCATCAAAACCTGATGTACTGCAGCAACCTGATTTCACTTCCAGAGGGAGTAGAACAGAGTGTGAGCATGGATGTATTTAACATTTTTGTGAGCTAATACAAATGTGTTTCATCACTGTAGAATCACATGCACACACCGTATAAAAGGTAGGGAAAACAATCTAAAGAGAGAAACGATCAAACAGGTCTTGAAATTCTTTATCCAACTTACCATATATTTTTACTTATGATCAATATTTAACAAAATTAGAAAAAGCTAAACAACATACAACACAAGAAAACAAGGCGCTAATGATGGACAAAAGGGTGCATTTGCTTTAACAAATGGTTTCACAGCTAATAATTTTAACAAAAAGTTTGTTGTTTATGATTGCAGTCTCCTTTGTATATATATTAACAAATTTTGCATTTAGTTTTGAGAGCTGTTGGCTCCATGACAATACCTATACTGGTCATGATGAAACCATATGTGAAAATAAATATTCAAAAACTGAAACCCAATTTTTTTTTCTTCATGTTGTTACTAAAACAAAAAAAAATAGCTTCTTGATGGAGTGCTGAACCAACAGAGAAAATGTGTCTTAAGAAAGTAAACTTTGAGTCAAAAATATGCATCCTTTTGTTTAAATTTCTACATACATACATGTCAAGAATCTTAAGATGAACATGGCATAAAACCGCTGTAAGTCTTCAGACATCATCTTAAGATGTCAGTCCAAAGGAATGAATACAATTATTAAATTATGAATATAATAAAAAGCACACCCCAATTTGAAGACAAAACAGAAACAGAGTATGTTTGTTATTTGATAAGAAGTAGAAGAAACAAACCTAGATCCCCTAATTCTGAGGAAAATGTGCCATTATGACTGATACTGCAAAATACTGCCTTGATTTCCCTCCCCTGAATTGCTAGCTGCAAAATCCTTCCTTCAACCTTCAGAACTGCAATACAACATGGGGTCTTGTGAAGGGTAAACCAAAAAGATTTTCATAACTTTCATTATGATCCTTAGCAAGTTTACCATTTTGCATGGAATCTGTAGGATTACAGGTGCTTCTCCAAGAAGAAAATAGAAATAGGATGTACCTGATCAGCACCACATCAGAGATGCCAAATTCTTTGTGATTAATAAGAGAGTGGGTGCTGATGTCTTTCAGTCCCTGGGAAGAAAGGGTTGAAAAGAGATCATGCCTCTTCCCTACCTCCCTTGATGTTTTACATTTCTTTAGTGCTTCATTACAAAAAGTAATGTTGCGTGAACAAATGCAGCCCTGGCAAATGAGCAGTAACTGTCCCTTGCATAGCTATTACTGAACCATATCGATAGGCAGTTTAATCTTTGATGGAAAGCAGTTGTTCAGTCCTTCCTGCTACACTGACCCATGGTATAGCATTACTTGGAAGAATTTACTCCTGTGTTTTTGTAACACTGTAATTGGATAACATTGAAAACTCACTGCAAATTCAGTGTTGAAGTGAACATGAAGTGTCAGAAAACTGTGAATGTGGAGGTTTTGTGTTTAAAAAATAAAAACAAATATTCATGGTTCAATCTTAAGTCTAAAAACTTGCAAGAGGATGTACTTCCATTCCTTTTAGAACACGTTCCCCTGCACTTGACAAAAAAATAGCTACGTTTAAAACCATTATTTTAGGAAATTCACATTTTCTGACTAACTCCTCCTCCACACAGTTGCTCCTGCCTTGACATCCTTCATCGTTCAGTGTCCTTCTGCAGTATCAACTCCCTTATAGGCACACTCATGTTTTCCTCTCGTCCCCTGCCTGGTCTATGCTCCTGCTTCAGTTCCTGTTCTTTGAATACATCAGCTGTCCCTATCAAACTCAAATCAAGAGACGACTACCACTAAACTTATAATGTGGAAAGCATATTTGGATTTCCTTCTGACTTTGAATATGTAACAAATTTACCTGCTTTATTTCCTGCAGGAAATATTTTCCACTACATGATTCAAACAGTGCAACAAATGCCCATCAGTAAGACATCAGCAACCAAACAAGTAAAAAACAGTTCTTAGTCTTAATATGATCCTTTTCTGTTCTTTGTACGCCGTTTCAGTCTTGTCATAACCCAATTCCTAAGCTGTCAGCTATATTCAGCTGCCGAGTATGTGATAGATTTGTTTGCAAATAGGAGCTGGTTAACTTTTTCAGAATCTGAATATTTCAGGCATTATAAATCCTTTTTGCCTGTTTCTTTTCAGAAAACTACAAAGACATGCCAAATAGCCACGCCATAAGTAAAGCTGCATATTGTTGTTTTAACTGGATTGAAGGAATGTGTCACAAATAGGTTTGAAAAAAATACAGTCTTGTTTGCACACCTATGTAAATCCTTTTCTAGTCATCTAAATACCAATGGTCACCTCAGCAAACATTTGGAGGCACCTAAATTTGTCAGTTACATACATATTAAAAATTAAATCACTTCTTGATATAAAAGAATCAAAACGATCACCATCATATATCCACCATCATATTGCATTTCCCTCCTCGTCTAATTGTTTATTAGCAATACATTTCACTGATGAAACTGATCTTCCTAGGGCTCTGAATAGCATATGTGCTATTGCATGTACCACACATGTATTAGCAAATGAAATTATCTTTTTTTTTTCTGATGGCTAATGCTGTTACACTTGTTATTTCTCTTCATGCATTAAAAAACTGCATTAAAAAGAGTTTTCATAATAGGATGCAGAGAAAATAAAGAAGTGGGAATAAGCGTTTATAGACAACATATAGGGAGATTTAGAAATCATTAGTATGTTGCTATTCTCCTAATATAAGAGTAACAAATTACTCTCCCTCATAGTATTTCACCAGTTAATTTATGTAGGCCCTTCCAATCCATTCCTGTAGATTCTCTCCCTTGACTATAACACTAATCATTTCCCTATGTGTACTGAGAGTGAAATGCCACTAAGAATACTTTGTCTGATCATCCTCTTCACACCACAAGAAAACCGCAAAACAGACTTTGCTAAACACCATCCCTCAGCTTTGGTCTTGAAGCTGTGAACTACACTATGAAGGCAACCAAAGAGACCCAGTTTAGTGTCCTTGCCAAGCTTGTAAAAACCTTGGCACAAGGAACCCAGCCTGCTCAGGTACATATGATACCTTCCCAAGAATTCAACCATCTTTTAAGAGTAAGAAACCAGATGTGATCCCCACCATACAGTTAGAGCCAGTGATATATATATTCAGGCTCATATCTCCGTCAGCTTTCCAGTAAAATCACAGAGAGAAAAGAACGAGATTAAGATGTTGCTCTGAATTGTACCCTGACTTGTTTTATGGATAAACTCTAAAATATCATTAAACAAGAACACTGTATCATTAAGTAATAACGCTATATGCCTTAGAAAGACTGATATTGATGTATAAGCATGCATATTTCCACATTAAATGTTACTTTGTCCACGATGATAAAGGAGTCTAAATTCCACAGAGCCAATCTAACAAATGCCATTATATTTATTGAGTATGTGTACTCAAGGGCATGATCTTGTACTCATATGCATAGATCCATATACAGAAGTTAAACCACTGCAACTACAGCGTTCTCTGCCTTTCATGGGGCTCATGGTGCAAAGTGTGGAAAATCAATCCATGTCTCTCACTAGGATTTTCCTTACCAAGCAGTGAGTAATGGAATGAATTGTCTACAGTTTCTATTAGCAGGAAAGGAATGGAAAAAAAACCAACCCACCACATTAAAAAAAAAAAAAAAAAAAAGAAACAAAACAAAATGGCAGCAGTTGGGGAAGGGGATGTATGGGGAAGCTGGTAGCCGTTTTTTCCTTGAAGGTTGGAGGGAGACAAGGAAGGTTCTGTCCCTGCTTCTGTCATACTGCTGCGCTCACCTAGCTAGGGAGGAGAAATTGCCCGTCTATGTTTAGTTTACATGGGAGATGAGCTGTCATTTTCAGTGAGCAAGGCCCCATTTGTCAAAATAATCTATTTCCACTTGGTTAGGGAACATTCTCCAGACATGCTATGTGTACTCTGGAAAGAGAACCAAATATAACGATGACTATTGAAAATAGTAAACAAACTTCCTGAAGGGAGACATTTGGTTTTAATGGATAAAAATAAGCTTATTATTATTATTTTTAAAATGTATTGCAAATACTGTAAGGAATGTAAAAACAAAATGTAACCTAGCACGTAGATTGCCCAACTAAAACATTTGCAGGTGGTTATAGGATCAGTACACCGCATAATCCTTACATGTTTTTGAGGTGTACAGGAGAGTTCAGCAAATATGAGGTACATTTTGTGTCTGTTGTTATGTTGTTAGGACATGTTTGTTTCTCTTATTGCTAACCACCAGGCTGACACAAATACTCCAAATTAATCTGCAGAAAGAAGAGAAAGCAGCAGCTTTAGTCCATCTGCAGACACTGGGAGCCATTTGAATAAAACCTTTTTTCTTCTTGATGTTGTTAATGTCTATACGCTTAGATTTAGCAAGAAAGCCATTCAGCCAACACTTCAGAAAACTGGAAACAAAACAGCTTTTGACTCGGATGTGTTTGGTCACATTAATGTGTTACAGAGTCCATGCTAAACAGCACTGGCTGTGGGGGTTTGTTCAATGAAGCACAACACATGGCTAATCCTGCCACATCCACTCTAGATCAAAGGTGACTTGTCTCTGACCAGCTGGTAGCATGGACTGAGCAGGTACAGACTGCCTCCACTCATTCTAGAGAAACAGTGCTTCATGTTCTGAACCTGCTGAGCTGAGAAGGAAAAAAAGCCACTAGTGGGTTTGGAGCTTGACTAGAAGACACCCAAGGATATCATGATGATGAGAAAACTGGTATTGGTGATTTAGAAAATTATTTTCTTCTAATACGAGGCAACATTTTAACATCAAGACATTCTACTCTTTATCAGTTATGTTCTTTTCTTTCAAGAAGACCACTTTAACATCAAAGCCTTGGGTAACTGACAGCTTCAAGGATTACTCTTTACCTATTTGCATTTCTTTTGTAATTTCAATTAAAAGCAGCATTCCTTTGTTTTACTGAACTAGTGCACATTTTTGCTGTCCTCTCCTGTGAGCTGGCATAAGACACAACAGAAGTAGTTTCATCTGCATGGCATGTGAAATCATTGCTATCTGGACAGCTCGGACTACAAAGTCCAATGAGGTCAATTAAAAGACTTATTTCAGAGGTCTCTGGATCAGGGCCAGAACCTGCAAATTTAACTGGCTGAGATGTAACGTACTTGGTATCTTTTGATATGGGAGATACTTCAGAAATGTACATTAATGTAAAGAATCATCATCCTATTTTGGTGACATCACCACATATACTTAAGGTTTCTTAAGTAGTCCAGTTCCTCTTGAACACTCCAGGAGTGTTTGAAGAGCTCACACTGCTCAAGGAATACTGGAAATTGCTCAGGAGCCTGCCCCAAAAGTTTTTGCAAATGGATTAGCTGCCTAGCTTATGAAAGACTGTCACAAGCAACTGCAGCCACTCACGACTGAAATAACTCATGTCTGAGTTATGGAAGATACATTCCTTTCTTCCCTAGGGCATGCCGTATTCGGACCAACATTTGAAAAATCCTCAGGTAGGAAAATTCTGTGTTAGCATTGATCTACATTAAATCTGAACATGTCTGAAATGGCAGCCAGGGAGCAATATAAATCATTCAGTTGAAGTAGATACCCTTGATCCATCACATTTGGGATCGAGGCCAGCACAGAGGACAGGACAAACTTTAGAGAGATTGATGGAAGATCTGCTGTCAGTGAGCAGATATCCATTCTCATTTTCCCAATCTTCCAGTGTAATCCAACACCATCTGTCCCAAGGTATGGCAGGGATCCAGACAGAATGTGTTGAAATTATTTAAATCATTCTCTCCAAACAACAGTAACAGGAAACGGCACATCCATCCCCATACTCTTCATTTACACTGTCAAAAAGACCTGTTCTCTGCCCACATATTTTCAACATCAATATGAACTAAGAAAATTATATAGATGTGCCAGGAACATGAAGTTGGCATATACCTCTGCTTGTATTTCATGGTGTTAAACCATACAGTTGGCACTGATCAGTGATCATCTGAGTACACAATTTAGGACTGCTGCAAAATTTCTTTTTTTACCAAACGCTTGTACAGCTACATCTATTCATTATATATTTATCATCTTCATGCAAGAGAAAACTCTTTCAGCTTCTCCTTAGTTACGTGCAATATTTGTACCTCCTGTCTCCAACAATGCATAATGCTATTTAAAGTATCTGTCAGTATAGCACTTCAGCAACATGGATCACAACAAATCCATCACGCCTGTCCTCCACGCTCTACATTGGCTTCCTCCTTGCAATCAAGTGAAGGTCTTTAGCTTCAAAACACTCATTGACCCATGGCAAAGATAATATAAAAGAGCACTTACAGAATGGGAGAAGATGCTGACTGACGGCAAATACTCAAGAAGTTTCTATCATTATACCTGCTAATGCAAAGGTACAACTTGTTTGTGCTGAAAATGAAGGTTTTTTTGGAGGTCAGTCCCAAACTGAGGAATGAGCTCCATCAGGAACTATGAGTCAACACAAGCATTTCCACCTCTCCTTCCAAATGCATGACATCTTTCTTGTCCTGACCTTCTCTAACATCCAATTTATCCATTTTTAAAACTGATCTATTGCCTTTAAAAACAAATTCTACCAAAAGTGAGCACCGCACTGTCCAGTCAATTTTCAACTTAGGGACAAGATGAGAGAAAGAGAAAAATACACATCATGGCCACAGCATTTGGCATCTGTCCAGACAGCAGTGCAAATGATATGGAAATGAAGGCAGCATTAAGATCTTTTGTAAAAGAAATATGTTAAAATCTTCCTTCTGTTGTAACACATCTAAAGCAATTTAATTGAATAAAGTTATGCTTAACTCCTAAGTGCCAGGCATTGTTGTATCCTGCTTCCCTTTATCTCATTGATATATATTTTACTTACTACCTAAGGTATAAGCCTGAAAGACAGTAATTATTTAAAAAGCGTTACACTCACCTTGTGGCAGAAGCTTAATGTTATTCATTTATTGAAACTGAGCCCTGGCTTTTGCATCTGCTGCATAGCTTACCAAAACATGTTTTTCACAGAAATAAAATTATTATTTTGTTGAAATATAAATTAATTTGAAGATACAATCTGTTTATTTGTTTTTAAACATTCCAGCACTGTCATGGTTTAAACCTAGCTGGCAACCAAGAACCACGCAGCCGCCTGCTCACTCCCCACTCACCCAGATGATCATAAATTAGAAAACTTTATTTCCCTCCTAAGAAAATGTCTCTCTCCACAAATACTAGCCAGAAATTACCACTAAATGTCTCATCATTTTTCATAACAGTTCCAGTAGAGGTTTCTGAGTTATAATTATTTTATTAACACAAATAAACACAAATAATTATAAAGAATAAAACACACAATGGCACACCATGACATAGTGTGGCTAATTAGACTGCCAGAGCCACTGCTTGAGTGGATCATTTCTATAACCTAACTTTTCATTGCACGTCTCAGTTAAATGAAGGCAAAGTGCACAAATGGATTACAAAAAAAGGTAATGACAGAAGAACGGGAATAATAATGCAGAGAAAGTAATTTATCACTATGCAATATTACGCATTTTACAAAACCACATTCTCTCAAAATCTTTATTTCTGTATTTCAAAGCGTAAGGAGCTGACTGATAAATGAGGTCTTGTGGAAGAGATGTCAGTACTGTAATGGATAGCTATATCTTGATGCCTGAATTTTTTATTGTGTTATGGTTTGAACTTCTTCCTGGTGTATTATATATTTTTATATATTGATATATCTTTTATATTTTGAAGAAGAAAATTTACAAGGCAGAAAAGTAGTGGCAAACAGAAGTATGTCTATCAAGGCCCCAGTCAGATATTAATGTAAAACAGTAAGGCATCATTAGCGCCCAGGGGACGCATACACTTCATGCTGTTCTTTTTAATATGCTCTGCAGACTGCCTGAGGATGACACAAAGGGTTAATTACCTACATCCAGACTCATGAAGATCTCACTACCTTCATTAATCTTTCTGCATTTTCTCAGGCAGAAAACACTAGAATGAAGTGCCTCATGTTTAGGAAACCAAGACCATGTTCCACCGACACAGGCTGCTGCTTAGCAGTAGCTACATACCTGGTGGAGGGTTTTTTGGGATGTTGTAATTCAACCCTATGGCAGAATTTTCAAACATAGGACAATCCTGGTGAAATCAGTGAGATTGATAAGAGGTATAACCTTCAAAATACCAACATATTTTTTAACTGAATTATATTTTCCTACTAATCTTATTAAGGACAGTCCATTCTGAGCTAGCAACGAAAAACAAAAATACAGGTAGGCAGCATTACGAGATGGATCACAAAAGTACGCCACCAACAACAAATCAAACATATCAAAGCCAGGCAAAGAAGCAAAGTGCCTTTATGGGAGACTGCCTTGTACTTGAGGAGGTAAATAAAATAGCTTGCTACTATATCACTGCCAAAAAATGAACACAACCATCAGGATAAAACTGTTCAATCAAATATCTCCTAAAACATACACATCCAAGTAGAGAATTTTATTTTAAGTTCTCACACGCTTCAGGAGCTGATCAAAGGCTTACTGTCAGTTAACTACTCTGACTTGACCCTTCATGGAAACTGCTCTTTATTTAAGCAGAGTAAACTCCTTTATATTGACAGGCATCCTGTATACTTCAGCCCTGGCTAAACTTCATCTTTTAAAAGCGCTTATTCTTTCTGATTTAACTGGGAGTGGAATCCTCCACTGGTGATGAATGATACTGTCTACGCTAAAAACAGTGGGCCATAAAAATGCCCTAGCTGCTCATATTAACATCTCAGAAAGGTTTCATGGGTGACCTTTAACTACATAAACCTTAACTGCTGCTAAAGAGGAGAGAATACTATCCATTACATTACAAGTTTCAGCTGGATATTTCATGTGAAGTCAGTACTGTGATAATCCTGAACCAATCTAAGCTCCTGCAACCCGATTTCTCCAAAGATGAACTTAAGAGTTTTATGAGAGGTTAACATCCACCTCCTGTCTCAGGAAGTTACCTTAAGCACATATCCTAACATTAACTCATATGCTAATGTTTCCAAGGAGAATTGAAAAAAAAACAACAAACACCACCAAAAAAACCGCCAAACCCACTGTCTCAAAAGCACATTAGAAAATAGTCTAACAGCATCTTGTCAACCCAGCTGCTCTGCAGGGGATTTAAACATGCCTTGGGACTACCTACAGGTACAGAACACCTCTGAGCAAACCGAGCTGTCCCAAAAGCTTCAGCTTCCTTTTGCTGTCTGTAAAAAGTGTTCCATGAATGCAGCTGAGCCCTTGCATTTTACACAAAGCACAAAAGCAACACAGGAATTTGAAATAGTTTTTCAGACTTAGGGTTACCTCTTATACAGGTGGTTTTCTGTTTGAATCTAAAAACAAGAACCCACTCCTGATGCAGGCAGTTTGTTACCTCAAACACACAGAATTTTTCACAGAGTAAACTGTAGCCAAAAATGCTGCACAACGTTCCTGCCGGTAACACCACCTGCACAAAATGAACTGATGGGCTGTGTGGGCAAAAGCATTGCAACAGGCAGTTAATCCATAATGGTCAGACTCTATTTTACACTGCACAGGGGAAGCAAGTGGGAGCAATAAACCTGCCCCTGTTTCTCAAATATTGAGCCTGGTTACATAAAACTGAATCCCTTGTTTACTAACCACAGATGGGGAAAGAATAGGCAAAATTTTGGCCCAACCCTCTGCTACTCATACAAAATGGAAATAGATTAACCTGAAAGTAGCTGAATTGGGGCAGACCAAGGTTTCAATAGAAATGAGAAAGCAGGGCAAAGAGACTCAATTGTTTCTGTGCCACTGGACTTCCGCAGTTCTTCCACATATTCTGATCCTTGCGTGATGCCTGGCTTTGCCTGTTCCATCAGTGAAACCCATACTAGTTTGGGCACATGGACCTACTTCTGCAAAGTATTAAGCGAGCAGCTTTACTTCCATGAATAATTTTATTAATGGAAATGGGATTATTTACGTGAATATTTTCTAACACACATCAGTGATTTTACAGACAGACCCTCAAAACAATCTATGAATTTTTTGCTGATGTGCTTGTTATCAGTTACTCATCAGCCAGAGTCTGTAAACTCCTTTTTAAACTTATTTCAGGATAAAAAAAAGCTGAAACCAGCCACCTTCCTCTCTATAGTGCAACCAGGTTTCTATTACCTTATAAGATGGTTCACATTAAAAGAAATGGTTCACCTTCTAAGAGATTATGGGATTGTTTTGTAAATTGGATAATGATGGAGACACTTAATGTTCTTGAGTAGTTTTACAAAATATAAAGGGACCATTGTAAAAGCCCATGGATAAACTGTATGTTTACCCAGAACTTCCCTGACAAAACAAAGCATCACCTTGAACAAAAGTGTTAATCAGCAGCTTAAGAAGTATGACCTTTTTTCCATGACTGTTAACACTAAAATCATCAAATAAAAAAATTCATGTATATAATTCTAGTAGTGAAGTCATTATCACAATAACATAACTTAATAGTGAAATCTGCTGACAGAGTATATTTTTCTCTCAGTAATTTGGTCAAAATGGTCAGTATTTAGCCAATACTTATCTGGAACCTTTGGCCCATATTAATGTTCTGAGTTGACTTATTCCCATGGAAGAGATCCCACAGGAGAACAGCTCAAAAAATCCCATAGTCAAGAATTTATTCAACAGTACACAAACACGGAGTGATAAACTGATTGACTACAGCCTTATGAAGATGTCATTTGTATGGTCTCTGCAGAATTGCAGATAGATGTGCTCGTTTTAAAAAAATACGCACTATAGAAAAATGTGACAGCTGTCTCAAGGTCTTCACCATTTAAATGCTCCTTATAAAAGTTTACCTAATAAATAAGAGAAGGTGGCCAACTGTGTTAGCATTGAAACCTTAATACTGCTTTGCTACTAAAGCAAGAGTATCTAAAGAAAAGCTACGTACTTTCTGACAATGTTAAGAGTAATTTTGAAGTGTTCTGAAAGCTGTTGTTGAATCCAGCCTATTAACTACCCTTAGTAAGCCACAGCTAATGGAAACTAAGCCTTAATATTATCTTTGTTTAGTCCTTCATGCACAAATATTTACTTACTAAATGCTTCTACAGGTCTTCTGTTTTGCTGACTATGTATTAGACTGTTGGGATGAAATATATAATTAGCATTTTAATCATATGAATTTTAAAAAACCTTAATCACTTTTCTCTTTCTATTGTGCAAGTGTCAGTAAATAAAATATTACAATAAGTGGACTTTGACCTTACAGTTCTGAAGTTCTTTAATTTTTTCCTGGTTTGTTACCAAGTGGAATTAAGTGGAAAGCTTATGATATAGTTCCAGATTTTTAAATACTTTACCATATGAAACAGAAGATATATGTGCTCAAGTCTTTTGCCCTTTGGAATCAGTATACAAAACCCAAAACTGAGAGAAATTTTCATACCAGTCTTGCAAGGTCCTGATTGCACTCCATTGCTACAGAAGTGCAGGGGATAAGAGAGATTTGAGCACCTAGCAGGATGTTTCATGTTTCTATGTGACATTAATTGAGAACAGAAATGCAGATATTTAAGAGTAAAGATTTTTAATTTAAGGAAAACTATCAAAATTGTTGAAAGTCAGATTCAAGTAAAATGCAAAGGTAAAAATTCTCATCTTTGAAGCTATGATGCAGAAATGGAGCCTATAATGCAGAAATTACTCAAGCACAAGTCGCATGAAACTCAGTATGTGATACTGTTATACAGTTCAGTTGCCACTACAGAACGAAGCCCCCTGCACCAGGTCTGGGCTCTGTTATGATCCTTTGCTGTACTACCCAAATAGTCTCATTTAAGCTTTTATTTTTGCAGGAGTTAAGAAGTACAAAAGTAAGGAGAGTGTAGTTTGGGTTAAGGATTCAAATTAATAATGGCTGTCAATTTAGCAGATCCTCATAATTCTATGAATCAGTCTGTTAAAAGAATTTGAATAAATTTAAAGATGCTTTTGAGAGACAGTGTGCTACTCACACTTACATCAAGTGCTAGTCTCTGAGAGTCCAAAGTAAAGTGCTGTTCAGCAAGGATATAGATGGAGGAGTTTGATTCTTAGAAATGTTATACAACATTTGAAAGAAATAATAATATTTCAGGAATTCAGTTTAGATTTTGAACTTCTGTTGTTGCCTTCTGGTTTATTTTTCTGCCTTTAATACATTTACAATGCAGACAAGCTTAGGAGACTTCATTTACTCAGGATTATAAGATATGCATTAAAAAGTAAATCTATCATAGTCCAGTGATGTATATAATAGATCAAGGCACAATTTTGGATTGTGATAATAGGACAGTCAGTATTTGTGTGGAATATTCTCAAGAAAAGTATTATCCATGCAAGTAATTCCCCTCAGCAGAAGTCTGTCTTAAAGAGTATCCTGCCACACGCTAAGCACACTGAGACAACCTTTAGAAATTCCTACTGCTAGAAATGAGAAATCATATTTACTTTTGGTGTCTGCTGAGCACAGAGTTTCTGAGCAAGAAATGATTACCAAAGTTCACCCCTTTTCACGAATCCTTACTGGTACTTATCAACTGTAGTACAAAAGCATCCATGCAGCACAATAGTCAACTGCAGTCACCTTGTACTGGGGGCTGGATGCACGCACATGCTGGAATAGGAAACAGACTTACACATCTCAATAGTCTTTTTTGTGTTTGTTGCCAGACCATTTGTTAGTATCAGAAATAATTTCTACCTCACCAGTATTTAGATGAATATAAATAATTCTTGTAAACAAAAATGAGCAAAGAAGTTCAACAGCCAAATGGGATGGCAACAAGGTCACATATCTTATTAAAAAACATCTATTAAGCTCTCCTCAGATCTTGCAGAAATAGCAGAAGCATAAAGAATGGAGATAAATTAGCCAGTTCTGCTTGGCTGAAAGAGAGAGAAAGAACCAAGTGTCAAAGGAAAGAATTTCCATAAGGGGAGCAGTCTTTCACTCCACTATCAGTACTTCGAAAATTACTAGACAAAACCATTGCAATTGCATATCATGTGCTGCTTATTGTTATTGTCATTACTGCTGTTTACCAAGAGAAGGTATTCACACTGCTATTTGACTACCAGGATCTTTTCAACAAGTGGTGTGAATAGAAGAGACTGCAGAGTGAAACTAACTCTCTGAAAAGGGCTGTCAAACAGCACAGAGAGTACACTGGGGAAAACGGGAAAAAACAAAAATCATTTTGTATCTTTCAGTTGCAGTACTCTGATGTACTGCTGCAACTTCTTTGAAATACAAAGTGAGAGGGAAATGTGGTCTTTCAGCGACAGAGTTCCCTTTACAATTTTCTGCGTTCAGTCCTTGCTCGTTAAACAATCCATCAGGCGTCTCGGAGCGGTCTGAACTCAACACGTGCATCGTATCAGTGTGGTCCTCCTCTCTAACTCCGAGTAAGCCCTATAATATACCCATTTGCCCAGCTGTATTCTTTCTAATCTCGCAAAATCCCACTTGGCAAACATCACTGACAGAGAAAATGTAAACCTATGGCAATCAGAGAAGACTTTAGTTACTGGTTAACCTTCAACCCTGTATATACAAACACAGCTTGATTGCTGACCATTGTTGAGAACTGGAAGTTTCATGGCATTATTTAACCAATTCTGTTTGCTTTAAAGGATTACTTCATTCCTCTCTCCCATTCAGCAGTCATACTCCGCTGAAAGCCCCCCCCACTGCAGCCTGCACAACCTCTCGCCTTACTTAAAACGCAACCTTGATAGATCCAGCGGGATGCTGCCCGGTGCACAAGACATCACAGGGCACAGCTTTGTCTCTACAGCAGTAGTTATTTTGCATTGCACTGTACTACTAAAGTGTTTCTGACCAGAGTCCAGGCAGCAAACTTGCTGTCATTTAAACTCAGCTGCAGAGTTTAATCTTGGCAATGGACTGATCAGGAAAAATAACCCCACAGCAAGTCTATCTTCTCTCCCGCACTTGAACAAACTAAGTCAACTTCCAGACAAATGTTGCAATGAACTGTGGGTTTTTATACTTGAAATATTAGCTAGTGCTTGAAAGCAAATATCAGACAGGGAGGGGAACAAAAAAAAAAAAAAAAGAAAAAAAGAAACAAAAAGAAACAAAAAGAAACCCAAAAAACCAACCAAACAAACAAAAAAACCCCTGGTTCTAAAAGCCTTTCCCATGTTAATATCCTGTATAAATTGCTCCCTATTCAGTGAAAAAAAACAGAGGCATCCTCCTCTTTCACAGTGATTGAAGCTGCAGCTATTACCAATGGTACTTCAATGGCTCTTTCAGGCAGCTTAGTCTGTGTGAGATGCTCCCTGATTAACCAGCCGCTGGTTGGACTCAATGGTCTTAAGGGTCCTTCCCAACCTAAATGTTTCTATGATTCTTTAAGAATATACCAGTTGAAATATGGAAGCCTAACAACTAATTTTGTTGTTCTTTCATCTTATTTCACAGATTTCAATCTCACACTGGTATTATCCTTTATCTTACTTTGCCACGGTCCTTTTAAACCACAAGCGTAAGACTGCAGATAAACTAACAGTAATGTATTTTGTATAACAAAATCTTTCTATTTGGATGGTGTTTGGCAGCATCGTAAAAATATTTTCTTTTAGAAGTTGTTAGTTGTATTGATGGCTACAAGGATTTTCCTGCAGACACAGTGTCTTTTTCACTTCTTAATTCCAGAAACGCCATTCACTCAAGACAATAAAAAGCATCATGTGGCTACATGAACTTGCGTTCTGAGTTTGTTTTGATTTGAAGCATACAATAAACCGGAGAGATTCAACTAAATCCAAAAGATCCTTGCTCTAGCCTCTGTTGGAGAAATTAGCAATTATAAATAAACATTTTTGCTTACTAGATGTTGTGGAATCCCAGCTATTTATACAATTATAGTATATTTCAATACTATTCATTACATCATAAGTTAAATGATAAGCATCAGTGTCACATTCTTTGGAAATCAGAGTGTATAACATCCATTTAAAAGATATTTCAGGCATTGGTAACCTTGACTACTTTTTTTCTAAACCACACCAGTCATTGGTGATTTCTACTGAAATTATTTTAAAGCAATACACTTCAAAGCTGTATTTAACATGTTTTTCCAATGATGTAAAATGTTTTCCACTTTAAAATGTTTTTACAAGTGGCAATATTATAACTCTGTAACTGTTCTAATATTATAACCATTTGCTATTAATCATCCTCAATACTGATTTTCTTTTTTCTCCCTCTTCAGCCTCTGAAAATCTGAACAGTACCTTGGGAACTGTAAAAATAAGCGATGGGCCAATGTAAAACCCTATATTCTGACATATTCCAAATGTGATTTCAATCCAAATCCTACATATGAACTTGTTAATTTTGGCCAATAGTTATTAAAAAAATACAAAATGTGCATACAGTGCAGGTTTGCAATTGTTAAAATACCAGGTAGAATCCTGAAGATCTTCTGCTCTGACAAAACCGCTTTCAACTTTATTGGCAACTTTTGGCTGATAATGAACACAGGATCTGACCCATCAGTCTGTCATGTCAGTTTTAGAGATTCGCTCACTCTAGCCTTGCTAATAAAGTTTGTTTTATTGCATTGAATTAGTAAAAAGCAGGTCTTTTCAATGATTTTAGCTTTCCAGTACAATTCCTTTGCAGCCGTTCAGAGCAACAAAACAGTTCATGTGTGGTTTATCAGGGATGGTTTTTTCCCCCACATAAATTAAGTAACAGAAGTTTAAAGCCTCACCTAGAAAGCCTGAAAAACTACATGTAACGCTGGGCGCCTGGGTAAACAGGCAAACTCTCTTGACTCCAGCACAGGGTCCCTTGGGCAAAGAAATATGAATTGGGGTGTGGGAGTGTGTGTGGGGATAGAGGGATGAGAGAGAAGGAGAGAGAGAGACAGACCTTTGGATGCTTAGGACTCTTCTTTTGCTCTTACATTACTCAGCAACAACTGCATTTTATCTGCAAACTTGAATTTTAACAACATCTGACTAAAATGCCAACCTGTTACATATCAAAATTCAACAGGGTCTGACCTATACTGTCATTTCTGCTTATTCACTAGTAAATGAAGCAAGCTTTATCCTCCATAAAGAGTTTCTGTCAATGGGGATCTCTTAACAGAGTTGCAGGCTCTCCAAGGTTCACAAAAAGGTAACCACAGAAAGCTCCTCCTTCTCCAGGCTTTGCACCACAGACCTTATTTAGTAAAGCAATGGAAGAAAGTGATCTGGATTTACAGGTATATAAAATTTTACAAAGTTACTGCTATCCAATGTATATACATACAGTAAAAGTGGGGCTGGGAAAAATTCTGAGTTTCACATGCCTAAAGCTATTTTGAATTAATACAGCTCATCTTCAGAGATTTTTTTGGTGTTTCTGAATAGTTTTATTTTTTTAAGGAACACAAGAGTAACTTTCAGACCTTCCTACAAATTAAAGAGTTTCTACTCAGCTACAAACCTGACTTTTTGGAAAAGTCCACGGAACAAGAGTATAATGCAAGAATACTTAGTAACTTTAGAAAATAACAACTTCCTATATATTTTGTGATATATTTTCCAAAGGCTTTGAACCACTAATACGAGCCTTGTGTCCACTGCACTGAGCTGTAAATGGTATCCAGAGGCATGGGTTCATTTTCAGTGGAAGACGTAAGTAGAGAGCAATTAGACTGTAAGTTTCAAAAGCTTTGCCTGGCATGCAGGGCACGTTGTGCAGATGTTTGAGTGACTGACTGGCCTGCCATCACAGTAACGGGGGAAAGGAATGATGTTTTTGTGCTATCCTTAGATTCTGGCACATGACATTAGAAAAGTCTTTCTGAGGCCAGCCTGCAGCAGAGTCTTTGCAAAGATTTCACCTGAGGGTGCCCAGTGAAGACTTGAAGGGAGATACAAACTATGTACTGAGATGACAGAGACTTTTGAAATTGAAAAGTGTTTCCCAGGATTATTTCATGGTCCTGTGGGAAGTTTTTCATTGTCCCACTGAAAATCCTGCCAAGGCTGCCAATATGAAACCATTTTTGAATCCAGTAAAATTATTTTCTTTTTGATTTTTTTTGGTTTTGCTGCTGCTTGGGTTTGTTTTTTTTTTTTAAAATACAATGGATAAAGTATGAGATTAGTCCCTTGGGAATTATTTCATTGTCTGGGATGTTTCATTTTCAAGAAGCCTGACATCTTAATTTAATCCCAACAACACACAGTATTATCCTTGTATTCATTACACAGAAGTGTGAGAGATTTTAATTTACTTAAGACAGGCCATAAAACTATATAAATATTATTGAAAATTAGTAGTATATTATTGTATAGTCTATATAAATATTACTGACTATTGAATATATAATTTAAGACAGTTTATTAATATTGAATATGAATAAGATGGATGTCTAAATAAAAATGCAGACAATAAATGAATACTTAAATATTCAAAACATACCCTAAGACTGCCCAAAGACAGTTTTTTCCTAAATGGTTTGACTCACATGCCATAGAAAATATGGAATATATATCTAGGATTAAAAAATATATTTGTAGTTTTGCCTCTGCCTTTGCCTTTTGTTATGGATAATTTTGCTTATTGCTCCCTAAATGAGGAAAAAATAGTTTACTAAAATAAGAAAAAATGTTCAGCAATATAGTATCTGTGATTTAATCCCATCAAATCATGACATTATCTTTAGAATACTACCAATTTAAAACATAAACCAGAAAGATGTAGCCCCTTGATATAAAGAAGCTACCACAAAGAGACCACAGCTGAAGGGCAGCAGTACTTACAACTCTGAAACTCCAAGCATTGTTAAGGTACAACACCAAAAAGCACTAGTATTTTTCAAAGATGTAGGCCATAAAGTTTTGCAGAATGTTTACCCTAAATGAATAATAGCTTGAGAAGTAACAGAAAACTTGCGTTCTGCTGTTGCTGTTAATTCTTGATATTTTTTTAGTGTATCTCAAATATTTATTTTACTTAAAAGTACTTAGGAGACTACATAGGAATTTCACAAGGAAGAAAGGCCCTATGCTCCCAGATGAAAGAGTAACAATGTCTTCCAAAGTCTCAAAAAGCAGTGAAATGAAAAGAAACCACTTTCCCTCCACTCCCCGTTTCAGCAGGGTTGGGCGCGAGGTTTTGTTTGGGTTTTTTTAGAAACCCCTATAGGTCTGAATTAAGTTTCAAGATTTTGAGCGACTGACCCATTCACTGATTACTTGGGATTAACAGTACTGCTGACTATTATTAGGAATAATTACCTCTACTTCTCTGTATAACCTGTATTGTCTTTAGCAACCAGCTCTCGTTTATTTGTAGAACTAAGTCTTTATTATGCAACATCTGGCTCAGAATTAACAAGTCATTCTTCAAGATCCCTCCACACTTTCAGCTCTTTTACTTTCACTACTGATATAACTCAATTTCATTTAAATTTCATTCTCATTGAAATTTTCCTGTGCTGTAATTCCAGTTTCATCATGGCCCTTCAGCTACTTGTACGGCCTCTGGACCACAGGATTTTTCAATAATTTTTCTCACATACCAGGCTGGTTTTGAAGCTGTCAAGACACTCTGTCTCACAGCACCCAAAGGAGGCCTATTCTGTTTCAGTATGCATGTGTAAATACCCATAATTAGAATCAAAAGTAGATTTCAGTGAGACTGAAACAATGGTAATACAGAGACAGACATATTAAGATTGTTATAGAATTATTTCTCATATGCTACCAACTAGTTTTTATTATGGTTTCAGCTATTTTGCCATATTTTTAAAATACCTGATGGACTTAGCATACTTTTTACACTAGTATTTCTAAGCATTTTTATTTAAAAAATACCATTTTTTCTGAGTATTATTGTTAGAGGTCAAAAAGTATCAGAAGTCTGCTTGGAGTGAATATTTTAGTCCTCTTCTACCTCTTTATCTTTAAGGGAAAACAAATTTAATGAGAAAGTTCAGGGGGAAAAAATTCTCTTTGTAAAATAAGTAGAATCAGCACATTTTAAAAATATGTAATATAGTAACCCCCAAAAAAACAGTTTTGCTGGAATGTTTGGACAGAACTCACAGCAAAGAACTCTTGGAATTTGTAGCACCATACAACTCCCAACACAAGGCTTCTTGTGGCAAATCGGACTTGTTACTGTTTACTGATCATAAAAATAGATCATGTTTGGCTCTGTATGTATGACTATAGCATCCTGGGTCTGGACGATGCCACTTTGGCAGCTGTGACTGGGACACATGGGGTGATGGCTGAAATTGCTCTGCCAGATGAGCAAAGGGAGGATTGAGCAGTTGGTGAGTGTCATTACATCACTGCGCCCAACTGTGGGGCCCCCAGTGCAGAAAAGGTACTGGTAAAGTGGAAAAAGCTCAGTGGACACCACCAGAACGGATGGGGCTGGAACACTCACCCTGTGAGGAGAAGCTGAAGGAACAGAGCCTGTAGAAGAGGTGCTGTTACAATACAACATAAACTGAGTGTACTCGAGTGAATTTACTGAGTAAGGCTAACAGAGTAAAGATTGTGGTTATATCAGCTCCAGGAGTTTTCTTCTTGTAAGTCCTATGTAAGTCCAGTAAACAACACAATATCCATTTGTGACTGGTAAAGAACACAAAGAGCCAGACAGCTCAACAGCACATTTTATACTCAGCTTTGAATTCACCACTGGTTGGAAACGCAGCTTGAGAGAAATTTGCAGCTCCAGCCACAGCCCACGGAACTTGATATGAGCCTGTTAATCTCAATTCACATGGAACAAGCCATTATTTAAGAAGAAATACACTGTGCAAAGTACTCTCAGGCTTTTATTAAGAATTTAATCATAATCCACAGTAGTCACTGCAGTCTTCTAAGCTCCCAGTCTAAAATACCATGTTGCTCAGATAAAATAATGATTTTTCTATTTCCTTACCCTTGTGAATGGTGAGAGATACTCTAATTCTCTTCAACAGGAAAAAGAAGCGTTTTGTCGGAGGATACGGTGCCACTGTATTGCACTATCAGTTCTACTATTGCCAGACAATTAAAATTTTTTAAAGTTTCAAACGATTCAATGCATTCATCTTCAGCAAAATGTCTATGCATCATGTCTGATTATATTTTTAATTGCAAAGCAATAAAGCAAAACAAAGAACCCATGTTGGAGTTTGTCCAGCCTCTCTCTCTACATTTGCCAAGATGGGGCCCACCTTCTCAATCTCACAGAAATATTATTGAAAAATCAGTGTGCCAGAGGCTGTTCAAGTTCCTCATGGAATTCTACACCAGATATACCACTCTACAGTAATAAAAAATCTGCCACATATACCACTCTGGATTATATTAAACATGTCTTAGCTGGAAGAGACCGAGCTTAATTCTAGTTAGAGCAGTCACCACAGTCATCATTTAGAATAGTATTGACTCAACTGCAGGCTTGCGTTTCAACTCCGTCAAGCCCCTTAAAATCTATGCCACAGGTACATCGCCTGCAAAATCAGCCTGCCTATCTGAATTACATATATACACAGTCTGTAAAACACTTTTAAATTTTTCAGTAGTTATATTACTACTTTCCTTCCTAATAGCAGCATTATATTACCACAGTTACAAATAAATAAATAGATCCTGCATATCTTGATAACACACCCAGAGTACTGTGGATATGTATCCCTCTTATGACCAAAACCAGCAAACGTTTAGGCAATTAGCTATTAAATAGGACTGGAACAAGGGGAAAAACACACCAACCGCTATCTAGGAAGATTTACAACATTTTCTTAGAGGAAAAAAATATCAAAATATCATCCATTCATCGATTTATAGAAATATTTGGCAATTCTGGAGCAGATATAAAAGAACTGTTCTTTAATAGACTGGCAACTCTACTAACCATCAAAAAGTACTAAAGGAAAAAGCATTACCAGTTAATGCTGCTTAGTCTGTTCAGATCAATGTCTGTGTGGGTGGTTCTTGGAATATGTATTTGCAAAAGTATGTTTTGGATCAGTTGAGCTATAAGGATATCAATTATATCCTCTTGTGGGTTTCCACTTTTAATATTCACTCTGGCTCCTTAAAGTTCAGAAGTGCAGTACCTACCAGCTTGATGAAATAAGCTTACTTGGTTAAGGTAATATCTGTCAGATACCTGCAAGGATGCTGCTGCTCAGGCAGGGACAGATTCCAAAGTCCTCATTCACAGTGAATGGGATGTAGCATCTGCAGCAATCAATGGGCTGCTTTTGGGCTGTGACAGTATTTGGAATGAAAAGAAAAAACATAACTTGGCTTTAAAATATGGCCAAGCTGCAAAATTCTAGTGTGGATACATACTCTGAAGCCCTCCATATATTATAAAAGGCCACGCTGCTTGATCATATAGTTCTGGTTTGGCTGAAAGTAGCTCATAATGCTAAGTTAACAGTCAGAAAACTTTTCTTTAGATCCAAAGGGTGTTTTTTGGTGTGGGCCTATCTGTGGTTCTCCACCCTAATTTTTGGTTCATAAATTGAACTGGACACCTAAACTAAATACCAAATGGTCTCATAAGCTAGATAAGAGCATACTAATTACAGAAGCAACTTGTTTTCAAACTAGGCATAGCAGCCAGCTAAGACCTAGATCATGAATAGTTTTATATTAAAGCATTAATTTTCAATTGAAGCACAGGGAACCAGAATGTTTTTCGAATCTTCATAGAAAGAAATCAGCATTATGTGACCTCTTACTTTATGATATTTCCTCCATCCCTTGTCACTCCTTTCCATTCCCCTTGTGTGGAATTGCACTGAATTCCAGTGACAGAATCCACATATCACTCTCCCTTTGCCTTCCTAATTGTTATTATTGCCTTAGCGAAGACAATTTGGATTCTAACAGGCTCATAAGCAAAGATGGTAAGGCCTAAATTAAGCTACTCTGCAAAACAGGGAAGTTTTTTTCCTGTTTCTTGTTGATTCTTTCTGTGTTAAGTCAAATTAGAGCTGTGAGATTTCCACTGTGCTTTGCCTCACCTTTTGTTTATTGCATATTGGCTTCCAATTTTGTAAATTAACCTAATTATGATTAAAAACCAGCAGGAACATTCTGCTAAAAATATATGCTTACAAAGGAAGCTCCTTAGCCAAATTGCCGTTCTTTTTCTATAGAAACTAGTAACTTCAGTTTTCATGGGAAAAATCATAACAATAGCTCCCTGATTATCCACAAAGGAAAAGATTTTTTTAGTTACCTACAAAATCAGAAAGAAACATTGATAGGTGCTTTCCTCACAGACTGAAAAAAAACAAACCAAAACAATCCCTACCTGACCTGATTATGTTAAATTTGAGAGAATGTCCTTCCTCAGAAATCTTTGTATTTTTCACCTTTTATCTATCCTGAGCCATGATGGTGATTTTCTTTTATAAAGAAATTGCCTGCACTACTTATGTGATGTGAATATATTATTTGTTTCTAGCCACCCTTACTCTTGGCTACTATCACACTCATTGTAACTAAAAAGGAAGCCTCAGGCATATAACCAAAATCTCTTACATATGTATCCAGTACAATATGCCAAAGATCTGTTCGTTATCTGTTACGGTTCACAAATTCACCACCCATTACAGGAGAAGCAGCAGAACTCACAGCTCATCTCTTGACATCTCCGCCAGAAAATGAGGAGCTGTTTATGTGATTGCCTTAAAGGAGTTCCAGTACAGCCCCTACTCATGCTAAAACACACTTAGTTATCTAGTTAGCTTTTCATTTTCACATACCAGCACTGTCTTTTTACACTTTGGTTGAAAACACTGCATGAAAAGCATTGCTCAAGTGGAGTTAGAAGTGGTCCCGCTCTTCAATGTTGGAAAAAAATTCTGTACTGTGTCAAATCAACTCTCACAGGATCCTTTTAAATCTTGTATTTGCAGAGCAAAAGTAGTACATACCTTGATCAGGGCTTTTACCTCTACATACCAGGGGGAAGCATGTCTAGAACTGCATCACAGTGAGATGTCTAATTTTTTTTTCTAAGAACCTCTGAAATTGATTAAATGTAATTTTGTCTTTGAAAGACCCTTTATAAACTCATTCAGAGAAGTATGAACGCTATTTAGTGAGAGTCAGGAAATTAAATTATTCCTATCTAAATATTCCAAAAATTAGTAAAAGACATACAAGAAAGAGTAAAATAATAATAGGGGTAGGACTCAGTTCAAAGTCTAGATACAAACTCTTCACACCTCAGGAAATGCAGACTCACATCCTAATTTTGTAATTAAAGATCTGCCTACCAGAGCAATAATCTAAATATGCAAAGGAATTTAAGTAACGAACTATGAAGTCTTTGCTATTTAGTTCTACCTTTGCAATTAAATAAATAAATCAGTGGGGCATTGAATTGCCCTCAGCATCCACAGTGCCATAATTCCATGGTTTTTTCCTCTGCGTTAAGTAAAACCTAATGGCTGAACTGGCAATGGGGGGGAGAGGGGAGGAATGACACAGGATTATAATATACCATTCAGAAACAATCTTAGAAAGTCATAAACAAGAGGAGGACTTAGAACCTCATGCAGGAAATAGAGAAGCAAATTCCCTACTATGTTCAGATGAAAGGTGAGTTTATGAAACCCATGTCAGCACGCAATTGGTTTTGTTTCTGTTTTATCGCACCACTAAAAACGCATCTTTTTTCACCACTTTATAATGGTAGTTTTAGAGTGTGAAAAGTGTATAGTTTTATATCATTTTGCAATCAGTTTAAGCTCTCTAGGATCAAAACTTTCTAATATCTTCACAGTAATTTGTATGATCTTGTAAAGTATGAATAGAATAAACTAGCACATTCATCCGCATGCCACAGCAAGCCCGTTTAGTATTGTGTACAGCCTGTTTTTCTTAGAGCTGCAAGTCTTGAGATTGCTAGCCTTTGCTTTGGAAAAACATTTTGAATAGTTTTCCCAAATACTCTAATTCTAGTTTTGCTTTATTCATTGTCCCACATTAAGTTATGCACACCGTAGCAATCACTAACATAGCCTTTATACACTGATTACGTTCAAACGCTATAATATATGTCTCAATTGTGGAGATGTATGTTTAGTACTGTAGAAGGAATAAACTTCTCCAGAGACAAGGCAGGTCTTGGGATCAATATAATTAAAGGGCAAATGTCGAACAGCCATAGGCTCCAATTTGAGTTTGAGTGTCCTAGTCATTGCAGTCATTGCAGCCTGCTCTTACTAAAGAGAAGCCATAGGCCTTCTAAATCCTCAGGAGGTCAGGAACAAAGCAGTCTTTTTTGATCATTGTGAATGGTTTTCTTGAATTATTTATGGAACTTGCTTCTACCTCATTTCTTTAAAACTGTAAACATCAACATCTCATAGTAGTTTCATTGCTACATGCAGCTAACACCCACAAAATCATTGCCTTTCTCACCAAGTGCAGTGACAGAGATCTTTTTTAATGATCAGCTTGTACTACGTGTTCATTCAGAATAGTCCTAGGAGTAGAACGACACTCTTCAGAGACTTCTCCGCTGTAGTATCCTGTTTACACAATGTACTTTTAATCATTTAAGAAGTACACTGGATTTATTTTCACATCATTCTTTACCATGAAATTTATAGTTTATAAACAACTTTAAACTATGTTTGCCCTTGACAAGGTCAAGAAGGGCACACAAACCATCAGCCACACCTCTAACTATAAAGTAGCTCAGATCTGTCATCTGAGTCAACCAATAAATAATAAAGATTGATGAAAGCAGCTCTTAAACTACTTTCTAAATGCATTCTATTTTCAGAATCACTAATGGCTGGCCATTAAAAAAGAAAACAAAAGGATTTTTTTTCTTTTTTGTTAGAGTTTTGTATTCATCTGAAATTTAGAATCTGCTTAATACTTTTTTCAAAGGTGAAAAAAAAGTCTGCTGCCTTGATGGAACCAACATTGTGATGAGGAGTACTCTTACATGATGCTTGCTGAACAGCACTCTGCAGAGTAGTTATAGAAAATGGGATAATTTGTGTCTTTAAAATATCTGTGGCTTTCTATTTGTCCCTTATCCTCATGTGCATGTCTGGAAAAAGTTCTCTCGCTATGAAACTATTTACTATTCCTCCTTTAATTAAAATGAAAACTTCGTTGTGGGTTGGAAAACACAGAAATCAGTAGTAGCTAACTAGTAAAGCATGTTCCCAGTTCCCAGGCTTAGACGGGACTTGGAGAAGGCTTGGGGTATAAAATATGTACTGTCAGACTGCTCTATATAAACTATGTCAGCTTCAGAGAGAAGGTTTATCTTTCAACAGTCCAGACATACTATTACCTACGGATTCAGACTTCCAGATGGTACAATTACCACAAACTTCAGTCATGTGTCTTTAACATGGTTGTTCAAGGGCTGCAAGGAGTCAAAATACCATTAAGCAACACATATTTGTGCATGCAAATAACTGGTGTGGAAAACCTATATGCACAGGTGGGTTTTATACATAAATCTCAGGAGTAAACAAGTGTAATCCAGGCTGGAATTCAGCTTTGTGTGCAGCAACTATGTTAGTAAATATGCCCCGTCAAGTTAGGACACAACAGCGTAAAATCTGCTATACATTTGGTACTACGATATGGGTCTTTAACTGAGGCATAACACTGTTTTCTATTCAGAGCAAAATCTCTGCTTTTATCTTTTGTAACTTGCATTACAGTGAATCTGAGCAGCTAGGAAAGAAGAAGAATGAGCGGAAAATCCCAGTTGACCCTTAGAGCCCTGGATTATAATACAAATTATGGTCATGAGGCAGATACACAGTCTGGTTAGCAGACTGAACAAATACAGGGCCAGAATATGCTTAATGTGAATGGATCCTTCAGATGATGAAGCTGTCCAATCCTACCAACTCTCAATAGGATATGCACACGTGTGAGATTTTTAGAGGCTTCCAATTTGAACAAAACTCAATCGCTTTCTCACAGAATGACAAAAGATATTAATGACCACCAAATTCTGACCGCCCCTCACCCCCTAAAAGAATGACATTACTAGAATTTTTCAATACACTAGTTACATATCTTTAAACCTAAGTAAACCAAACCCTCTCAATGCTTTCTTAGCAATGGGTGCACCGTTCTTGCTGGACATTTTCCAAAACAATTTAGGCTGAGGCAGATATCCCCCATTGAAAATATTAACTGAAATTACTTAATTGTGGTAATATTATAAGCAAGTGAAGATAGGCCATTATGAATATTAGGCATCTTAAATGTTAGTTATTTCTACCTGTGTAACCTGTGTACATTAAGTTAACTTAGGGATTATGAAATTACAGCACTCTCTTAATAGAATTTGGAGAAGGTGCAGTAAAATTAAATTCTTTAAAATGCTCAGAGGAAGGTCTTGTTATGGAACAGAAGACGTCAATCACCATCTTTTGTTATGACTTTCTGTGCACATTAACAAATTCCAGGTCTCTATCAGATGTAGACCAGGTTCAGAACAAAGACCCAGAACAGGTCTTGGGAGTCCTGTGAGCAGATCTCCCCTGCCTTCTCCTAGATGAAAATCTGGTGAAGCAGTCCAACTCAGAGGATCTACACTCATCAGTGACAAACAATGAGTACAATTGAAACTGCTTTCACTTCAGTTGCAACACTATAGCATCTCATCTGTTACTTATCAGGGAAGAGTGTTGTTATACTGCAAACGTTGCTAATGTTCATACATTATTTCTGGGAGAGCAGATTGGTGGCCTTCGGTAAACCAGACTTTTCCCCTTTCCCTTTCTCTCATTTCTGTAAAGATGGTAAGTATTATAATCCCCATAAGACCCACATAACTCATTAAAATTCATTTTAAAAGATCACATTATATATTGTCATCAGTCTATGCACCACAATGGACACACCACTGAAACATAGAGGGAAATAGCCTAAATTTTAATTTCAGGAGTCACTTGGAACACCAGCTGGATGTAACCTCATACTGCAATTCTAACTACTGTCATTCAGCTATACTTTCAAGTAATCTTCAAACCCATTTGTCACTTGACTCTTCCACAAGCGTTTATATATATACACACACACATATATATAGTCCATCTACACACTGAAGTCTTACATACATTCATCTCTGAGCAAAAATAACCATGACTTAATATTACCGTGATCTATTTCAGTCCTTGAAATGTCACAACTGAAAGGGCCAATCTTTCCAAGCAGGGTAGGAGGTATATTTCCAGCTCTGTTATCTTCTATCATACAGATTCAATGGCAACACTTCTTTTGCGAGAGCAGCAGTGAGCTGAAAATCCTGCTGTGAGCCAGCAGCTGAACTGCATTGGGTCAGCTAGCACAGGAGTACTGATGTGAATCCAACAAATTAACAGCAACATATAAGTTTCACAGACATTTCTGCACAGCATAAATTAAGATGCTTCATTATTCATACCAAAACCATAGGAACTCTATTTGGAAATGAGACACATTGTATATGTCACTTGGATAACTCATCTGTGGGTAACAGCACCAAAATTACACAAAAGTTTGATAAACTCAACACACAGTGGACATACTTCAATAATCCACCACTTTAAATGTGAAGAAAAATGCAGTCAGGCTATCAGTGATTTCAAGGAAGGTCATATCTGAGTTCAAATATTCTGCTGTGCATCAGAAAGTATTTTTTTATTGTTCTGTAACAATTTTTTTCCATGATTGTCTTTTGAAAGAGAACTTATTCATTCCTATAGATACATAAGTTTTGTTTTGGATATTAAAGCTAAGGGCCCAAAATTTTAAGATGGCAGTTATTATACCAGATGATGAAAAGCGTTCATCCCTAACTGTAGCTTCCAGTGTTTGAGAGAGAGGAATTACGAAAGGAAAACAAGAGGTATTATCTGTACACACTACATAGGCCCAAGGAAGAATTCATCTGCTCAGGAAAAAAAAAAAGGTTGTATCTGCCCTTCCCTCTGACCACGACAGCATTACTTCTCAAAGGACAAATTGGAAAATCATTACAGGTTTACAGGACAAATCCTTAGCCCAGTAATAGAGAACTGAACAAAGACCTCTCACAGGTAAACAGTAGGGTGGGACACAAACAGAAATCACTTATGCTACACAATACAAATTCCCATATTAGCCACAACGAAGAGCTTGTGCTATGCTAACCATTTCAAAATTATTACAGCTTTTTGCCCCTCAGTCCTCAACCCAACCTGTGCAAGTTTCCTGCAGAGACAAGATCTCACCACACTGACACAGCGCTTCCTTTCAGGCCAGAAACAAACACGGATGAAATGAATGTTGACCTAATGGTATGTCCCAATTAACGATTACTTTTGAGACTATTGATCAATTCAGTTTTCAGTGAAAGCTCTTCCTGACAAATATAGATACCAAAGGATAGCTGTGTCAGGAACACAAATATAGAGATTACTGGCACAACGCAGGAAAAAAGACAATTATTGTTTTAAATATTTCCAAGTTGTGCTTCTAATGAATTTGGTATTTGTGACACTGGTAAACTACAGAGCTTATCTAACAGGCTGGGGGTTTTGGTTGTTTTTTTTTGTTTGTTTGTTTGTGTGTTTGTGGGTTTTTTTGCTTTTTTAGTCTTTAATATGTAATGACATGGGGCGTAAACACATTTCATTTTCACATGGAAAAAAGCAAGCTTCTTTCTGAACACAGGAACATCCCCCCCTCCCCCATCAGTTTGATTTATTACTTCTACTGAAATGTCAGCATTCAGTTGTTTCATGTGGTTTCTTTTTTGAACTATGTAGCAAACTGAAATCTGTCCCTTGTCAAATTGCATAGCTTGGCACAGTTGTGCCAGAATTTTATTACAGGTGAGCTCTTATTTATGTGATTACAGACATTATCATCTACACAGACTGTTGTTTTCTAAGACAGCAATAAAATACTCTATATGGAGGGTAAATAAAGCACTCATCTTTTTAACACAGAAAAAAAAAAGATGCATTTAAAATTCTGTCCATCCCTACATCTCTGTTCTCTGGAGAAATGAGGGAACAAGCACCACATTTGGGGTTCCCAAGGGACAACACTCTAAAGCAATTGACAGCATACTGCCTTGAGAATTCAAATGACTACACACTTATGTGATTTAACATGTGTGAATACCAAGCAAAAAACCCAATGAAAACTATTTTGTGATAACAAAGAAAGGAGGTATTCATATACATGCCTTGGATCAGATCCACAAATATATTCTCATGGAGTTATATTAGATAAAGAACAATCTCCCCCTCTCCCTCCTGCAATATATATTATACACACTTAAGTGACTAAAATTCAAAATAACAGGTTCTTAGAACTGGTCTGACAGAAACTAGCTAGTGTACTTATGTTTGTTCTCCTGTGCAGCCCTATAGCCACAGAGATGGTGGGTGCTGGGCCGCCCATGCACAAACACAACCTCCTCTCCCACTCCTGTAAATGTCCTCCTTCCACTCTTCCAAAAAATGTTCCCACCACCTCTGCATTGATCTGCCCACAGAAGTAGAGGTTTCACTTGGCACAGTGGTCTGTGCCTGAGCAAATGTCACCAGGATCATCCGCATAATCTGGGTCTGGGCGACTCTGATCTGCAGGTCACCATAAGCAATCTTCTCCCCACACCCACTGTGGTCCCGCTGTGTCATCACGCACTCTGCGCTAACATTAACTTGCTTTAGAGATATGGAAAGGAAGATCTGGATTCCCTTGCAGCATCCAAAAATTAGCAGATAGCAACATAAAAAGAAATGAAACATAAAATTGTACTTGCAATCACAAGAAATATTTGCTACGGTACAATTAGTAATTTTATAAAAACTTACAAACTTTATAAAAATCAGAAAAGTGACAATAATTTCTACTTGAGACAAAAGATTAACCTTTTAAACCTTGCCCTTCATGTATGTTTGTCCCTTTGCTCACAAACGATAGCTCTAACCCACCACTAAAATGTAACAAATTATTATAATCCTCTTCTGAAATTGTAGGTAAAAATCAATGCTGGCTCTCAGTTAACTGTTACTAAAGCCCTGTGCAGCCCTTCCTCAGGATCATAAAGTAGAAACTCCTAAATCTCAGAAAAAATCACAGTATTTGAAAAACTTCTGTCACAGTTGAACTAGGAAGTGTTAGAGATTCCCTTATTCAATGTGAATTTTTCTTTTAATTTAGAAAAATAAGAATCAGGCAAGTAATCAGACTTTAAAATCTTGGAGATTCATTTGTGCATTCATGGAAAGGAATTAATTTTTTTAATGACTAAAATAACCTCCATTTCTAAAGAAAGTTATACCCTTTGCTCAGTTGCTAGATCTGTGACGAACGAGCTGTCACTGAAACGTGTAACATCCGACGTGCCTCACTGAGCGTTTCCCTTTCGTTTGAGAGAGCGCCTAAATGAACGTTGTTCCGCGCTCAGCGCAGGGCCCGCACAGCGCCGCGGGCCTGGCTGCCGCGGGCTGCCGCTGGGGGCGCTCCAAAGCCACGGCTCCTCTCCCTCCGCCGGCCGTCAGAGTACTCGCGCTTATTGAGCACAACGACCTTTCTCAAACCGAAATTACCCAAGCGCTGGACGCAAAAACACTGTAGCATCATCTTAGCTGAAGGAGCAATCTCCCCAGATGCCAGCAACAGGCTTGCCACCATTAGAATCGCTCCTGATGTGGTCACCTTTGGCAGCGAAGCTTTAAGTACTACCGTATGACTTTAAAGTGTCTTTTCTAACCTAAATGATTCTATAATTCTACGGTCCTATGATTAAATCACCGCAGTATCATTAACATGACTGTTCTCATTCCAGCGAGTGCAGGAAACAAAGCAAACAATTTACGAGCAAACTGACTCAACAGCAGGTACACTACTGCATTCCACGTCTCGAGTGAATCACAGCGTACCAGCAGCTAACGCTGACAGCCAGCTGTCCTGCGGCTTGAGACACCAACCTGCAGAAAGGGTGGCCACAGGAAACACAGGCTTTTCATTCGCAGTCACGCACAACCGCGGGAGGGAAGAGCTGATGACGTACGCCTGCTTTCCTTTCCCGTAGATCAGCTGGGAAATGGGGATTTCTCCTTTGTGCATTGCACAACCGAGTAGTGTTCAAACAAGCTTCAATGAGGGCGCTTCATGAAATACAACACCAAAACCAAACCAGAATTCAGGCTTTCTGGTTGCACCTAGTCAAAATGCATGATTCGATCAGAGAAACTAATAATGCTGAGGGCTGAACTCCAGCAGGTACCAAGACCAAGTCCGTAAGATAATGAATATGCATGCAAGTCTGTATTTATATTAGCAAATTTGCATGTGCAAATGGACAGCAGTGTGCATTTATCAATTATATTCACACATGACTACCTTTGGCTCCTTTTGAAAAGATAACTATATTTCTCTCGATAAATCCTGGCCAAAGGCCTAGGCCAGTTGGAACTGTCTATGCCAGAAACTGTGGACATAAAATACTTTCCAGGTGGTACTCTGTTCCTTGCAGAATCGAGTCCCAAAACAGGGAGTTCTTGTTGGAGTTTCTACAGTGAAGCTACTGATGGTTATGACTGTCAAATAAGCAGTGCAGCCCAAAGGCTTGTTCACAAGCTTAAAGGAAAAGCACTGTAACTGCAAACTTGCACCGAATAACAAGCTTATTTAGCTTTCAGTAAATGAAGTGTTTTATCTAATAGATTTTTTTTTCTTCCTCTGATGGCTAAATGCTTTCCCTATTACTAACGTGTGAAATGATCTAGAGTATTAGTGTTTGCATTATGCAGTTACTTGCGCAGACCTTGGAAAAACGACTGCTTCTGGCAAAATTTACTGGAGAAAAAAAATTCCAGATAGAGATTTGACTTAGGGCATTACTGTTCAATGAGGAGTGGTTTGGGCAAGATCTTATTTCCACTTTTGCCCTGCAAGAAAATAGGCAATGACTGGTAAATGAGTTGGAAATTATTACTATAATTAACATGTCTTCAAAGCAGCCGTTGGAAATTGTGCATGAGGCAACAAACTAATGAAGCTCCAGTTGCACAAAAACAAAAGGTCACAACAACCTGAGGGAAGCCATGGTAGAAGCTGTTTTAGGGAACTTTTCCCATATTGAAGGCAGGCTCTGAAGAAGACAGTGACAACAGCATCCTGCCCTGCATAATTTCATTGTCTCAACAGTGAGTCTCCCAGTAATGAATGCCTGGTGCTGTCAGCACACACAGAGGCATTTGGAAGTCCTTGCAGAAAAAAAGAAAACAGGAGGTATGGGGAGGGGGGAGTTTAGGATGAAGCCAGAAAAAAATGCAGCCAGCAAAGTATATTTGCGATATGAAGAAAGATTTGTTTGGTCAAATCTTGATTTATTGTGTAAATAATCACTCAGCCAGTGTGCACTAATAACATATGGCATGCACGGAACAGTTCAGTACGAATCCTTTTCAAATGGTACAGCTCATTGCTGCACTTTAGTTTTTCTCTCAAAAGTAAGATTATATTCCTGCGGGTCTCTCAAGAAATCTTCAAATTGTTCCCTGCCTTCAAATTCTGCTTGCTTTTGCAGAATAAAAGAAAAATATCTTCATACAGATTCTCCCTGTTTACTTTTTTATGAAAATAGGAATCAAATCCATATTAAAGACTCTAACTGCATTTTAAAATAAGCTGCTAAAAAGAAATAATGGTTGGAAAGCATAGCACAAGCATATTGTGTACAGGTTTTACACAAGCGCCCACGCACATATTTCTGCCATGACACCCACTTTTCCACATCATTCCTAATTTGCAACGTTCTTGTTGCTGGTCCTGATCCAAATCCCCCTGCAACGAATGTAACTTTTTCAGCTGGTTTCAGATTGCCTGGGATTCAGTCGAGGCATTTGGCCTATAAAGAGCATATCAGGAATGCTGGCTCATGACGGGGAGGAGGATGTTAGGGGTACTTTCACAATGTTGATAAACAGCCAAGCATACAAATGGTAGCTGAAACTTCAATTTGTATTGACGAGAAAGCAGGAACTATCCTTCTGACTGTTCTGGTATACGACAAAGTGATAGCTAGCTCCAATTAACCTTTAAATCCTTCTTAGAACAGCCTGAGAAGACTCTGCCTATTAAAGATTGAGTTCATTCCATTATTTTAGATTTCCTTCCTTTTTTTTTTTTTTTTTAAATCCCAAAATCCATTCCAGCATTCCTGGCAAGTTATTGCTCAGGCTGTGGGGTGAACCTCATTGAGCAACACTGAAATTCTTCAATGAAACTTCCTGGATAATAAGCAGTAACGACTTACTCAAAAAGGGTTGTTTTGTGTGCGCTACTCACTCATCTCTGCTTGTTCTGTCTTGAAGTGAACATCTGATTAGTATGCTTTCTTAAATCAGCATCATTAGCAGTTAGTGGTAATGAACTAACAGGATTTATTACCCTCCTCTTTTTCTGTTTTGAGTACCAAAAGAGAAATTTACATCATCTTCAGCTTTGGTCAGGAAATGTTGAGGACGCAGAGAAGGCCTACTAAAGATACTTCCATTTTTGCCTCTTAAACTCTAATATTTGTCATAGTAAAAAAATGCCAAGTGTGATTTTTCTTCTTTCTCTTACACATCTAGTAAGTTATTCCAGTGATCTGACTATATTCACAGAGCTAGCCTTTACTACCTACTCTGTCCGTGAAAGTCATCCACTTGCACGAAGCTCAAATGGTAGAGCACATACAGCCAATTCCACTGTAAAAGATAGTTAGCCATCTGTTAACTGCATTTAAAGTCTGCAGTGGGACCTACTATAATCTTCTTTAAAATATCTCTGGGGTTACTTTTACAGGCTTGGAAAGATAAGGGAAAAGTATTTCTTCCTTTGGAATTAACACTGCATGTATCTTTCTTTTGTGGCAGGGCACGGGACAAAACAAGGTACACATAAAGCACTGAATGTATACAAAATTAACATCACCTCTTAAATCTTTGTGATGTCTGGGACTGTGAAAAATGACTAGTTTTCTGACAAACACTTCATATTCGAAATGAAATAACCATTCAGACAAAAAGAAAAAAAAAACAAAACAAAAAACCGAAACATCAGTAGACACAATTATACCATCTCTGCAAAGCTGGAATTTTGCATTTGCAAATAAGAACATTTGTAAAAGTGGGAAGTGGTCAAAGCTCAAATGCCATGCTTTCATTAGACTTTGTGCATAGTTAGGACAACAGTAACTCTTTCTGGAAAAAAACCAAACCCAAACCCAAAAAACAACATCACCCGTAAAAACAAGCAAACCCAAAACAAAATCAAAACCGACCACATCCTTTGTAAATTAATTGGTTATTTTACTAGAATTCTTATTTTTTTTTAGGAAAAAAATTTAGGGAATATAATTAGATTATTTGTAAACTCTAGAAAGTAGTCAGGAGAGAAAGTTACAGGACTGTGCCAAAAACTATTGCCTGGTTATTTAGGATAAACTAGCCCTCACAGCAGAGTGAGGAAGTGATTCATAACTGAACGTTAGCATTGACTGTTTTCCAAAAAGTTTTCTTCCTCCACTGGCAAATCCAAAGACACCCAAGAAAGCAGATCTCATAAGAAAATTCAATAATACCTAACATCTTCCTGTCTCCTCTTGCTATTTAACAAAGCAATTCACTTGTTGCTGTTGTTTCTAAGGAAATACACCTTTTCCTTTATCTCAGAAATGGACCAGGTCTGACACGTAGATCTGTGATCCCTCCTACTCCCAGCAGTCTTCATAGGTAGTAATTACATTAAAATAGCTTAAGTCTTCCCCTGTCGTGGTCTGCTCTCATACAGCAAAAGGTCCTTAATGCTGAAAAGCTTTATTGCCAGAATGAGTCCCCCCCAATTTCCTCAGCTAGGCTACTAAGTGTCCTTTAGGCTCAAGCACGTCAAAGGAGAAGACTTTCATGACTGCAAGATTAGTACTATGAAAGCAATCCAAGCATGCTCATACTCTTCTCACGAGCCATTAATCTGCTCCTCTTTCATTCAGCTTTGCTGAAAGATACAGGTTGTACTTTACATCACTTTTTCATAAAATGCCACAATTCAAGGTTGACCGAAGCCCACGCTATGAGTTTTAACTTGGTGTTTCTCAGCACGAGTCAGCTGAGAAGCATTCATGCATCTGTAACTCCATTAATTACATGGCTGCTAAAGCAAGGAGAAGTTTGGTTCATGTTATAACAGATGCCCTTTCAGATTTCCTTTATTCCAGCAGAGAAGTTGAACGCTGACAGCAGTGTACAGCCTTATTGGACAATATTATAATTTGGACTGTTATCTTCCACTGAGAAGAGGTTCCTTCCATATTTTATGACACTGTCCATTAAAAGCTCTCTAGACCTCTACTGTGGTATTTAAGAGGCACGAAACATTTTGATAAGTAACAGTCACTTCTGTTGAGTGACTACTTAGGAAAAACACCGAAAGAGAAAGAGAAAGATAAAGAGAAAGAGAAAGAGAAGAAAAGAAAAAAGGGTTGATGGTGTTACCTTGATAGGAATGAGATATCCATCTAAAAGAATTCCTTGCGGGCACAAACTATGAGCATAGATGCCAAAGTTGACTCTCTGATTACTTTATTTTCAACAGGAAATTTAAGGACAAGTGATGATGTTATAACAGATAATCACTTTCCTTGATTGAGAAAAGCCAGAGATTTTACAGCATGTTTAAAACCTAGGTGGGAAACATGTCAAAGTGATTTTACTCAATCCAGCCACAAGATAAGCCACAGAGGGCTGACTTCTTGTATTTTGTATCTAGTAGCATAGAGTGTATGGGAGACAAATAGGAGTAGGACTCATCTCCTGTAGCCTGTGGGCTACAGTAACGGCTGGAGCGTTTCTCTATTGTTCCACACCATGAGAAACCTTTCATTTCCATGTTCCAGCTCTTGCAGGTCTGAACAAGTCATGCTTCTGTATCTAAGAGGATGTTTTACCTTAAACCACAAAGTCAAATCTTCAGGTACATTACACTGAGATTCGCAGTTTGTCAATGGAGGATTAATTCATGAATGTCTTCTGATTACAACTTTCTTGTAAACATGAATAAACCCCAAAACACCGGGAAGCTCCCCTAAGATATTCTTATCTAAAAATCACCTAATTCTACACAAGCATTATTTTCTTTTAATGTCTCTGAGAAAAAAAAAGAAAAAAAAAGGAGGAAAAAAACACCTCCAAACCAGTAAGACAATTAGGGGGAAAAAAGCGTATCTACTATTTCTGCATACTTTATTTATAAAGCATTTATAGCTCAGGTCATCTCAGAGGTCCACACAGAGATCCCTGCAAATCATGCAGAGGCATCTATTTTTAAAGCTATTGGGGAACACAGAAATATCTCACATGTTTGCATCTGGAATTGTTTTTAGAAATGCCACCTAGAGGGGCAATGCAAAAAACCATGCTGTCAAAGAATAAACAGCATCTTTATGTAAGGCAATTAATTCTCCAAATGCAGTCCAATCTGTGAATGGCTGGTAAACAAATAGGGTAACTGCCAGTATAAATATTTATTTGGGAACAGAGGCAGCGTCAAAACAATCAAAAGTTTGTCTCAAGCAGTCAGTGTGCATGAGAAGGAACATGAATAGGTCTAAGCAAATGCTCAGTGGAACTTTGCGCGTGAATTTAAAGTATACAGGAACATTTTAAAGACTTTAGTATTATTAACAGTTCAGCAAATTGATCATCATGACTTTTTTTTTTAATTCCTCCAGTAACACTTAGTATAAGCTGCTATTATAACAAATAAAGTCCAGAAAGCTATTTCATCCACATTACTTCTACTGTAAATCCACTAAATCACTTGAAAATAATAGTGCATAGAGAGAACGTAAACATTAGTTACCAACTAGCAGCTACAGCCATTTGACATCTTACAAATCTTAACTTTTTTAAAAGGTTTTATTCTAAAAAGGGAAGATCTAAATAAATAATTAAATATTCTTAGTTTTTGGGACAACTTTATCAGAAAAACATCGTTGTAATTTTGAAATTGTAAATTCAAGAAGGAGAACCATGGTAATGGTACTTCCTCTATTTGTTCAAGCGCAATTAGATTGCTTTGACTACTAGTAGTAAATGTGATTACTAGATATGACATATTGAAATGTGGCCTTCTGAAAACACAAAAGCTGGTATATGAACACGGATTTTATTTTATTTTTCCCCTCCATGTGGCATATTCTAGATCAGCTCACAAGCAAAATAAGATGCACTCCGATTATGGAATAGCAGGGACCTCTCCCCCTAAACGTTATTGAAATTATCCTTTGGCTGAAGCAATAGGAACCACATGGTTTTAAATCAGAAATTTTCAGCTAGCCAGTGTTTAGTCCCTGTGGTCAGAGCAAGCTGACTGGCTGACAACTGTGACGTCCAACGTACCACTGGATGGTCACATTTAGTAAGAAGTTATGCCAAGATACAAAGGCATGTCATTAAAGAGCCTGATACTGCAAGGTGCTGAGTCTATTGGGAGTGCAGAACATGCTGTGCCTGCCATGGCTGAGGTCAAAACCCATAATTATTTCCGTAGACACTGAAACAACTCTACTGAATCTCCTGAACACATAACACTTGCAGATGAACACGTTTGCTCCACAAAATCTGAATGCAGTACCAGAGTAAATTGCCATTGGAGAGGGATAAAGTACTTCCTTTTTTCCCTTCAAGAATTTCAGTCTCTGGCTATGTGACAAGTTATTTTTTCCAGTCTGTCTCTTCACAATATTTTATTTCTTATGTAAATGAGATCCAGATGTTATCTAGAATTTACCTACTTCTCACAGTTCTAGTCGCACTTCGAAGCTTTCTGTCTCAGTATACTTGAAAGAGAAGATAATTATCACAGAAGATAACAAAAACTGATGCCGTCTCGAAAGGAATGGGAATTTTGAAACTGGCTGTAGTGTGATGAGACACTCTGAAGACTCTCTGAAGGGCGCATCCATTTGCCATGCCTGGTGCAGTCTGCTATGCCTGATAATTCACTTATTGGTTGCTGACACAATATACAACTTCTGCTTTCCTACAGTAGGATTCTGAATCCTCCAGAAAAGCGTCAAAATAGAAACATGCAATGAAATGCATGACATTCACAGGTATCAGGTCTTTTGTAAATTTGTTTTCTAAGTGAATCACAAGCCAAAGAGAAGCTTAATTTTTTTCCTCATTGTTTAAATAGCTAAAATTTTACAATTTTATCTGCACCTATAAAATTAATGCCCAAGTGGCAAAAGGTTTGCCATTTTCTATAGCAAAAAATACCAGATTGCTATTTGCAGTCACAAAACCCAAAAATGATGACAAGAAAAACACAACAAAACCCTCTTAAGAACTAGAAGATATTCTGCTGTGGACTGAATCTCATAGAGTTGGCTTTCACTAAACCTGACCTTAAATCAAATCTGCAGCACGTATCTGCACCTTGGCTTGTTACAGCCTGTTCTGTTCAACGTACTGACTGCTCCCAAGTGACTGATAGGAGGCGGCGATAGGTGTCCTTGGTAAATACTTAAGAATCTAAAAGAAAACTTTGGGCTGAAGACAAAGCTCATTAAGTCTCTTTAGCTGTTAGACTCTGAGCTGGCAAGATATTTCTGCTCATTAGAACTCCTGTGATTTTTTAACAGCTATGAGATGCAACTGCAAAAATTTGAAAAGGAACAAATGCTTTGAGCCCTCAGAAGTTGTGAGCCATTGTGGTGGTTACTTTTAAATATAAGTCTATGAAATTACTTGTTATGAAGAACAAAGGACTGGTATATACTTTTGATAGAAAAATCTATCTACTGGCATTTTTAAACAGAACAAAAATCTAGAGGGAGGAAGATTGTGCAGCAGTAGCAAACTCCTCACGAGCATAATGTTACTTCATAATGTTCATAAAATTTCTTGATGGGGGTTAACAAGGAACCACCTTCCAAGCTTAGCAGGAAAATTCTACTGTAAGTTTTTCCTTCAGCAGAATGTCAAGAATATATTATCCAAAAGCAAGAGCTGAATGACATTTGGTTATGAATTTTAGTAGCAAAAATGTTTTGAAAGTCAGAGGTTTAAAACACTAAGCAAAATTATAAAAAATTTATAATAAATGTACTGAAGCAGTTAAAGGTTTTTTCTTATGCTGCAAAAGCTCTTTCTGTCAAGGTAAAGTATATTTCCTTTTTTTAATATATCTGCTGTTCAGAAAGACAACCCCACCCCCCATTATTTTTAAAAACATATTCTTGGAAAATGGGAAAACACTGTCAGTTATGGAACAGCCCATTCCAGATAGGAATACAGAGAACATTGTTCATGTGTGCCTTGCATTTATCAGTACCTTTTACCCGATTCTTCTCCCCATCCCTCTGTGGGTGGGGGAGTGAGCAAGAAGCTGTGTGGTACTTAGTTGCCAGCTGGGGTTAAACCACAACAATCAGCTTTAGACATCCACTGGGGAGAGCTAGGGAGATGGAAGGTAATTCTGAAAAAAACTAAGAGGGTTTATTTACACGTTGTGTGATGCACTGTGTTGATTTCTGCCTTGTATTTAAATTACAATATTATTTTATTCTAAAGATCTCATTTCAGTGAAATTAGGCATGTTAAAATTCACCATGAATCTGTGACTATCTAGGAACTAAATGAGGAGGTGTATTTCTTTACCTAGTTACAGTGTACCTATGTTATGTTAGAGTGTGTAAGAATAATGATTCTCCTTGCTGTAGGCTACGTTAATCTAATACTGTTATATTACTATACAGAAGGTCTAATAAAGGAACTTCTAGCACAACCACAAATGTTAAATCCTGACCAAGGTCCTGAAGTGGGGTGGAAAAGGAAAGTCTTGGGGCTTTCCTCTAGCACAGCAGAAAAATGTATCCAAAACTTTCCCCACAGTATTTTAATAAATTACTTCCATGATGTTCTGGGGGAAAGTACATAGTCAGAGAGGCTCACTATTTCACCTGCTCCTAAAAAACCCTAAAAATAGAAGTATACGTTAATTACTTTGTTTGCTATTATATTGATGTGTCTAAACCCCACCCCATGCCTACCACAACTCCTTCAGGAGTACCTGAAGGCTGTATTGTTGCTTTCAAAGAGGAAATCGGAAACTCCACATCAAGTAGACCACATGCCACTACAAAGAGGTTGCTATTTATTGTTATCTCTGAGAACAGCCACATAAATTTTACTAGTGTTATATGACAGCAATGTTATCACTTAGCTGTATTGCTGGGCAAGCTACAAATTTGAAGTTTTTCAGTCTGAATAATGACTGGTCTCTCAAATAACGAGGAGTAATAGTTTGATGACAACCATTGTGCAAGTTCAAACAGTGAACAGAAACTTGTATGACCCACAAGAGAGGAAGGATCAGACTCACACCTGGTCTCAATATGTTCACGAAGCAGAGATTTGCACTCACTTACAGTGGGTCTAGAGGCTAAATTTGCAAATCCCTCCCCACTGGAAGAAAATTGTGTTTTCTATCTGCCTCTCATAGTATTTTCTCACTTTAAAACTGGTTCCTAAAATGTAAAGAGAAGTTAAAGCACTATTGTTATTCTTTATTCTAGTCTTCACAGTTCTAAAATAGAAGTCATACCTCTTCCTAGAACAGAGAGTATGGAAATGCAACTGGAAGTGGAATAAAGGTGCAAAGGAAAAAAGAGCTCAGAAGACGGGTTATGATCTGAATTTTGTGCTCTAACAAAAAAAAAAAAAAAGAAAAAAAAAGAAAAGTATGACTAGACAATGTGCTGTACTGAAATTCCATTAGACTGGGAAGATAGGAGACCAGAGTTCACTCAGTGTTAATGGAAATTAAAGAGCCAAGCCTACTGGAAGACATGTATTCAGCAGGTTTTCTGTTGTTTGTTTTTCTCTTGGCCATATTTCCGTTTATTAGCATATATCAGAGTTTCTGCTGACAGAGTATGTTTTGCATTTGAATCGTATTGAGGAAGGTAAGGTCTTGCTGCTTCAGGATATAGAGGTTCTTTATCACATTAGAAATGTTCTGTAATCTATCCAATATTTTTACTTCAAACATAATGAAACAAACTGTGGTTAATCTTTCTTTCAATATGTCTTTATGCACTTATTTATGTTGGAGTGTTTGTTTGCTTAGTTGTTGTTATTACCATTTCTCTCTCCTTTCCACTAGTGAAGGAGGAACAGGAAAGTAGAAAGAAGGGAACAGTTACAAAACTAAACCTCTTTTTTAAATGGTTTGTTCTTAATGTATTTCAAAAAAGTTTACAAAATAAAATAAAAACCAAATCTTCAAATCCTTCTAGAGTATTTCTTAAAGCTATTCAGTAGAAATTCACTTGACTGATACAAACCAGATGTACCAATTAATGAAAACCTCAAGAAGAAAAAACTAATTTTCACATAAATTAATTAAATATATTCCTAAGTATTGTAATATACAAAAGTTTGTCAGATTTGTGTGGTTTTAAATTACCTGTAGTACATGAAGGTATTCATGAAAGACAAGCTTCTTAGGTTTTAAACATATGTGCACATACATTGTTCTGTTAAACTGCCTGAGAATATTTACATCAGTGAAGTTTCTTCTGTGCTGATGTTTGTAGGATTCTGACCTAGTAATGTCATATAGTATAGTATAATAAAACTATTATTCTGAAAATTTGACAGCAATCGATTCATCTCAATGCAGTTATTTTCTGTATTCCAAATATTTTTTTTCCAGTTTCCTGTAGCTTGTCCAAAGTCTGTACTCAGGATTTTAATTTTCAGTCCCTTTGTGGTAGAAACAAGATATATCTAGTCACGCTGAACACTTACCTGTCAGCTACTTCTGAACTTATTAGCTAGTGTAATCAACTTTGTCATAAGCACAGTAACTACAAATTCCATGAAAACAGGAAACCAATGAGACGTTAAAAAGCCATATTACCACCTTTGTACTAACTGGAAAAGGCTGCAGCACAAGTTTATGTTTTATCAGACAATCCACAAAGATCGACTAGAAGATAATTCTTCCTTGAGCACAAAAATAATGCAAAAGTAGTACAGCAATAATGTAAACCTACGTCAGGAAAATAAGCTAACATTCATTTCTTAAGCTGCTTGTAGACAGCGAGCTCAGATTTTGCTCTATGATGGTGGGCAAGTCCACAACCTATTTAGACTTCAACGACTTTTAGAAAAATGTCTGAAGCACCATTAAGTGATTCATGCCAGAGGAGCTTAACATGCAGGGAACTGACAGACTAAGATGCCACGTTGTTGTGTGTATACACATTAAGATTTTCCTTGTATTTTATAAATTAATATGACAAGAACAAATAGAATAGGCAGAACAGTAAATGAAAGAATGAACTTCCAAGTGACGTTAAAATAGATTTGGAGAAAGATGGATTTCTGGGAGGAATCCTGCCCTTCATTCCACAGCAATAACAGAGAAATTCTGTCACACTATTTATAATTTTAAAAGACATTTGTTGATTTTCTAAAAAACATTTGTCTAACAGACTCATTGGTACCACATCCTAAGGCAGTTGTATCCACTTTTTTGCTACAGATCCTACCTTTCCCTCCATTCTGTTCCCAGAATATTTAAAAGAGTTTAATCACTTCATTAATTTTTTTAATTAGATGTTCTGTTTCACAGAGATATGTTCACGAATTACACAACTTCAGGTTCAGATGTGCACAGCCTATACATTTGCATAGCCGTATGTCTATATTTCTCCTATTCTCCTACAGTGTTCAATAAAACTGACAGGTTATACAATGGCCCGACCCAAGTGATAGGGTCAGAATTCAGATCCAGAGATTTGGGTGCATCCATAGGGTAGCTCACAGCAACACTTTCAACCTCGTGTGCATTCTCATATAGCTCAGAAACAGGAGCAAAATGGTTCTAAAGTTATAACACAGACACAGCAGCGCACATTTTACAGAAACAATTATAAACCAAACATAAACTCTTCCTGTATATTCCTAATACAGGTAACATAACATAAACAGCTAACTTAAGGTCTAAATGTTTATCCAAACTTCATAGTGAGCATGAGGTTTTCTAACAGTTCATTATCATTACATATGGAGTGTCATAACTTTTTTTTTAAAAAATAGCCATCCTACAGAGGACTTGCTCACTACTATCATCTTGAGAGAACATCATTTAGGTAAATCCTTTCTTGATAGGTTCACCGATCAGCACATTTTTCTGAAACATCCAGAGTGTTTGACTTGCTATAATCTTACTTATGTCATTAAAATAAAGTTTTGTGCCAATTTGCAGAAACTTCTTCAAGCTTTATCGATTGTTCTAAGAGACAATGTCATGTAAAATTTTATACCTCTTTAGTCTTGTCTTTTTGTCATGAAAAATATTCACAGAAAAAGAAAATACTGTTGTTTGTTTGTTTTTTATTTGAGAGATGGTGCAGTTTTCAGTGGTTATAAGAGTTCCGAATGGCAATTTAATGCAGAAATTCCTTAAAACACATCTTTGTGCTTTATAGTCTTTTGTTTAGAGAAGCAAAGGTAAAATAGCTCAGTAGCTCAGCTGGTTAGTGCACTTAAGTTATAATTGTTTGTCCTGGGCCCTGCACCCAGGGCAAATACCATAGAAATAAACACCAGGAAGTAAAATGTCTTGCTATTGATATACAAGCTACTTATTTGTAGCTTCACTATCCAAGGAAAACAATCAGTGCTACTGTACACCATGCTTTCTGAAACATTTCTGTGTTTTCTTAAGAAAACACAAAGACATAACTTTTAAACTGAAAAAGTAACTATGTCGGTGTATATTGGCTTTTATTGCAGTAAATGAGAATGGTACATCATTTTTAGTTCAGTTGCATATCACACAGTGCAGAAGCCATAAACACACTCCCTTTGACTGGAAAGGGCAGTGTCTTAAACTGTGGACAAAAATAAATAATTTCATGAGAACTTAATTGCAGTGAAGCAAAACTATTCCCCATGAAACCCTTTATTTTGCATAGGTTTGGGAAAAAATGAAGAACAAATCAGAATTAGAGAAGAGATTAAAATGTACTTTACCCTAAGCAAAAGCTCAAGAGGAAGTATTCAATAATATGACATGGTAGCATAATCCAAAAATACTGATAAACACAGAACAAAAACAAGCCACACACACATACTAACCAGAAGAAATTCTTAGTCTGCACACATTTAGATTTTTCCCATTTGGTAAAAGGCAAAAGGAATAGAACTGAATTTCATTAACCATTCTGAATATCCTTCTGGAAAGGAGTTTCTTTTGTAAGACCACCAATTAAGAAAATTAATGGTAACAAGGGACACACCACCAAGAGAACACACCCCTACATCAGCACATCTTGCACACCTTCATAATCTGTACTTGAGAATCCTGAGAAAATAAGGTGAGGAGCTCTCTAGATCATTTATGTTTACTTTTAGGTGTTTTGGAATATTTCCAACAGGGAATCTCCAGAAGTTTTGTAAAAACAGAAATTCTGACTTGTTACCAGGTTATTCTAAGCTAGCCGGCCTGCCACTCACCCAGAAAGGTCTGATTCCTGAAGGCATTGATAACAAGTTAAATACCAAATATAATTAATGTCACTTGCTCCACATCTTCAGCAAGTCTTGGTAAATAAACCTTCTTTTGATTTTTTGAAGAAGATCAATTGAAGCTAAAGGCTGCAGACAACTGTCTTACAGTTATACTTGCCATGTCTACTTTGCCATTGCCTGTCTTCTGGATAAGGGTTACAAAAACAAAAATTGAACTAAAAAGCTCAGTCTTTCTTGCTTGTTTCATCAGTTGATTGGTTGTTTAGTATATTTTTAAGCATTATTCACTTAAGGAGAAAACAGTAACGTATTCTGACTATAGATTTTCAATCTGAAAAGCATAGAAAACGTGGTGACTCGAATACTTCCTACTTACTCATCTCATTAGAAATAAGCACCAGCCCTGTGAAGGTCACTTTATCTCTTCTAGTCTTCCATTCCCTCTGGAGACATAAGATCTCCTACTCTCTTGTCTCTTCCCTTCCAGTGCGTCCCTCCCCCCGCTCCCTCTTTTCTCCTAACTACAAGGTGCTATCCTTATCCTAATGAAGTCAGTGGTAATTTTGTCATTGACCTCCATGAGGTTAGGATTTCCCTTCTCACATTCCTTTCAAAAGGACAATACAGCCTCCAACCAGAACACCCTCAGTGTTTCCACTATTTCTGACTCATGAATCTTTTTCTGCTTCCATCACAAATGGCAAAGCTTCATTGTATACAGTATCAAAAGGGGGGGGGGGCAGGGAGAACCTCCACAAGAGAGAAAGAAAAAGCCACTTCCTGAGGAAACCTCATCTTTATTTTCCTTTCAT
>JAVJGI010000035.1:20227801-20247131 GCA_035590275.1 Ibycter americanus
GGGGGCAGGGAGAACCTCCACAAGAGAGAAAGAAAAAGCCACTTCCTGAGGAAACCTCATCTTTATTTTCCTTTCATCTGTGCTGCCTAGCAAATACCATAAAGGCACAATGGAATAAAAATCAGAATCACGTATAAAAGCTCTACAGCGACATCTATTCCTCATATGACTGTAGATGTTAACCACTCATATGGTTGGACACATTACATTATCATGTAAACAGCACATGCTTACTCTTTTCTGAACTCTCAGCTTCAGCTTTGGGGATTTCTATGTTTTACTTCCTATTTTGCTTTCAATTTTACCTTGCCAGTTCTGCAATTCACAGCAAAATTACCATGCACCTAGTATATGTGTTTGTTTTCTTGTGGTGTTGCTTCCATTATTTGCCTGAAATCACAAATCCACAGACACCGCCCAATGAACTTGTTGAGGCAAATGCTGCTTTACAGAGTGACCTGAAGGCAAACAACCCTATTGTCCCTATTCTACTGTCAAAGCAGGAAAAAAAAAAAAAAAAAAAAAAGAAAAAGAAAAAGAAAAAAAGCGCCTCTATTAAAAAGGCAATGATTCACACCATCTTAAATAATACTCTTCTTCTATATGTGAAGCCACTGCAATTTGGAATGTCTATGCATCCAAAAAATCACATTGGCATGACAAATATCAAGATTTTCTCATTAGGAGTAAGAAGTATTACTTTTACTTGATTCCTTTTCCCACCTGGAGGCAATACAAACAACGTTATGACCAGGTTTGTTGTCTAGTTCCTTGAAAAGCTGTTTTTGTTCTCGCTTTAAATGAGAAATGAATTTTGGGGAGTTCAGCTTAGACGTTATAGGAAGCTGGAAGTCTTGATCAAGCCTTGTATAATATGGATTAATTTAGCATGAAGAACAGTTTAGTATGAAATTTCTAACATGGAACCTCAATTCTCTATGAGAGGACACACTCTTTATGTCCTGTGTGTGTTCCTTCTACCCTGCCTCCAACTTTCTCTCCCAGTTCTAAGCAGCAGCAGTAATTACAATTATTCCACATTCCTAGACACTGGACAATTTGGCTCATGGTAACAATGTGCTTATTAGAAATTTAATGTCTATCACGTTCTCTTGAGATTAAGAGGAAGATCTTTACAACAGAAATAAAGTGGTCCTCAAAGAGGAGGAAAATACATATATTGGTTTCATGTGATGGACCTCATCTGACACAGGTGTCTGTGGCCTAGAAGAGGTACCAAAGCTCCAAAAATAAGAAAAAGGCAGACACCTTCCTCAGCTTTCCTAATGCCACTTTATACAGCTGCTCATTTAGTTCCTATGAATTTTGTTTAGCCTCTTCATTTTCCCCATGTTTTCTCCAGGAAGTTTAGGGATACATTTGCCCTACTAGAAGCCAAGACAAAGTTAAGTAGGCACAGCATGCTCACTGCTGTGGACCCAGCCCTACAACAGCTGCTTCACTACCACCTGGGAACTTGGGAAGAAGGCTCAACTTCAGCAACTGTTCATACAGAGGAGAGATTTCCATATAAGAAGGACTGTAAAAAAAAAGACAGAATTACAAGACAGAATTACAATTACAATTGGAAGAGCATTGGACCCTCTTACGCATTTTAATGCCAGCACAGTTCATTTGGGTCAGAACTTGCTGTAATAAAGATGCCAACTAGCAGCGATATGTTTTGTTCTCACATGAGAAGCTCTCAGAGGCGCAAATTTTTTCTTCTCCTTTTTTACCTTCCATTTCCAGCTGTGGGGCTTTTTGCTGAACGTTCCATACAATCAAGAACAAATGTACAAGTGAGAAAGGATACTTTTCCCTCCAGAGAAACGAGGGTCAATCTTAACCAAAAACTTCTGTGAAACTGTGAGGGCTCCATAGTAAGATCACAGGGGTGCAAGCAACCCCCTGCTCTTACTGCGCCTCACGCTGCTGGAGTATTTGGCCTTGTGAGTCAGTACGATTAGACTCTGAGGTTTCCCGACTGCAGCTAGTTTATATGGGAATAAATTAAACTTTTTTAATCCCTTTATAATAAACAGTCTTTGGAACTAATTGTTACTGTTTTCCTGAAAGGATTTCAGCCACTTTAAGACAAAACACCAGTACCTGGTATTTTGCATATGAGGAGGTTTAAAATGCAATGTCCAACCTACCAAGAGATTTACAGCAAAGACTTTTTTTTCTTAACCAAAGGAACATATTGTAACTGTCTGTTGCAAACCACTGACACCAGATTTAACCTCCTACACAAATACGCATTGCAACTGCTGTTTCGCCAAACGAGACATAACTATCCAGCTAGCAAGAGAAAAACATTTAGTCTCTTAATTGCTTTCTGTACAAACTGTATAATTAAAGTTTTGTTCTGTAATTTGGTAATCAAAACAAACAAAACAATTTGTAATAGAAAAAACCAAACAGAATAAAATCAAAGGAGGAATGAAGGAAATAGGAAGGGGGAAAACAAAACAAAACAAAAAAAGCAGCAGTGTTTTAATGTATTTTTTATTTCATGGTGATATTCAGCCATAAGCTCTGTTCAGCCTGTTCTGGAAAGAGCACAATAACCAGCACTTCCAAACAGTATTTTTGTAAGATGCAGCACAAATCTCTAAGGCCTTGAAATTCTCCTGCCCTCCTCACTAGAGTCAGCCAGAGCACTCAAAATTAGATTCAGGTTCCAAAAGTCAGAGCCACCTTTTCGACATGCAAAACATGCATTAAGGTCAGTGGCGGAGCTTGCGGGGGTGGGAGGGTGCTGGGGAGCACCCTTGCTAGCAGAGGGCTCGGAAGAGTAACATCACAGCACCCAACACGTTTAAAAGAGGTGTCTAAACAGCCCAGTACCAGAGAGGGATGGCCCTCCAAAGCCTGCACTGAGCACAGGCGTGCCTCAGCCAGCAGCCCCCGGCCACCAGCTCCAGCCCCTCGCCATTTCCGAAACGAGGCACTCAGCCCTGCTGCAGCGAAGGCAACAGTAAGACTGCCACTAGCTGCCTTGGAAAGCCAATTTATTTTTGCCCCCACAACGAAGTATTCCAGTATATTGCCTATTTAACTATTTCCAGACTGACATGCCTGTTCAACTTTTTAACTTTGGCAATTTCACTGTGAAAACAGAGATTGTACTTAGTTAGCAACACCGGTTGCCAAAGCAGCACGTTAACACCCTTTTCAGGAGTAAAATGAGCAAAATGGAGACATTCACATTGCATTAAGGAGAGAACAAAATGAATTGAACTGAAATGTGTCCATTTTAAAAATCACCAGTGGGCAATGATCAGTTTTATTGGTATGAAACTGGAATCACGCTTCTAAAGCTGAGTAAGTGCTAAGCACATTTACACAAGTGAAGTGCAACCATATGTGACTTCAAACGAACTGTGCTGGTTGTGAGAGAAAACTTCATACTTTATTGTTTAGAAAATATGACATAATTTTTTTCTCCAAAGAAAATTATTACCACTGGATGCAAGGAGGGGAGAGAAGGGACAAAAGGGTTTTTTTTTTAAATGGAAACTTTTAGGTTCATTGTGACTTATTGTACCTGAATAATACTAAATTGAATAATAGTAATAAATCGCTTAGCTGGCTTTACTGTTCATTATCTGCTTCTCTGCATAACGTTTTTTGTAACCACAGTTTAACATGTGAAAGTGTGGCAAGTATTATCTTTCTACAAGGCCTAACACTAGTAAAACTGGAAAGGATACGAATTATATCCTCTGACCATTCTCTTTCACTTGGACCTTTTTCTCATTAATAACTTGCTTAAGCTTTATTTGTTAAGAAATAGAAAATAATGAAAACTTAAAGTATGTCATCTTTTAAAGAGTAATAAAATACTAAACAGTACCTTATTTCTCGAATTGTCTCACTGGTGTCAGCACTGATCTCAGAGAAGCAGGGAACAGGCTCAGCAAAAAGACCTAAAAAAAAAAAGAAGAAAATTAAATTAAAAATTAGGTTTATGGATAACACGCAATAGACTTAAAACCTACAGTAACAAAATATGAACTGGTAATCTCCTTAGCTTTAATGGAAATATATGTGAAATAAATGATGAAATGGAAAGTTATCTAGGTTCTTTGGCACTAGTACACATTAGAGAGTAGAAACACTATCACCTTGGGTCCACAAGGGCAAAACATTAAATTATCCAAAATGCAGGTGAGACAAGTGTGACAGTAAGTCTTTTCTTTTTGTTTGTTGGGGTTTTTTTGAAGGGGAAGGAAGGGAGTGTATAGAGGAAAGGTTATTTATAACGTCACCTGATTTTATAAACCTCATTAATAAAAACTTAAATAACTTAGTGGTGAGCAATTACATTTTATCAAATATCTGTTAACACTACTAATTTTTCATGGGAAAAATGTAAGAACCACAAACCAAAAACGAGGACAACAGCAGCATGGGAAAGAAGTAGGATGGGATTAGGGTCTGATATTGAATTCTTAAGCTCATTCTCCTTCCAGATGACAGCATTTTCATGACAGAGGAGAAATTTTCTCATGTTGCAATACTTTTCCATTACTCTCATATAGCATGGTATTATCCAGAAATGGCTAAAACACTCCAACAGCACTTCTGCAAGCAAGAAAGTGCAGGACCATTACTGAAGAAATCCTACAGTTTTGTGAGGGCTGTGGGACCCAGCTATGAAAAGAGAGTTCTACCATGCCTAAAATAAAATAAAAATAAATTAAAAATAAATGGGGGGGTGGAAAAAGTCAGAAAGAGCCTAGCTTATTGAAGTGGATGACAAAAATCCTATAGGATTTTGATCAAAATTACTAATAGTAGTTTAAAATGCTGTTACAGTATTATGATGTGTCAGAAACCTGCATTCCTTGCCCTCACTCTACATTCTCACTGGCTTTCTTTGGGGTGTCTGAAGATTAAAGTACACCTCACTAAGTTTTCCAAGTTATTTGCCTTGATACAAGAAAGGGTGGTGGAATTACTGACATGCACTGGTTTGCTCAGAGCAATGTTCCCAAAGAAACTAATGCATAAGTGAAAAGGTGCTACCACACAAATACAGATTAAGTCATAAAACATCAAGAATATAAAGGTCACAAAAAAGACACATTTTTCACTTCTTCATGTATCAGTGTTATATGTCTCCTTTTTGAACAAGCGGAATTGGAGATCCACATCAATGAGGTAAATTTGACACTGAAACCTATTCACAAACTACTAAAATGAACCTAAAACAAGAGTAAATTATTTAACCGTTGGGGCCAAAGGACAGAGTGACATAGCCTAATGTCCTTAGATCCTTACTGATGTCTCAGTTGGAGATGCACCTTATAGGAAAGGGCAAACTATGTGGCTCAAGGCAGGGGTAGCTGTTGCACCTGTGTTTACACACATCAAGGAAACACAATGGTGCTTCGGTGCTTTCAGTCTTCAAATGCTCAGATTCAAAGGTTCAGTCATCAACACTTCCACGCTAAACAGTGCTTCGTGCATGGAGGTGTTTGCTGAAGCCAGTGTAAGGGGGAAACTGGCCTTCAGGATAATAACTCTTTGCTAGCTATTGTTCCAACTTCCAGCAACCGCAAGCTATTTATGATCAGATGTTGATAAACAAAATGTAGATGCCTAAAATAATGACTTTAACCCACAATCACTTGCAGTAAAAGAGGAAGTGTGTTAATGACCTTAGAATAATGAAGCTGTTACCACAAAAATACTTAATAATAGGCCTACAAATCTAATAGTCTTCACTCAATTCACAAGGGAGCTTTACTTAACAGAGACCAAGCTAGGGCTTGGCTTAGAATTTTATTATTGTGGAAAGCGACGGGACATATGCACTAAGTACACAGGGTCAGAAAATAGAGTTTCACGTCACTTCCACAATAAACTGCACATCCAGAGAACACATAGGCTAGGTTTAACTGGGATACTGAAATGAGTTTAAACAACAGGCAGTGTGACTTACTACTGCAGTCTGAGCCTTTCTGTATGACTAAACAGTGAATTAAATAATGGTTTGCTTCTGGAAAGACACCACTTTATGGTCACCCATAGAAATATTGCTGGCTTTCAACTACACAAGCTGGTACTGAAAAAAGACATAGCTGATAATGAAAACATTCATTTATCATATTTTATGCATTGCTTCAGTTTGTGTACAGTATGACAGAAGGAGTTTACAGTGATAAGCAAAAGAGCAATGTGGTGGTAGGACGGTGATGTGTCAAACAGTTCCTTGTGCTTAGAAAATAAGCAACCACAATATCTGTGGCAGTCAGCAAACTTCTGAAAGGCTTCAGAGAAAGGGAAAAACAATAGAAAGTTTGTAAAACTATCGTTATTTTCTCAACTGAACAGCATATGAGTATGCTGAAAGTATATCTCACTTCCACCATCCTTACTTTTCACATCAAATTACCACAATGTGAATTCCTAATATTAAATTTTGTTATTAAGGTAATCTTTCTTTTGCAGACCAGCATCTACATTAGCCACACAGACTTAAATATTAATCAGAGTAGCTAAGCTGATCATTATTATTATTAACTGAGTTTATGTTTGTTGATCTGTACTGTTGCTGACTAGCTTGGGCTCCAATTTAGCAGCAACAGATCCCTTTGTCTATGGTGATGGATCAAAGGTCAGACTAACTCCAACCATGTGGAGCCTAATGATAGCTAAGGGAGACCCATGATGAATATAAAAATAGAACTAAAGATAAAGGCTTTAATCACAAGTGACAAATTACATTTTTGATGTGTCAAGTTCAATATTAATTATTTTCAGCTGCTCTGCTTTTTCTTTTGTCTTAAGGAAACTACAGCAATCTGCTGACATGCCTGGAAAAGTTCAGGTGCAAAATGACCTCAGTTCAGTTTGCAGATTTACAGGAAACCATATACTATCCTTGGAGCATTTAAGTGCTATGGCCTATGGAAATACTGTGGCCTGTAAAAAAATTGCAGGTCAGGAGATGATACTGCTCTTTTCCAAATTTTTGAACGAGCTAAATCTTCTACTTGTATTGTGGATTATGGACTGACATAAAACAAGCAAAACTAAACAACAGCACTCTGCCGGCAGGGAATCAACAATTGTCTGAAGAAACAACATTTCTAATTAAATAACTGCCGTAAATTAAAAACATGAAAGAAGTGGTAATTTCTTTTCCACTTTTCCAGCTATGATGTTCCTTCAATATCAGCCTGAGCCATCCATTCCCTTACAAAAAAAGAGATACCTGTTTCATGAATTTTTTGTCACTTCATAAATCCATTGCTTACTCTGATGTTTTGGAAAGCACCTTTTATTCATGGTAGAAAGCTAATTAGTCTGCAAAAATTAACGTATCCAGAAATTCTTCAATGAGTAGGAAGAAAAAATGAATAACAGTCTAGAAGTTTAAAAGGCAGCTGAGGTGTGCAACTTGACAAATCCCGAGCTAACAGTTTCTCTTCCTTGACCATTAAACTGTAAAGTAAACATTTTATGATTGTTTAATAGAAATAATATTTAATCTGTTGACCACATGTGGTGAACTAACTAATAGCAAAAGCAATTAGGGAAGAACACGGTGGCATTTCAAATATCCAGTTATATGCAGAATCAGTAAAAGCTTTCCCTAACTAAACATAAACCAACTCAAGAGATATGGTTGTCACAAATGAACTCTGAAAACATTCTTAAACCACTAATACCTACCTGAAATTATGAGCCTGGGATCTCTTAAATAAAAACACCTGAGAGATCACTGTTTATCCTGAGTACTGGCAACAGTAATGGTATGAAACAGAAACACTCAGATTTAAAAAAGGAGAAAGATAAAAAGGGGAGAAGAACAAAAGAAAGGAGAAAAAGAAAAAGAGAGAGAAACGAAAAAGGACTGAAAAGAGGAAAGAAAAAGTAACCTTAACCTTAAGCAAAATTAGGCAAGGCACAAGGTTTTTGGCAGAGGTCTACCAGCAAGAGCAGCCGTACGTTCCAGTGCTGCCAGCACCACGAAAGCCGTTCCACTGGGGGAGAGGCCAAAATGGGGAATCATTCTGCTGATATATGGTCAAAATGAGATAAATGAAAGGGCCCAGTGGGCTGGCCTGAAACACGTCTATTTATTTTCTTCTGCTAAAAAGGTATTTCAGGAGATAAGGAAGCATTTCATAAAGTGAAAGAAAAAAGCCCAGTCTACCCACTACATCTATGTCACTGGGGGGAATGACTGCAGTCCTTCATCTCAACCAATAGCTTCCAGCACTGGGATGCAGATGTTATCAATGAAAGAAAGGATGAAAACAGGAGGTTCATTTAAACATCTTTTAGTTATTAAGCAGAAGGACTGTGTTGAAGCTCAGACTCTGCTTTCTGGCTAAGAGCTGAACACCAAAACTGCAGTGGCTAATGAAGTGGCAGACAGAGAAAGGAAGGATTTGTAGCATGCCGAGGCGGATGAAAGCAGCTTGCACCACAGAATCAGCAGCAGCCGAAATCTAGCCTTGCTGTCTAGCAGGGTCTGACAACCCCAGACTGCAAATTGTTCTTGTAGAAGACAGAGAGCAACTAAGGGTCTCCATGAAAGTTGCACTGAAGGATGGGTTATAGAATAGTTATATGCATGTTATCGTGTTTGTGTCTTTCGCTAGTTGGTGCTTGGGTGGCTTATTTTGGTTTGGGTTTTTTTGGGGGGGTCCCTTTACATAAAAGACAGTTGATAAATGGAGAATATTAGATTATTGAATACCAAGGAGTTCAGTGAAATTTGTGAAGGTTTGTGGTTGGGACTTCAGCCCATTATTTATTAGTTACTCTTTTAAATGGGAGCCTGGTCTTCCTTATTGTCAACCAGGTCTGGCTAAAGGGGTTACACAGAAATAACAGAGATATGCTAGCTGTTGAAAAAACACTCACAACACTCTATTCTCTGGCTTACACTGATTGATTCCGCTACTGACCTGAAAAAAACCCATATGTATTCATAACATGATAGGGTATAAAGTCCTTCTTCAACTGTATTCAAAAGTAATCAAAGTAAATTATCTTTTTCTCAGCAGTATCTGACTAAAATTCATGAAGAGAGTGCTTGGAGTTTTAACCTGGATATAAATGAGTCATCACGCTTTATTGCATTAATGTGTGCATGTTTTCAGGGACTGACCTTTGGACTGACCTGTCAGAGGTATAGCCAAGCCATCATCCTTTGACAGGCCTTTACTGAGCGAGAAAAATCTTTGTAATAGCACAGAGGAATTTACTAATCTGACATCTAGTTTAGCAGATTAATCTTGGATTTCCTTTGATCATGCCTGGCAACAATGTGCAGCAAGTCAAACCAATCAACAATCATTAATTAAAAGAACAATGAAGAGCAGAGGCTATTTAGTTATGAATGGTGCACACTGACTGAACATTATGAGTTCTCAGATGAAAGCAACATTTCCTAAATGACACAGATCAGTACTAGATAAGCTTCAAGATAGTTGTACCATGTAAGAGGGAACCCTGAAAGAATGTTATCACAGTCTAGAGAAAAAAGGAAAACAAAACTGGAAAGCTGCCTTTGGAACTCACATGAACAAAAGTCCTACACTGAAAGTTATGCAATCAGCCTTACAAACATCAGTGCAAACCCTACAGTGGGCACTCATGCATTGCCTGAAAACACAAAGGCTTTAAAATTCTGGTCTCATAAAACAGGTAAATAAAGAACAGCGACCACATTAATCTATGTCAGCCTTTCTTAATGTTAGGTGGTACAGAACTGAGTACACGATAGAAAGTTATCTGAAATGCATAGACTCAAACGTTTAGCTGGTGTAACCTCACTTTTTTACTGAAATCAGGGACTTCTATTCCTTTATACAACTAGAAATGTGACCTCAGATGTTCTGACACTGAAATTTTAATTTCTTGTATTATGTAATGCAGACAGTTGAGAACTTTGTTTAAAATTTTTTACTCTTACAATAGCAGGCTGAAAGTACTACCTGGCTCTAACTTTGTGATCGTAAAGCAGGCCTGTGTTCCTACCTGTATGACATTGTAAAGAATGACTAAGCTTTAATTATTCTGGGAAATGAAGTGAATATAAAACAAAAGTGAAATGCTTAAGGGCATTTTGTTTTAATGGAAAAAGTATAAGGAAGTTATAGGCGTGTACCAGCTTAAAAATTTATTACTTAAATAATTGCATAATTATACATTGGGAAAATTGTTCTATGAAAAAAAAAACTCTTTAATGTTTGCATAGTTTCTTGTGCTGTTCTAATACTGAATGGGATATTTATGGCCAAATTTAAGCAGATCTTGTAGAGGTTCAAGGTACTTCTTATTAACAGTATTCAAAACAGTATTTTCCTTAAAGCTGCTCATCAGCAAAGAGTGCAGAGGCACCTGGTGAACACCTCCAGAGTGTTCAGAGCAATGAAGCAGCCGAGTTGGTGGGGGGCACTCTGGCACTGTGAAAATTGCAAAGCATACACAAAGCCAAAACCGAAAAGCAGCAATGAGACTAACATCTACAAAGAGGAAATTTCTAATAATCCACAGCTCTCCAGCCAGCAGAGAAAGGGCTAATAGAGCCAATGGTGAAACCAAAATCAACAATGAGGTACACATTTAAAAAATGTGGCTGTTTTAAAATCTATCTAAAACCGCATAGCAAAAAGATCACCAACTATCATTTAAAATTAAGGTTTAGCATGTTACAGGTAGCTGTGTTACAGCTTAAACAGGTCTAGGTTCTTCGTGTCAGATATTAACAGAGTTTGTTTCACCTGTGTTAGGCAGAAGATCCAAGCAGATGATGCATACCGATCCTTTCTGGTCCAAAATCTGAGCTTTCATCTAATTTAGATCCCATTTCTAGACCCATACTGTGAAATGGGCAGAATGACATTAGCCTACATTTGTCCACTGTTTCTACATCCAAGTATGGTTTCTAGTTATCAGGAAATGAAAATAAATTTCTCTTTCAATAGGTCATGATTTGTCCTTTTTGATTTTTTATTCTTGTTAAACTTTAAAACTGAGTGCACATTTTTTGCCTACAGATATTTTCACATGAGGCTTATCCAGAGCGATCTTTAGTCTGAATTAAAAAATAAATAAATCTGGATTTACTTTGGATTTAAAAAAAAATAATATCTGTTGTTCATTTCCATTGCACTTAAGGAAACAGTGCACTAATTTGAATTATAAATCATAAATCATCTCTGGCCATAATCATAGCAATCCTACCGCACCTACATTATGAAATCATCTCTTCAGATGTGACACCAACTCATGTTTTCAAAAGTGGATATCTAAGTTTGAGTGCTGCAACTAATCATCCATAACAAAACGTGAAAGATCTACTCAAAGACAAGAAACTAGGGCTAGATCAGTTAAGGCAGACCTGTTTTCTGAAGCTATTAATATAGAACACAACATCATATCCAGGCACCCTTGCCTCTTCCCTCCTCTCCTAATCACTAAATACCTACTTCCACTTATTTGCAGCTGGATCAACTGAAAATAACTGCTGGTGCAAAACCAGGTGAAAATATAAGTGCACACCAGCAGCTCCAGAGCACAATACCAGACTCTGATGCCCTGAATACTCTTTACTATAAACCTTTTCCACACGCGGTAAGAGGAACGTGTCTTTGCCTGGAAAGTGATTTCATAGGAAATGTTTATTTCATTCCTGTGTCGGGCTTACAGGAGTCAAGCAGCAAACTGCACTTTCCCACTTGCCTTTGAGATTATTGCCAAATATAGTCCCAAGCATAAATGGATAAATTGATAAAAGCAGTTTAGATGAAAGAACAGAACTGCAGACTAGGATGTATTTATGGCTATAATGCAGTATTTCTGCTAGGGAGACCATCTATAGAGTATCTGCTCTATTGGTTTAAACCACAAGATGCGAGAAAGTGCAGAGGTCCTAAATGTGACTGATGTGATTGCAGCTAACTTAAATCTGCCAAACCTCAAAAGGAGTTCTCAAATTCAGCTACAGGTCTGGCTACATTTTGCTGCTTCTCCTACATGTAATACAGAGGAGAATTATAGAGTGGGAAAAAGTCTTTGTGGTCTGGCAAGCTGCCCTAATTTCATAAACATTCCTCTATACCTGAAACTATAATCATTGACTCTTGAGAACTTAATTTCATTTTTTGTTAAAGTAGTTGCAAAAGACCTTTCTTAAAAAGACATTTTTCATCCATGTGTACGTCCAAGCTAATTTCTTTCATGTCAAGATTTACATTCATTCAACTGAGAAAATAGTTGTATTTCAATGAATTCACACAGGGTAAATTTTTACCCAGACTCAATACACAATGGTCAAATTTTTGTGCCCAGTGGAACTCTATCTTTATTTCCTAACCTACATTTTGAGTAAAGTTTAATAATGCATGTTCACCCAAAATTCAGCAGCCACTGTTATAAAAGCCATTTTGTTACTTTGGAAGATTCCTGTAGCCTGTATTTCCTTGTGGGACTAGATACACTGCACACCACAGTTCTGAGACTCTGAAATTAAAATGGATTGGGAAGTCATCAGCAAAGTTTGCAAGCAAGATCCCTGTAAGGGGTCTCAAGCTAAGAAATAAAAACTTGAAGATGACATCTGATACGCATATTTCAGAAAAAGCATTCAAAGAAGAAAAAGCAGTAATTAAGACAACAAAAATTCACATTTCTCCAACCACCCCAGCAGTGTCTGAAGCATACCGTTAGAGATGTACCTCCTCATTATGTAGCTAGAAAAATAGTCACAGTTCTTGGAGGAGAAGTAAGGGAATTTATTAAGGTGAGCTGGAATAAGGGCAATTAGAAAGTAAGCCAGCAAATAGATTTAGGACTCAAAAGTATACAAGAAGCCTATATATCTTAATGCAACAGAGAATTTCATCAGTCTTAACTGAAGAAGTCTAAAGTACACATAGAAATTATGCATTTTACAAATTATCCCAAATGAGGATTTCTAGAACTTTTGTAAGACACCATATTGATATAAATACCACAACAACATGAAAGAAGTTATTTCTCAATACAACGTGAATGTAGGCTCTAGTCTTTTAGTAACAGAAGTCAAAATTAAGGGTACTCAGTAGAAATGTTAAATTTGACATGGGATACCTTCAGATAAGACAAAGTGTTTAATAAAATTGTGCAGAATATCATAATGTTGATTTGCGTCATCTTCAAAGACTAGAAATAGGTATTTTGAAGAGGATGGACAACATAAAGCTCTCTCTCTCTCTCTCTCTTTGCTCGGCCAAAAAGATATTAGAAAAAACTGCAGCATTTACATATAGAGGAATGAAGATTTTTTATTCATCTCTGAGGAACAGTAAGAATTCTATATTTAGGGAGGCAGGAAAAGAGAAAACTCTTAAAACGCAGCACTGTAAATACAGGGAAGGAGTTATTTAACATAGTGCCTGTAACACCAGGGGCCTGGGCTTGACAAATGAAGGCACCCTTCCGGTCCTGTGTCCCCAGCTGCTACGGAATATTCCTTTGCAAAAATAAAAAGCATTGCACAGAAACACGTGAGCCTATGAAGCTGCTAAGGGACCTGGAGAGGCTTGGTTCCAGTGTTAGAATTAGGTAATTCAGAACTGACTTTGAAAACATTTATCACGTGATTGTGAAATCTATCACATGGATTTTACCTTTGCATAAAATTACATACTGTACCAGACTGCGAAAGCTTGTAAAAAGAAGAAAAAAAGAAAAAAAAAGAAGACATTATCCAACAAAACAATAAATTCATTCCCAAATAAATGGAAGGGATAAAAATAAAAAGCCAGTTTTGCGTTTACAGCTAATGTCACAGAAGCCCTTTACATCATATACACACACTCAATGTAAAATGAGAGATCATGAATCTTACAGCAATTTATCACCTGATTGCTTTGCGTAAAAAACTAATTGCCTCTCCCCAGCAGCTTGGCCTGGCCAATGGTATTGGGCAGGAAAAATGTTTTTGGCACATATGTGCACATAACCCTGCTGGGTTCGCAAGGGAACCTCACAGTACAATATGTTCAGGTACCTAGGGTCTTTCATTGAAACAGAAATTTAAAAAAGAAAAAAAAGAAAGAAAATTATTGAGTATTTTAAAGCAGATCTTTTAATCTTAAAAGCAGCTAGCTACAAAATCAAAATGAAATAATTTCATTCTGTGTGAAACTGTCCCAGTGAAAGAGACTGTGAAAAGGATAGCAATCTGAGGTGCAATTTTCCATTGCATATGTTTTTCAAAGATAAACATCTGATCAGAACAGTTTGCTGTTGGTAAGTGAAAATAAGAACCAGAACTAATACAGTAACTGCCAGCAGCTTCCAGATCATTAACTATTGTTTATTTCTCCTCATGTTCAGACATCAGACTGGAGTGATGGAAGACATAGTCATTAATTTGGGAGTCATTTCAAGATGTTCCCATAAACACTGAATCAGGATACTGGCAAGCTGCCTAAGAAAACTTGCTGCCAATAACTTTTTTTTTTCTTTTTGAGTAGTGATTTTTATTGTTGGTATTATTTTCTGCTTTCTAGTCCCTGCAATAGACCAACTACGGGTAGATCATCAGAGTTTACAGAAGAACCGACTCTTTATACTTTGTTCTGCAGCTACAGATGGTTTTCGCCTTTGTTAGAACAAACCCTTTAAAAATGTTGTATCATAAAACATCAATTATTCTGTTCCTGACCTCTCTCATGGCAGCCAAAGGGGGGGAAACTGTTTTTCCTTACTTAACAGAAGTCTATTAAAGTGACAGGTGAGCTGTCAGAAATAATTAAACTAAAGTAATCTGCAAGATTTCACTGGAATAGCAATAAGAAATTGTTATAAACAACAACTGAAGCATGAACTACTAATAGGACTGTAAAGGAAGTATTTGAAAGTTAGTGGCTCCATATTCTTAGAGATAGGCCAGCTCTCCTGGACAAGCCCATTCTAAATGACAGCTATCATTGAACAGGACTGAAATATTTCATACCTCCTGAGACTCTGAATGCTTGCCAGAACTCTTACTTTACATGGTTATTATATAAGAGCTGAATGGTGCATGGAAGTATCAGAAAAACAAGAATTTATGCTGTATCTTACTATGGTTACATGGTTGCCACACTTAGTGCATCATGAAGTTTTTGCTAGTTGATGCACATGGTGGCAGGTTAAACTAAACAGTAATAACAGCATGTAGACTTTCCCAAAGAACCCAAAATCATACAAAGTAATTGAAGTTTAAAAGCTTACACAACAATTTTGTGACACCGCTGATTATTTCAAATACTGCGTGTCACTGTCAAAAGTAACATCTTACATGAGACCTTTTTCTCTAGATAGAGGAGGGAAAAAATAAAACAGAAGGGTTTTTTCTGGTCAGACTAAAACTCCAGACTTTCAAAAGTCTTTATCTAAGTTCCAGCTGTTATGTGCCAGAGAAAGAGAATATAACATTCAGGTTTAGATGGGGTGGGGTGTGTGTGGGGGGGTGAGGATTAATCAAAAAATATAAATCCAGAGTGCAGAATTTTATTGATAAGTTAAAGAATCTTACATAACAGTCTTGAGGAAGTCAAAGTTGATGGTTTTAAATATCAAACAATTAATTCTTTTTGCTGGTTTAGAAATAATCATAACACTCCTTTAGTGTTGTTTCGGTTTGGACATAACCAAATAAAATGTGAAATAGTAATACAAGGTGGGTCAAGTAAATTGCATCATCACTAATTTTAGATATCCTCCATAAAACCGTAGTTATGTCTTCACAGACTATTTATGGATTAATGAACAAAGAAGAAACCAAGTTTCTGATCTGATTACTGTAATTTATCAAAAAAGTGTGAATTAGTAAAGAGAAACTTTCAAATACCTAAAAATGCCCTAGGTTAGGAATGTCCAGCCTTACTAGTCCTACATGCTGCATCATAAGGCCCAAGAACTTTACAAAATACATACTTCACATCCCCAAAAACTCAGTGGATAGGGAGCTCAAGGAGCTATTAATGAGCCAGAAACTGCTTCCCCCGTAATTCTTCCATTTCACTGTGGGATGGGACTGAGCTAAAGCACAAGTAGGCTCAAGGGCCGCTTAGATCCATCATCCCAAGCAGGCCAGGTGCATCCTCCCTCAGGCACCAGGTCCAGGATACTTGGCAGCTCAGCCCACAGGGTGCTTCTACCACACAGCTGCCCAAGGCTAGCAGCCACAATTTAGCTGTCCAAGAGTTAGCCTCATCTCAAAAATTGTTCAAAAGACTACTCAACTGGTGCTAGTATCTTTTCTTTCTCAGTCTTCCTATTCAAAGAAAGTTGTTTTCAGTAACACAAAAGACTTTGAAGAATGGTCTTGGCATTGTGGTCACTTTAATTAGAGTCTAACTGTGAACAACAGTATGTAACAAGAACACGTTAATGGCACCTCTTCCTCTAGTTCTATACTTTCCTCTGTCATTTGTCCTAAAAGCTGCTCTTTGGGTGAGTTACAAACAGGAGTAACTTGCAACTCTAATCTGAGCCTGGTGTTACATTAAGGACCATGCTTCTGCTACAACAGTTCTTGCATGCAAAGCTACCATGGGTAGCAGGCTCCAGTCCAGACTCAGCCTGGGACAGAAAGGTCTGAAGTGTGCAGAGTACGCTGCCCACCAGGGCACTTGCATAATGGCTATAGAATGAACAGAAACGGAGCCAGAACCCCAGCATGGTAGGAACAAACTCCATGTGTCCATGACTTGAGGAGAAAGGGGATTCCAGCAAAAATTAAGCTAGAGGATTCTGGTAGGATGTTACCTTCTACTAATCCCAGCCTCAGAAAGATGTATCTTGCTATGAATCCAGAGGCATTAGTTTAATACTTTTTCAGGACTTTTGCTTAAGCTTTCCTACTGCTGACCCAAGTTGGGAGGCAAGGGCTTGTGGATATTGAAATGCAAACATCAGATTCTTGCATTTTATTATCTACAGAAACTGATATAGCTTAATCATAACAGGCTACAGACTAACAGACTACAGAAACTTACATAAAACTTTGCAAAGCTTTTCTGACTAATTTACCTACCCCGTTTCCAATTTTCTAAGCTGCTAGTCAGGAAGATGGGAGTGTGAAAATAGAGACATCTTTGTAAAATGTCCAGAAATTCAGTGAAGTTCTTATTTTATTAGTACTTGCTAAAGGGAAGCTGAAGTCATGACTGGTAAAAGCAATGTTAACATTGAATCTGAAATAAATAAATAAATTCCAGATTTATCTCATCATCTGTTTATTCCAACGAATCTCCTATGAGGGCTCTTCAGCAGACAGCATGCAAGACACACATAGCAACAGAAGTACAACAATCGTAATACCATTGGCCCAGTACGACTACCTGATCCTGTCTGGAAATGACTGCTTTTGATTGGCAGGAAGACCTAACAATACAATGTGACTATTATTATTATTATGTTGGAATTAGTTATACCAGCAACTGGTTAGAAGTCACTGTTAACATCTTAGCTTTCTTAAGGAACTTTGTTTTCTTAGCTGTAGCATCAAGTTCTTTGTAATAATCTTTATTATAAGGACAATTAAACAGATTATAATTCCCAAGGACTTCAAGTCCTCAGCTGTAGAGTATAAGGACTTTCTGAAGAATACAAATAAGCAGCACAAATTCTTTCAATCATTATTCTTAGATCTATGGGAGATAAAAGGTTTTAATGAAGTTCCCAAAACAAGCTCCTAGGACAAGCTACTGACCTCTGAGGAATGCACTGAAAAATTATTTTCCACAAATATTTATCTTATTTTATTCTTTTTACAAATTTATAGAACAACCTAGTCAGTATCAATCTAAATGTTTGCTACAGAACTATTACACAGAAAGGAAAAGAAGGCCACAGTATTTGCTGATACTGCTTAAAAATAGAGTGTCTTCAAACAAACAGAATTTACAAGACAACATAAAGAAAGCAAGATAAAGCTTAGCTGTACAGTCATACATCTATGCCAAACATGCAGAATTCCAGCAATTCTTGTAGAAAAACATTTTGAAGTTACTGGTTTTTAGTTTTACTTTTGAAGGTATTTTAGTTTTTATTTTCATTTGAATTCAAAGTCTAAAATTAAGTTCAGACCTCAAAGGAGGTCTAAACCAAAGTTTAAGCATTGCATGGGCAGGACACTTTGACCCGTTTTCTTGGATTATACTCATAACAAATTCCAGAGTTAATTCTGATGGGAAAATGGATTTTGAGGAGAGAAATTGCTCAGGATTTGTAACAAAAAGAAAAAAAATTATTGCATTTTGCTTGCTAATGAATCACGACAATGTGACCAATTGCACAGAACTAACTTGTAATCATTTAAGATTTTTTCTGTACATAAGCCTTAATTGATTTTTAATTAATAAAAACTTAATTATTTTTATTTACACATAATTATACATCAACATATACATCTTAAGCAAATATATATAAATGTACACATATATATATACGCACACTATTTTATGCAGCTGATACAGTTAAGTGTGAGTACTGCTTGAGTATAAAGCACATTTTAGGAAAGTAGTTATGAGAGCTGACTGCAAGGCGTGGACCTGATACTCTTGCAGCAGACATGGTTTAATGGTGGACTTGGCAGTGCTAAAAGATAATGGTTGGACTGGATGATCTTAAGGTCTTTTCTAACCTAAGCGATTCTATCATTCTATGATGCATACACATAAACACAGAGACAGAATTTCAGGATATCACAATCTGTTTTCCATTTTGTTGAAACCACGGCCATCTCTTTTTTTTTCTCCCCAGTCTTCTAGGATTTTCCTTTTGCTACAGCTATACTTCTGCATGGGAATATCCTTTGCACTTCCAGAATCAGATTGGACCTGAATGCTTTAAAACCTTCCTGAATTTCCTAATTACACACATTTTTACTGGTGGGGTTTTTTTGTGTGTGTAACTTTCAACTTTGCTTCCCATTCAGGAATTGGAATTTCTTCTTAATTTAAGCTTTTCACAGATCATCACTGTCCTGACATACTACTAAATCCATGATGTGTCATCTGGTCTCTACACCTGAAGTCACTAGATATATTTATTTTTATTTTCCTTTCTGTTCCAGTGCGTCAGAAAGCAGGGGAAGAATAAAAAAAGGTTTCCTTCTAATAATAACCAATTCAAACATGCAACCCATCTTTTAACATCTTTTTTACCCAGAACTCTCTCCAGACTAATTTTCTCCATTCAACGTGAGATCTAGAAGCCAACAAATAATCTGTTCCATTGCAAATTGTCCTTGAACTCTTAGCAATTGGACATCAGGACTAAAATAGGGAAAAAAAATTCCAAAAGGAAGAAAGGA